>LPNX010311252.1:40616-80790 GCA_001517045.1 Pseudotsuga menziesii | reverse complement strand
ATTGTGCTATGTTTTTGCACCTAAACAGTTGTTGCAAGCGTGGAATAATGGGAATATAACGAAGAACCTTACGAGACACCTTTTTGGTTACTTGATCTGTTCAGTATCTACTACTATGACATATAGGACATTCTGTTGCAAACTCATACTGATTATAATATAGAATATGATCATTAGGACATGCATCAATTGCTTGATAGTCCATTCCAACATAGTTCATGATATTTTTTAAATCCCGGTATGTGCGAGGTAATTTATTTGATGGCGGTAAAAAATACTCGCCTATCAAACTGTTACAACAAATTTAAAAAAAAATAGTTAATATAAATATTTGAAGAGCATAATATTAACGACAACAAATACATCCTTATTTATTTTTATCATGAAGTACGTATAACAATACAAATATTATAGCAACATAAATCAAAGCATATATATGCGATCGATGAAACATATAATCACATATGTACCTTAACACCAGCGTGATGGCTGTGTTTGAAAAACCATGCTTAACCTTCAAGTTCATTATCAGCAACACAGCAGAGAGAACACTTATGCGGGAGCCTTCAAAAAGCGGTTCGTCTGCCTTCTCAAGTGTAGGTAAATCATGAAGATCTTCAAAGTCATCAATTGGCGGTGCATGAGGTTGATCATCATCCATTCTAACAATAAATGCATCATTGATTAATGCATTTGCACCATCATCCTCAATTATGTTATCGTCGTGATCATCGTCTAATTCCATGTCATCATTAACTTGATCATGATCAGTATTCGCAGGACCTGCATATTGACGTTCCTCCTACACTAGTTGTTCCTATGTAATTACCACATTCTCCATGTTTGGAACAGCCCTAGGAGGCCCTTGCTTTATAATTACAATTAAAACACCAAACAACAAACGTTAGTCATGTCGATTAAGTAACCAAAATAAAAATGATACAATATACAATTACAAAATCTCTCAATATAAAGACTGAATGATATATAATCATGAATTATATTGACTTACCAATGGATGATATTCATGACCCCCCTCAACATGTCCATGTTCTCTACAATGTCTTTTAGCTGTTTTGATCAGTAACCTTCTCGTATTAAAGCCCCTACATTGATTGCAAGGACAATAACATTTTCCATCACCCCTTCTTTCCACTCCCTCCCACAACCTAGCAAGCAATTGTCAATTTTGTTCTGCCGGATCTTGATGACCTGTAACATCATTGTTACGTGGCATTTTATTACTCAAACCCTAAGAACAAAGTATGAGCAAACCCAAGTATATGATGAGTCTTCTTTTCCACAAGGGTTAGAACCAAATCCAAAGAGCAAGCTGAGCAAAATCCAAGACCAAGTGGGAAGATCCCCACAAAAGAGCAAGGCCAAAATCCAAGACCAAGTGGGAAGATCCCCACAAAAGAGCAACGCCAAAATCCAAGACCAAGTGGGAAGATCCCCACAAAAGAGCAATGCCAAAATCCAAGACCAAGTGGGAAGATCCCCACAAAAGAGCAACGCCAAAAAAAAACCCTTAGGAATTTCGCACTTCTTGTCCAAGAGATAAGTGCGAGACTCAGTGTGTGAGATAATGAACCTAGCCGTACATCTATTTATATGAAAAATGAACCTAGGCTTTCCATTTTAATGTGTGTGGGATAATGTCTTAAGCGTCGCTTTCCATTTTAAATAATTAACCAATTACGACAAATTATTAAATGATTGAGCAATTCAACCGCCGTCGCTTAAGCGACGCTTAAGCCATTATTAAATGAATGAGCAATTCAACCGCCGTCGCTTAAGCGACGCTTGCAAGCCTATGTGTCGCTTAAGCGATGTGTATTCCTACCATTTAAAAAAAAAAAATTATCTTTCTGATTTTTGGTACAGTTAAAAGAAAAAATCCACGTGCCGTCGGAAAAAACCGTCAGATTTTGGATCGAAATGTAGTAGTGTAAGCCTCTAGAAAATATCCATTCTTACAAAAACAAGAGCAATATACCTATCAAGGACATCCAACTCTCTCCTAAAACTATGCAATTGCAAGGAGAGATTGAAACATTGCAGCATCAAGTTTTGGATATCAAAGGACACCTTGATGTGTTGGAGGCTGACAAGTGTACATGGGAAGAAGAGAAGCGATAAATACAATAAATCATTGATGTTAAATGAATATAGCTTCCCTGAATATAAGTCACCCACTACTCTAGTGATTAAAAACATGTCTGACATGTCCCTAAAGGACTTGGATATCACTCAATTAAAGGAAGTAAATCATAAGCTTAAGGACATGATCAATGCAAAGGAAAGTGAAGACTCTGTTAAAGATATTAATACATTGAAAGAGAAGATAGCCAGGTTTGAAGAAAGGATCATAGGATAAATTCCCCTGCAGGGTTCTAAGCATCTTCTTTGGTATACATTGATAAAAGAGATAGCCCCATTAGGGAAGCACTTGATCATGTTGGATGAAAAAAAGAAAGGTTCTATGGAAGCAAGCAAGAGATGTAAAGCCCTAGAATAAAGTATGCAAAGAATGCCTAGGGAGGAGGCCCAAAAGGAAATTAATGTCCTAAATGCAACATTTGGGGAGGAACTAATTGCTCTGGGGGTCACTGATGGGATCACAGTTCTAGTCGAAGAAAGAATAATGAGTACAAAGAAAAACCTGTTTCAGAATGAACTAGAAAGGATTGAAATTATGCATCAATGGTTGGACAAGTTAAACAAGTTATTCCAGTCCCTATTTCAGAAAGGATTTCTTGAGTTTTGTGGTCCTGATGGGAATCTAATCCCTCAAAGAAAGTACATTGAGCTGCTAAATTAGGAAATATTGAACCATGTTGAGTTTAAGGGTGTGGATGGAGGGATAAAATGAGAGGTATTTCTCAGCAAACTTAGCGAGTACTTTGAGTTTCTAACTCATTTCCAAATGATCACATCTATCCTTCCTACTATTAGCCATAACCCCTTGATTGATCTAGATGTTTTCCTAAAGGAGTTTCTTGAAATGATGATTTACTACAGATCAGCTCTAGGAGGACATACATAGGTTGAGTAGTAAATTACTTACAGGATCCGCCAGCAGCTGAGTCAGCAAAATATCGACCAAAGGTATTATGAGAAGTCCCTTTCACCAAGCGAGCCAAAAATCCCCAGATGTTGATATTTCCCTTTTTGATTAGTCATGCACAGTACAGTGTTCCTTCTTGAAATTTTTTGTGGGCACAACGCATGTGCCACCTCAAAGTTGTTATGATTTGCAAGGATAATTCAAGATTAATTCCCAATTTTTGTAACTGAATTTGGCTCTATTTCGAGGTTGGTCTCAGGAGCCCATGAAACTATAAATGTAACCTCTATGGAGGAGTAAGGGTTGGAATTTCATTTTTTGAAGCCTTGTGTGCTTGGTTTTTGTGCCTCTACAACTTTCTTGGGAGTGTTAATGAGAAATATTCTTCTTCATTTCTGGTATTCATCACGGTGTTCCATGTTCAGTTTGTGTTTCATGTTTGCATCATTTTCATTTGTGTAAGTTTTTTATAATGCTTTCTAGTTGTATGTGAGTAATTCATTTTATTAAGCACTCCTTGCATCAGATATTGTATTTGTGATGTGTTCATGATGATTGTCATATAATTTCCCCCCTATGAGGTGCTATGTTTCAGTTATTATCCTTTATTGTTTCTTCTGCTAAAGGTGCTGCAAGAGATTCATCCATAGATAGGTACCTCTTGCTTCACTAGGATATTTCTCCTTTCTCCTACACCACTTGAAGATATTTCACTGAATGTGGCACCCACTTTGCCTCATATTACAAAGGAATATCTGTTAGAATAATCAACCCATATTTTACCCACTTAGACATTAATTTAATTATTTTTGTCTTATTAGCCTAGTTCATGTGTCCCACCTTGTGCAAGTTGTCTTTTACCTATCCATAGTGGTCAAACTTGCCTTATTTGACTCATGTAGTGCATGGGAAAGCCCCAAGAATCAAATCTGCTTTATTCCTGGCCTCCTAGGTGCCCTTCTACTTTTTCTGCTTTATTCCCTGCTTTTTCAGTGTTTTAAGGCAAATGGAAAATCTAGACTAGGTGAGGTGAATTAGTTTTTGTCCTCTTCATCCTCCACTCTTTTCTCCTTGAAAAAGTATGTATGAGCTTCCATTCCACCACACTTTAGCTTTCCTAAGACATTTTGCCAATTTGTGAGCTCCATGACAGATTTGGGATCAGTTTTTTACACCTATGGGGGATTTGCTTAATTTTAGTAAGCCTGCTTTATGCTAGATTCGAATTGCTCCTCATGCATTCGAATCCCTGATGCATGTTATTTATTCAGAAAACTATTATTTTATAGGGTTCGCTATTGTACACTAATTTAATACGGTTTAGTGTTCAACTCCAATTTCAGTCTCGTTTGTGAGTGATTTTGCATGATCAATTGTTAATTGTTATGAGTAAAATTAATATATCATTGGGTTCAATTTCCACATGGTATCAGAGCCATTTTAGATCAATTTCTCTCCTTCAAAATTGTTTTGCAAGTTCAACATCAGTGACTAGGAGCCTTCTACTGACAGCCGGGACATATTTTCTAAGCTATGGATCAATCACAGAAAACTATCTTGACTCCCTTCAATTTATTTGAATGGAAAGTATAGATGGAGATACTGTTGAGAGCGAAAGGCCTATATAGGGTGACTATGGAAACAGAAGCAGATCCCAATGTAGCTGTAGAGAAGATTAAATGGCACAACAGGAGGGATGAGGCCTATGGTCTCCTATGTCTGAGTATTTCCAGAGACCTCCTTTTCCATCTTGATGGATTGACATCACCGAATGAAGTATGGGAGAAGATTGCTGATCTTTTTGGAAAGACAGATGAGATGAGGGGACATCAAATTGAAAATGAGCTGATTTCTCTGAGTCCAAATAGCTTTGAATCCCTGCAGCTATATTTCTCCAAGTTCAAAGCACTTGTTTTGCAGCTGAAACAGTGTGGGATCGAAAAGAAGGATGATCAGCTCAACCTAGCCATTCTCTTGAAGCTAGGCCATGAATATTCATTGTTTGTTTCAACCTTCTATGCCACAAAACTGATAGCTCGAACCTGGAAGATGCCTATCCTTGAAAATTTCATGGAATCTCTCACACAATAACAGGATAAGTTGGTGATGATGGGCACCATCAAACCATCCAAAGATCAAGCTCTGATTGCTGGAGATTGAAAGGTGGATTCAAAAAGCAAAAATAAAGCTAAAAAGCCACCTGAGCAAAAGAGAGACAAGAAACAATCTCTGGAGGAGCCACAAGGTTCCAAGAAAAACTACCAGAAGAAGAAAAACAAAGGTGAAATGAGCAAGTGCGCATACTGTAATAAGGGAAATCACACTGAAAGCTCTTGTATGAAGAAGCAAATAGACATGCTGTCCCAACTCCTAGAGAAGAATGGCATCTCCCTTCCAGAAAGCTCAAAGAAGAGAGAAGGAGGATCAAGTTCAGATGACAGAGAGAGAGTTCATGCATTGGTTGTTGGCACATCAAGCTCACCCAGTTTTATCATTGATTCTGGAGCTTCAAGACACATGGTTTCGACCAAGGAGGCCTTCTCCTCACTTGATATGTCAAAATTACCATCTATAGTACTGGGAGATGACTCTCTCTTTGAAAGTTTGGGCAAAGGGAGGATTGATCTTGATCATGGTCAGTTCAGCAATGTGTTGTATGTGCCTGGTATTTCCTCCAACCTCTTGTTAGTGTACCAGATGACCCACACTGGGTCTCCTAAGAAAGTCATATTCTCCCCTGATGAAGTTGAGATCACAGAGATCTCAAGTGGTAGAGTCATTGCAAAAGGAGTTTCAAATCATGCTCAAAAGGTATACATGTTCTCACACTTCCTACCCTACTCAAACCCCTCTGCTCTTCTGATTCATGCTAATGAAGCCAACAAGATTTGGCATGAAAGATTTGGCCACCTAAACTACAAATATATTTCTGATCTTAGTGAAAAAGAGATGGTCATAGGGTTTCCCAAGATAAAATTTTCCAAAGGAGTTTGCCAAGGTTGTATCCTTGGAAAACACCCAGAGCATAAATTTGAGAGAGCTAGTCATGAGAGAACCTCTGCACCCCTTGAGCTGATCCACAGTGATGTTGCTGGCCCATTCCCTCATATGTCCATGAGTCAGGACAAATATGCATTGAATTTCATTGATGACTTTTCCAGGTATTGCTGGGTTCACTTCCTAAAACACAAGTATGAAGTTTTTGGCATATTCAAAGTCTTTAAGGCTTTGGTTGAGAACTAGTCTGGAAGGAAAATCAAGGCCCTCAAATCTGAAAATGGTGGTGAGTATGTCAAGTCTGAGTTTATTAATTATTGTGTAGATGCAGGTATTTAGATGCATCATTCTATCCCTTACACACCACAGCAAAATGGTGTTGCTAAGACGAAGAACAGATCACTGAAGGAGATGGCAACATGCATGATGGAGGCCAAAACTTTGCCACCAAAGTATTGGGCCAAAGCTATAAACTATGCAGCCTATATTTAGAATATGGTGCCTCATGAACAGCTTGATGGAATGACTCCCTTTGAAGCATGGAGTGGGAACAAGCCATATGTGACCCATTTCAGGATTTTTGGCTCAAAGGCTTGGGCTAGAATTCCAACAGAGAAGAGGAAGGCTTTGCAGCCCCAAAGCCAAGAGTGTATTTTTGTTGGATACTCTAAAGATTCAAAAGGGTACAAACTGATAAATTTGAGCACAAACAAATCCTTCATCGAAAGGTGTGTTCAGTTTGAAGAAGAACCCCTTGCAGTAGTGGAAGTTGGAGAAGCCTCTTCTCCACCTAAACCTCAAGAAGTAAGTAAAGAGTTTGTTGAACATGCTGATTCTGATTTGTCTAATGGAGATGCGTTTATTGCAGACCCTAACAACCCTACAAGGAAAAAATGGGCAGCCAAGACACTACATGCAGCAGGAGAGCTAGCTGGGTATCCCAATGACCCAAGGAGGACTAGATCTCAGTTTGAGAGTGGTCTGTGCATGAAGGATCCTATGTTTGATGAAAAATTCTATTTGATGGTGGATTCTAATCCTCAAACATATGAATAAGCAGCAGGAGATCCAATATGGAAAACATCCATGAAGGAGGAGTTCAGCTCACTCCAGAAGAGCAACACATGGGAGCTAGTGGATCTTCCCCCAGGGAGAAACTTAGTCCAATGTAAGTGGGTATATAAGACCAAATTTGATGCTGATGATTCACCACTGAAGTACAAGGCCATATTGGTAGCCAAGGGATACTCATAGGTTCATGGTATATATTACAATTAGACCTTTTCCCCAGTGGCAAAGATGGATTCCATCAGGCTAGCCTTAGCCATTGCAGGCTCAAGGCAATGGGAGGTACATCACATTGATGTAAAATGTGCCTTCCTGAATGGAGATCTCACTAAAGAGATATATATATGTAGAAGCCTCAAGGTTTTGCTACTAACCCTTCTCTTGTGTGCAGGTTGAGAAAGTCATTGTATGGGCTAAAGCAAGCCCCCAGGGCTTGGTATGCCAAGATCGATAGCTTCTTGCCATCACTGAATTTTGTTCGGTGCAAATCAGATCCAAATGTATATTTGAAGTTAGTTAATGGTTCATTAATGATAATTGTGTTATATGTTGATGACCTCCTCATTACAGGAAGCTCAAAGGCTGAGATTGCTTCCTTAAAAGGAGCTATGAACCAAGCCTTCTCCATGACAGATTTGGGGCTCTTAAGTAAATTTTTGGGGCTTGAGATTGATCAAACCAAAGATGGAATCAAGGTGCACCAGTCCAAATATGCCTTGGAATTACTGAAAAAATTTATAAAGAAGGATTTCAAAGCAAGCAAAACTCCTTTCCTTTCAGGAGTGAAGCTGGAAGAAGCTGATTCTTCACCTATGGTAAACAATACACTGTATAGGCAATTGATTGGATTTTTGTTGTATCTGACACATACTAGACCTGATATTTGTTATGAAGTAAGTGTGGCTTCTATATACATGGATCATCCTCATGAGATCTATTGGAAAGCAGCCAAAAGGATCCTTAACTTTGTTCAGGGAACAAGGACACATGGGATCCTATATAAAGAAAAATCTGATCTTGATTTGATTGGATTTACTGACAGTGATTGGGAAAGTGATAACATAGATATAAAGTCCACATAAGGATATGTTTTCATGCTTGTATAAGGGCCAATCAGCTGTTCAAGCAAGAAACAGAGTGCCATTGCACTCTCATCTACAGAAGCAGAGTACAGAGGAGTTGTTAATGCAGCAACTCAATGTTTATGGTTGCAGGGTTTACTTGCAGAGTGTGGATTCGAACCAGAGTAATCAAATACCATCTACTATGATAACCAAAGTACCGTTCAAATCTTCAAATATCCAGTTCAGAAGCAGAGAACCAGACACATTGAGATCCATATGCACTACATCAGAGAACTTGTGCATGATGGCACCATTCACCTACTCTTCTGTTCATCTTCAAAACAAGTAGTTGATATCTTCACCAAAGAATTTTGTGAGAATACCTTCAGAAATCTCAAATCACTGCTGGGGATTACTAATCATGCTATGAAGCATGAGTGAAGACAAGATTTCCAATTTTTGTTTACAGTCCATGTTTAAGGGAGGATTTTCCCAAGTTGGTTTTGACTCTTTCCTTGTTTAAATGGACATGCAGTATGTAAAGGGTGACTAAGATTTGTTGCTAGGCCCTATAATTTTATGATATATTACTCATAATTCAGGCTTAAGGGGGGGGTGTTAGAATAATCAACCCATAGTTTACCCACCTAGACATTAATTTAATTATTTTTGTCTTATTAGCCTAGTTCATGTGTCCCACCTTGTGCAAGTTGTCTTTTACCTATCCATAGTGGTCAAAATTGCCTTATTTGACTCATGTAGCACATGAGAAAGCCAAAGGAATCAAATTTTCTTTATTCCTGGCCTCCTAGGCGCCCTTCTTCTTTTTTTGCTTTATTCCCTTCTTTTTCAGTGTTTTAAGGCAAATGGAAAATCTAGACTAGGTGAGGTGAACTAGTTTTTTGTCCTCTTCATCCTCCACTCTTTTATCCTTGAAAAATAATGTATGAGCTTCCATTCCACCACTATTTAGCTTTCCTAAGCCATTTTTTGAATTCGTGATCTCCATGACAGATTTGGGATCAGCTTTTTACACCTATGGGGGATTTGCTTAATTTTAGTAGGCCTGCTTTATGCTAGATTTGAATTGCTCCTCATGCATTCGAATCCCCGATGTATGTTATTTATTCAGCAACCTATTATTTTATAGGGTTGGCTATTGTACACTGAGTTAATACATTTTATTTTTCAGCTCCAATTTCAGTCTCTTTTGTGAGTGATTTTGCATGATCAATTGTTAATTGTTGTGAGTAAAATTAATCTATCACTGGGTTCAATTTCCACAATATCACCACTCATCATTGTTGTAAAACCCTTGAATGATTGATGCTGCAACTATATTTCAGGATGCACCCACTTTGCCTCATCTTTCCCAATGGTATTTAACATTTGTCTGTCTAACACTCTTTATATTCTAAACAAACCTTCTGTCTGAAATATAGCCTTATGAATGCTTGTTTAAAGCTAAATGTATATGTGAATGACCCTGTGACAAAGAGAGAGCCCTCTCTAATTGTATAGGCTAGAATACAGTCTAAATATTTGTTTGAAATGGTTACCCCAGTGATTCTCCTACCACAACCATAGGAAAATTATTGGTTGATAACTTACTGGAAGGTAGATCATGATGGAGAAGTATGAAACATAATCTAAGCTTCAATCACCATTATTTAGTGACATGAATTATTATTTTTGGAACATAAGAATGAACTTATTATTTAAGTTATTTTTTCAGTCACTGAGACTTGATATTTTAAAAGATGCAATAAATGGATACACTCCACCAGAGAGAGATCCACCTGCAAGTAGTACTGAAAGAAGACTCTTTTAATGCAATTCAAGGTCCATGAGTGATACTTTGGAAGGATTATAAGGTTCAGTATTTATCAAGGTTATGCACTATACCTCTCCAAAATAAATATGGGACAAGCTCTAAAATGTGTACGAAGGAAATTCCAAATTCAAAGGGGCCATGATGCAAACTTATCAAAGACAATTTGAACACTTGCAAATGAAGGAATATGAAGATGTTGCAGCTTATTTTCTTTGAGTAGATGAAATTGTGAACACCATAAGGGGTATAGGAGAAAATATTGACAATTTAGTGATAGACCATAAGATTATTATATATCTTCCAATGATGTTTGAATCCAATATCTCATCCTAAGAAGAAAGAGAATATATAGATACTTTAAGTGTGGATGAATTACATGGAATTCTTATAGCATACAAAATGAGAACAAAATAACAAAATATTACTAGAAGGGAAGAAACTTTTAATAATTCCAATAAGACAAGGTATAACAAGCAAAAATAAAAATAATTTTTGTGTTCCAATTGTAGTGATCACTTAGATGATGGAGAAGTAAAAAATTTTATGATAAATTTAAAGCAAGGATTTGGCAAGTACAAAGGTAAGCTTCCTTTCAAATGTTTTAGTTGTGGTAAAATTGATCATTTTCATTCCACGTTTCCTTATGAAAAAAGGTTAGATAATGATGAAGAAAATGAAAAGAAATATCAGAAAAGGAACACGAAATTTGTGAAAAGGAAGAGTCTCTATTCAAAGGAGGATAGTTCATCATCTGATGAAGAGGATGATAGTGACTATGACTCAGGAAAAGTTCTCTTCATGGATTTAGAATAAACCGCTAATGATGATGAGGAATACTATGTGGATGCAGAAGTAAACTTGAGGTGGAATTTATCGGTGCGTTAATTGAACTAAATAAAGAAAGGAAGAAAAACAAGTTACTCAAAAAGGAGTTGCGTGAATTGAAGGAAAGCTCCAGAAGAAACCCTAAAGAGAAAAGAAGATATTTAAAAATCTAATAATTCAGTTGGAAGAAGAAAAAGCAATCGAAGAAACACTAAGAATAAGACCAGAAGAAAAGGAGAATATACATGAAGAGTTGGAAGGAGAAACAATCTCTCTCAAAAAGGAATCAGAAAAGAAGGACATCCAACAAAACTTTGTTAACATCACCAAAATATTGGATGAAAACATTAGCAACCAAATTCCATTCTATGATAAATTTGGTCTTGGATACAAACAAAATGATAAGGGTTCAAGCTATAAAGGGAAAGAAATACAAAGAAGTTATGAATATGTTCTACAACATTTAGGGCCTCAAAATAAGGATATACAGAAATAATTTACAACAAGAGTCCTGAAGAAGGTGCATGGAAGAAACCACCAGCAATAATGAAGTTTTAAGATTCCAATTTCAGAATATTTGCACCAACTAGAATATATTCTACATATAGGTACCAAAATATTTTCTTTGGAATATGTTATTTGATCTAGGTTTATGTGAGAATGAAATGAAAGAGAATATATATCCAAATGCATAGATATATATGGTGATAAACACAGTCATACAAAAAACTCGGATTCTATTAAATGAATGAAACAATATAGACTGTAAAACAAAAGCAACTAGAATTGTGGTAGTTGTATCTTTGAGAAGAGATGTGGAGGCTATGTTCACTCATGACAAGATGAATACAAAAGGAGGTTGAAGTTCCTTTTATCATAAATACTTGGAGAGGAAGAAAACCCTAAACCTTACCCTAGGAGATGAATCATCATGAAGTTTGTAACCCTAAGGTGGTTAGTTGAACAATCAACTTCTCTGGGTCATAACTTTTGAATATGATCTTTGTTTGGGGGGATTGATAGTTTGTTGGAAAGGTCTATCTGAGCTTCACAAAATTTGTCTGGGGTAGAATGCATGTTGAATCTCCAAAAACATCATTTAGGGCCTCAAAATGACCTGAAACATTTAGGACCCAAAAAATCTTAGAAAATTATAAGAAAATTGTCAACATGAGAAACTGTTTTGAGCCAATGGAATAGGTGGGTTCCCACCTATACCCATAAGGATCAGTCCTCCCCCTTAGGAATAAATGGTCACCATTACATTGATTTCCCCCATCAAATGGGTAAATTTCTGCTAAACTTGACTCTTGGTGAGCCACTTGCCTAGGTGTAGGAGATTCCCTACTTTGACAACTTGGTATAGTTGGATCTTTTGTTGGAGGGTGCCATTAATCTATGTGTACATGATAGGATCAATGGTTTCTTGTTCCATGAATTTGGGATTAATATCTGTAGGTTTCAATTGTTCTGCCACCTATGAGGTGTCCAGCAATGATGCAAAATATGGTTGAAGGAGATCCACATTGAATACTGGGTGTAGGCCAAGGAATGGAGGGATGCTTAATTCGAAAGAATTATCACCGACTTCCTTAGTGATGGCGTATCATCCATAGTGACATGGATTAAGCTTGCAATGGGGTCATATAATCCTCTCTTTCTCTCAATGCAAAAAAACCTTATCCCTAACCTGGAACTTGTGTGGAACCTGATGCTGGTCATGTCGCTGCTAATATTTAGTATTGGCCTTCTCCAAAATGTCATGGATGTATTGGAAGACATGATGGAATTTGTAAACAAATATGGTGGCCTTATCAACCTCATCCTTATCATGGGAATATTCCTCCTACGTGGATGCAAGGGGCAGAGCTACATCAATTGGGACCAATGGTTGGAAACCCAAGCACACCTGAAAAGGGTTGTGACTAGTAGGTTATGTAGAGCTCGGTTATAGCTCGCAAGGAATGCTTTCATCCCATGTGCGGGGATGTTTAGAATTGTACATTATAAGAATATGCATAATCATCTAGTTGACTACCTCTGTTTGTGCATTAGTATGGGGATGGAAGGTGGCCGATTTGGTGAGATTAGTATTCATCAATGACGATAGAATAGACCATAAAGTGCTCAAGAACCTATTGTCCTGATCTTAAATGATAGTCTATGGAAGCCCAAAATGAACCAAAACATGCTCGAAGAATAGCTTAGTAGTGGCTTCGGTAGAGATGCTCTTCTTAGAAGCTACCAAAATTGTCATATTATAAAGGTGATCAACCAGAAATAGAAAGTCATTGCCATGCTTAGTTGAGCATAGTCCTAACATGTAATCCATGGAGATGGATTCCCATGGCCCATTTTGAGTGGAAAGGGGGGTGTACAAACCTTTCTTTTTAAAGGTTGGTTTTGTGATGGAGTAGGCAATGTAGGATCTGATATATTAACTGATGTCTTGTCGGATTTTGGGATATTAAAAATACTTCCAAAAAAATGGCCATTGTCTTCTTAATACCAAAGTGTCATGCCACTCGATTGTAATGTGCTTCCCAAATCATCTTCACACATTCGCTTAAAGGAAAACAAAGATGACCCAGGTGGCATAACAATCCTTCCTAAAGATGAGAGTCTGCCACTAGTGTACCTACACACAATGACTGATAGATAGGAGCAAAATTAGGATCATTATCATATAATTGAGGCCACCTAGAGGTATTGTGGCTGCAAGAGTTTAGCGTCATGGTTGTTTCCTCCATTGAAGGTTGATTGAGGTAATCAATAACTCAATTGGTGATGCACCTCTTATATTTAATGTTCAGGTGGAATTGTTGCAAGTAAGTTGACCACTTCTAGTGGCAGTAATTCTATAATTTTCCTTGGGTTTGCATGAACTGCAAGGGCTTATGATCAGTGTGGATGATTGTTTCTTTTCCAAGGATGTAATGCTTCCATTGGTGGTAAGCTTGGACAATGGCTTACATTAACTTTCCATAGGTGGGGTACTTGTAGACTGTATCTGAAAGTGTCTCATTATGATATGCCACTAGATGGACATGTTGAGTGAGGACCACAACAACAACTTAGTTCGAAGGATCTATCTCAATCTAAAAGGGTTGTTGTAGATTTTTTAAGGTAAGGACAGGAACCAAACATAAGCACTGCTTCAGCTCCTCAAATGTATGTTTAATGTGGCTTGGACCAGATGAAATTGGCCTTAGATCCCTCTTTCTTCACCTAGATAATGGACCAAGAAATATTAGAGAATCCTAACACAAATCTATGATAAAAGTTTGCAAGGCCTAGGAAGCTGTGAAGCTATGTGAGAATTGTCGAGGTCGACCAATAACAAATGGCTTGGATCTTGGATCTTGAACACCATGTTTGTCCACAATGTATCCTAGATACTGAACCCTTTCCATTCCAACTGATCACTTATCTAGATTGACATATAACTTGTGTTTTTGCAGGGTGCTGAGGACCTGGTGGATATGCTGGAGATGTGCTTCCCATTTTCTATTGTAGATGAAGATATCATATAGATATATGACCACAAAGGAATTGGTGAATGGTCATAGAATGTCATCCATCATCCTCATGAAGGTTTCTAAAGAATTAGTCAAGCTGAAATGCATGGATAACCACTCAAAAAGGCCTTCTTGATATTTCAAGGAAGTCTTCTAGACATCGGTCAGCTCAATTAGCACTTGATGATAACCGAATTTCAGGTCAATATTGCTAAAATACTTGGCCCTCTTGAGCTAATCAAGGAGGTCACCAATCTGGGGAACGGGATACCGATTTTGTACTGTGATGTTGTTTAGAGATAGGTAGTCAATACAGAGTCGCCATGTCCCATATTTCTTTTGTACCAACACAATTGGGCTCCCACAGGGTGAGGAGCTAGGTCAAATGTGCCACTTTTAGATTAACTCTTGAATCTGGCATTTGATTTCTTCAAGGGAACACCTGCAGAATACACCATTAGGTAAAGGCACACCAAGGATCAAATCAATCGAATTCTTGACCTGGAAATGTACTGGAACCCCAATAGGTGTGGTGAATATGTCTTTGTATGCTTCCATGATATTGTCCACCTATTTCTACTGCACAGAGGGATTTTGTGTGGATGCAATGAATGTTGTTGTGATATTTTGTTCCCCCATAGAAAGAACCATGAATATTATGAATTTCCCTATCTGGGAGATTACCTTCCTGCACTGCTTCACTATGATGAGAGACACTATAGTAGTAGGAAGTGTCTCTAGTATCTTGTAGAGTTTCTTTCCAAAAGTAATAATGACACTACGAGGTCTAGACTCATACACAACATGGTTTTTCTAAAAGAAAATCACAAATATAAAGTGGGGAAATACATTACCTCATATTTAAAGGGCTTTGTGTCATAGGAGAGACGGCATTGTTGACTGACGCATATGTCTCGTCCATGGCTCAACCAATCAATGTTGTAGGGTTGGGGATGTGGAACTATCTGAAGCTTCAATATTTTGACAACCTCAGCTGATATGAGGTTCTTGTGACCACCATTGTTGACAATGAAATGTAGCAGAGTCCCTTGCACCCATAGTTGTTAGTGGAAGAGGTGCTCCACTTCCTTTGGCTCCTCTGATTCTTCCAACTAGATCTTTGCAGTTGCTATGGTGGAACTAGGTTTTGCGTCAATGATCTTCTTACCCCTTTATTTTTCTGCATCAGTGTCTGAGTGAGAGTCTGGATCTGGGTATTTTGTCTCATCCAACAATGAATTCTTTGAGTGGCATTCATCAATGTTGTGCGATGGGATTTTATTGAACTCGCACCACTTGTCGGTGTCCTTCTTAGATTTCTTGTTACCCTTATTTTTTTGTGGCTTGGAATGGTTGTCAATAATTTTTCCATCCTTGATCTGTCCTTTGGTTTGTGAGTTAGGGCCACCTTTTCCTGGCTTCTGCTGCTGATTTGCAGAACCAAAATCCCGCTTATTTTGTTTCTTAAACTTTTGCTCAATTTTGACAGCATATAGACAAGATGCTCCTAGTGAGGATATGTCCATGATATTCATTTTTTACTTAATGTACTTGTGCATACCACTATGATATTTTAGAACCAAGTATCATTTGCAGTCTCTAATAACCATCTTTGATTGTAGGGTCACTGGAATATATCAATACACTTTGGCATTGTTTGGTCTATTTCCTAGTGCAATGTCATCCATCGGGTGCATTAGTCATCATAGTTTTTGACAGGTTATAATTCTTCTTTGAAGCCATAAAAAAAATATTCCCACGTGGGATATGTTTTGAATATCTCATATTCATCCTTTGCATGCCTCTCATAGTACCCATCCCACATGGGGGAAGGACTTACAGAGCATGAAGGTGATATTTTCACTGTCATAAAAATTTGGAACAGAGAAGCAACCCTCTAACAGACTTACCCATTTTTTCAAAGCATCTGCATCTATATTTCCTTCAAATAAGGGGATGTAAAAATTAACTTGTGCCTTGAAGGGAGTCACATGCCAGAAACAACTGCTCGTTGAAGGTGCATCCACTTTCGTCAGCAATCTTAGAAGGATTTGGGCTAAGTTATCCATCATCACGTTCCTTTGTCATGAAATGGATTCCTCTAGCAACATTTTAATAGGACCTTTTGATTCATCATATCTCTTTTCTTCTCCCACCATGTGAGGCTGCTTTAGACAACAATAGGTATTTTCCCCAAGCTCAACTAGTTCGAGACCCAACTCTTGATATTCATATATTGTTGGGGACATGCACTAAGAAACCACAAGAGAAGAAAGCTCTGATATGAATGATCCAGATTTATGTGAGAAAAAAATGAAAGAGCATATATATAAATTCAAATTCATAGATATATATATGGAAATATACACAATGATATAGTAAACTCATATTCTATTAAATGAATGAAACAAAACAGATTGTAAAACAAAAGCATCTAGAATCGTGGTAGTTATATCGCTGAGAAGAGATGTTGTTATACCAAAATATCGTCACCCTCATTTTATGAGATAGGAATTCCCTTGACTACTCCAATCCCTCATTGTGTATTTTCAGCTAACAGATGTTGCAGCTATGCTCACTCGTGATAGAATGGATACAAAATGAGGCAAACAAGAATTTTATCATAAATTCTTGGAGAGGCATAAAACCCTAAACCTAACCCTGGGAGATGAATCATCATGGATTTTGTGGCTTCAAGGTGGTTAATTGAACAATCAACTTCTTGGGGTCATAACTTTTGCATACGATCTTCATTTGGGGTGCTCAATATCCCGTTGGAAAGGTTTGTTTGAGCTTCAAAAATTTGAATTGGGGCCAAATACATGCCAATGGAAACAATTTATCCCCTTGAGTCATCAGAAAACATCATTTAAGGCATCAAAATGGCCCCAAAAATTTAGGACACAAAAAACTGTAGAAAATTACAAGGAAATTGACAACATGAGAAACTATTTTGAGCCAGAGGAATAGGTGGGTGTCCACCTCTACCGGTATGGATCATTCCTCCCCCTTAGGAAGCAATGGTCTCCATTTTGTTGAGTGCCCCCATCAAATGGGGAAACTTCTGTTGAACTTGACTCTTGGTGAGCTACTTGCCTTGGTGGAGGAGCTTCCGTGCTTTGACAACTTGATATAGTTGGATATTATGTTGGAGGGTGCCCTTAACATGTGTTTCCATGATACGATCAATGATTTCTTATTCCATGCAGTCAGGATTGATTTATGTAGGTTTTAATTGTTCTACCACCTCTGAGGGGTCCAACAGTGGTTAAAAATATGGTCGAAGGAGCTCCACATTGAATACTAGGTGCAGGCCAAGGAATGGTGAAATGCTTAATTCAAAAGCATTATCACCGACTGCCTTGGGGATGGTGTATGGCACATAGTGAAGTGGATGAATCTTGAGATGGGGTCCTATGATCCTCTCTTTCTATAAATGAAACCAAACCTTATCCCCAACCTAGAACTTGTGTGGAACCCGATGTTGGTCATGTCACTGCTTGTATTTGTTATTGTCCTTCTCCAAAATGTCATGGACTTGTTGGTGGATGTGATGGATTTGTTCAAAAAATATGGTGGCCTTATCAAGCTCAGCCTATGAATGGGAATATTCCTCCTGTGTGGATGCAAGGAGCAGAGCTACATCAATAGGGGCCAATGGTTGGAAACCCAAGCATGCCTGAAAATGGATGTGACTAGTAGAGCTATGCAGAGCTCAGTTATAGCTATGTTGAACATAAGGAAGGATATCATCACATGTGTGGGGATGTTTAAAATTGTACATTCTTAGAATATGGACAATCATCCAGTTGACTACCTCTATTTTTCCATCAATCTAGGGTTGGAAGGTGATTTATTTGGTGATCTTGGTATCCATAAATGACCATAGACTAGACTAGAAAGTGCTCAAGAACCTATTATTCTGATCTAAAATGGTAGTCTGTGGAATCCCAAAATGAACCCAAACATGCTTGAAGAATAGCTTAGTAGTGAATTCAGCATAGATGCTTTTCTTATAAGCTATCTGAATGGCCATCTTAGAGAAGTGATCCAAAAACACAAACATACATTCATTACCATGCTTAGTTGAAGTTCCTGATAAGTAATTCATGAAGATGGATTCCCATGGCCCATTTGGAGTGGGAAGGGGGGTGTACAACCCTTTCTTTTTAATGGTCAATTTTGTGATGGAGCAGAAAGTGTAGGATATGATATATTAACCGATGTATTGTCATATTTTGGGCCAATCAAAATAATTCTGCAAAACTGCCACTTTCTTCTCAATACCAAAGTTCCCTGCTGGTCGACTATAATGTGCTTCCCAAATCGTCTTCTCATGATCACTTGAAGGAACACAGAGATGGCCTACATGGCATAAAAATAATTTCTAAAGATGAAAGTATTCCACTAGTGTACCTACACACAATGATTGATAGATAGGTGCAAGCTCAAGATCATTGTCATATAGTTGAGGCCACCCAGAGGTCTCGTGTCCTAAAGAGTTGAGCACCGTGTTTAATGCCGCCACTAGAGGTCAAATGAGGAAAAGAACAAATTGAATGTTGCTTCCCTTATTATATTTAATGTTCAGGTGGAACTGTTGCAAGTAAGTGGACCACTTCTGGTGGCAGTCATTCTGTAACATTCCTTGGGTTTTCATGAACTGTAGGGTCTTATGATTAGTGTGGATGACTATTTATTTTCCAAGGATGTAATGCTTCTATTGGCGGTAGTCTTGGACAATGGAGTACATTTCCTTATCATAGATGGGGTACTTATAGGTTGTATCTGAAAGTTACTCACTATTATATGCCACCGGATGGCCATGCTAAGCGAGGAACACACCAACAATGTAGTCCAAAGCATTTGTTTAGATCTCAGAGGGTTTTTATAGTTCTGGTAAGGTAAGGAAGGGCGTCAAACATAAGTGTTTCTTCAGCTCCTCAAATGCATGTTTTTGTGGCTTGGAACAGATGAAAATTTCCTTAGACCCCTCTTGGTCACCTGGATAATGCACCAAGCAATATCAGAGATTCCCAAAACAAATCTGTGACATAAGTTTGCAATGCTTATGAAGCTGTGAAGCTCTGTGAGAGTCATCGGGGTTAGTTAATCACGAATGGCTTGGATCTTGGCCAGATCTACATGAAAACCATGTTCATCCACAATATATCCTAGTAGCTGAACCCTCTCCATGCCAAATGAACACTTCTATATATTGGCATATAACATGTGTTGTCGCAGGGTGTTGAGGACCTCATGGATATGATGGAAATGTTATGTCCGTGCTCTACTGTACATGAGGATATCATCTAGATATACAACCACAAAGGAATTGGTGAATTACCATAGAATGTCATCCATCATCCTCATGAATCTTGTTGAATCATTAGTTAAGTTGAAAGGCATGACCAACCACTCAAAAATGCCTTCCCAAGATTTGAAGGAAGTCTTCAAGACATTGGTCTTCTCAATTGACACTTGATGATAGCCGGATTTCAATTCAATCTTGCTAAAATACTTTCCCCCTTGAGATGATCGAGGAGTTCATTGACCCAAGGAATGGGATACTGATTCTATACTATGATCTTGTTTAGAGATCAGTAGTCAATACAGAGTCAGCATGCCCCATCTTTCTTTTGTACCAACACAATTGGGCTCCCATAGGGTGAGGAGTTGGCTCGAATGTGACCCTTTTGGATTAAATATTGAATATGGAGTTTTATTTCTTTGTTCTCCATGAGGGACCACCTGTAGACTGGCCCCTTAGGTAAAGGTGCACTAGGGATCAAATCAATGGAATTCTTGACTTTACAATGTACTGGAACCCCAAAAGGTGTGGTGAATATATATGTGTATGCTTCCATCATATTGTCCACTTCTTTCTGTTGCATAGAGGGATTCTATGTGGAAGCAATGGATGTTGCTATGATATTTCATTCCCCTTAAGAATGAACCATGAAGAGTACAAATTTCCTTTTCTAAAATATTACCTTCCTACACTGCTTCACTATGATGAGAGACACTCTAGTAGCAGGAAGTGTCTCTGGTATAGTGTAGAGTTTCTTTCCAAAAGTAATAATGACACTACGAGGTCAAGACTCATACACATGATGGAATTTCCAATTATATGGTTGTCTTAAAATAACATCACAAAATTCAAGTGGGGAAACATTACACATTACCTCATCTTTAAAGGGCTCGATGTTGTAGGAGAGGAGGCACTGTTGACTAACGTGGATGTTTCGCTCATGGATCATCCAAGCAACATTGTAGGGTTGGGGATGAGGAATCGTCAAAAGCTTCAATATTTTGATGACCTTGGTTTATATGAGGTTATTCTAACTACCATTGTCAACAATGAAATTTAGCAGAGTCCCATGCACTCATATATGTGACTAGAAGAGGCGCTCCACTTCCTATAGCTCCTATTACTCTTTCAGATGTATCTTTGGGGTTGATATGGTGGCACTAGGTTCTGTGTCAATGATATTATTACCCCTTTATTTCTATGCATCATTGTTCAAGTTAGAGTATGGATCTAGGGATTTTTTATAGCTGAACAATGACTTCTTTGAGCGGCATTCATCAGTGTTGTGTTAGGGGATTTTATGGAACTCACACCACTTGTCAGTGTCCTTCTTCGATTTGTTGTTACCCTTATTTGTTTCTAGCTTGGACTAGTTGTCTGGACTTTGGCCATCCTTTCTCTATCCTCTAGGTTATGAGTTAGGGAAACTTTTTCCTGGATTCTACTGCTAAAGTGTAGACCCAAAATATCGGTTATTCTTTTGCTTAAAATTTTTCTCGATTTTGACGGTGTATAGGTAAGATGATCCTAGTGAGGATATGTCCAGGAAATCCATCTCTGAATGAATATACCTATGCATACCACTATGGTATTTTAGAAACAAGTGGCATTCAAAGTCTCTAATACCCATCTTTGAGTGCAGGGCATGGAATATATTAGTATACTCCGACATTGTTTGGTCTCTTTCTTGGTGCAATGTCATCCACCGTGTGTATTGGTCATGATAGTTTCTGACAGGGTATAATTTCTCTTTGATGACATCGACAAAATATTCCCAAGTGGGTTCTATTTGAATATCTCATAATCATCCTTTTGAATTCCTCTTGTAGTACCCATCCCACCAATATTTGACATGGGGGACGAACTTAAGGAGCGTGAAGGTGATCTTTTTGTTGTCAAATTTTTTTTTAATAGAGAAGTAACCCTCTAACAAACTTAACCATTTTTTGCATCTATATTTCCTTCAAAGAAGAGGATTTGAAAGTTAACTTGTACCTTGAAGGGAGTCACACCCCTGAAATGACTACTCATTAAAGGTGCATCCACTTTCATCGGCAAACTTAGAAGGATCTGGGTGAAGTTATCAATCATCTCATTCCTCTATCGCGCAAGGGCTTCCTATAGAAACATTTGGATAGGATCTTCTGCTCTATCATCTCTCTTTTCTTCTCCTTCCAAGTGATGTTTCTTGGGATGAAAAAAGGTATTTTCCCCAAGCTCAACTAGTTCAAGACCCAACTATCAATATCCATATCTCCTCGTGGACATGCATTGAGAAATCACAAGAGCAGAAATCTCTGATACCACTGATCTGGATTTATGTGAGAGAAAAATGGAAGAGAATATATATATTCAAATGCACATATATATATGGTGATAAATACAATGATACAGTAAACTCATATTCTATTAAATGCATGAAACAAAATAGACTATAAAACAAAAGCAGCTAGAATGGTGGTAGTTGTATCTCTAAGAAGAGAGGTCGAGGCTACGCCCTCTTGTGACAAAATGAATACAAAAGGAGGATGAAGGGAATTTTATCATAAAAAATTGGAGAGGAATAAAACCATAAACCTAAATCTCCAATATTAATCATCTGTGGAAATTGGACCCAAGAGATAGAACAATTACACTCACAAAATTGCTAATCAAACATGCAAAATTCACACCAAAGGAGACTGAATTCGGAGCATAACACTAATATATGTTCAATAAGTGTACAATAGCCAACCTTGCAAAGTAACAGGCTGCTGCAATATATCATCACATGAGAGAATAGAATGCATAAATATGCCATTTGAAATAGTCAAAAAGTAGGCTTACTAAATCTAGTCAAATCCCCCATAGGTGCATAAAGTAATTTCCAAATCTATGAAGATGCTCACGAATTTGCTAAGTCAAGTGGGAAAGATAAAGAGGGATGGAAATACAACTCATACATGATTTTATTTGGAGAAAAGGAGGGAGGACAATGTGGGAAAAAAACAAGTCAACTACACATAGTCTAGCTTTTCCTTTTGCCTTAAATCAAAATAAAACAAGGAAGCTTTTCAGAAAAAGTAGATATGCACTTTGGAGGATCTGGTATAAACAAGACATGTTAAATTTGGTTTCCAAGATGTTTCCCAAGTTCTCCATGACATGTGTTGACTTCTAGGACTTGTAGAAGGAAACTAGCATATAATGGAATCTAGGAAACTAGGTAATAAGACAAAAATAATTAAATTAATGTCTGAGGTAGGTAACTATGGGTTGATTATTCTAACACCCCCCATTAATCCTAACTTTATGAGTAAATATCAGAAAACTATAGGGACTAGAAATAATGCTTAGTCACCCTTTACACACTGCTTATCCATACAACCAAGGAAAGAGGCAAAAACCCAATGGGGAAATCCTCCCTTAAACATGGACAGGAAAAACAAAATTTTGGAAATCTTGTCATCAATCATGTTTCACAGCATGATTAGCAATTCCTAGCATTGATTTGAGATTACTAAGGTATTCTCACAAAAAAAATTGGTGAAGATGTCTGCTACTTGTTCTGAATATGCACAGAAGAGTAGATCAATGGTGCCATCATGCACAAGCTATATGATGTAGTGCATATGGATCTCAATGTGCTTGGTTTACTATCTCTGAACCGGATCATTACGGAATCAAATGGTGCTCTATTCATAGTAGATAATAGTTGAAAAATCTGATTCAAAACCACATTCTCCAAGTATCCCCTGCAACCACAAACATTGAGTTGATGCATTTACAACTCCTCTATACTCTGCTTCTGTAGATGAGAGTGCTATGGCACTCTGCTTCTTGCTTGACCAGATAATTGGTCCTTCTATAAGCATGAAAACATATTCTAATGTAGAATTTCAATTTGTGTTGTCACCTTCCCAATCATTGTCAGTAAACCTAATCAAATCAAGATCAGATTTTGCTTTGTAGAAGATCCCATGAGTTCTTGTTCCTTGAACAAAGTTTAGGATCCTTTTGGTTGATCTCCAGTGGATCTAATAAGGATGATACATTTATCTTGAAGCCACACTAACTACATAATATATATCAGGTCAAGTTTCTGTAAGATAAAGAAAAAAACCAATCAAATGCCTATACAGTGTATTATTTACCATAGGAGAAGAACCTGCTTCTTCAAGCTTAACTCATGAAAGGAATGGAGTCTTGCTTGGCTTGTAATGTTTCATGTTGAACTTGTTCAGAAAATACAAATCATAATTGGACTGATGTACTTTTATTCCATGTTTATATTGAGAAATTTCGAGACCCAATAATTGGCTCAACAATCCCAAATCTGTCATAGAAAATGCATGGTTCATTGCATCCTTCAAGGAGGCAATCTATTTGTTTGAACTTCCTGTAATCAGAAGGTCAGCCACATACAAGAAAATAATCATCAAATAACCATGAATCAGCTTCAAATAGACATTATTATCAGACTTGCATCGAACAAAACTCAGTGATTGCAAAGAGTCATCAATCTTGGCATACCAAGCCCTAGGGGCTTGCTTGAGCCCATACAAAGATTTCTTTAACCTGCACACTAAATATGGATTAGAAATAGACCCTTCAGGTTTCTACATGTAAATGTATTTAATTAGATCTCCATTTATGAAACCACACTTCACATCCATGTGATTTACCTCCCACTGCTTCGAAGTTGCAATGGCTAGAGATAGAATTATGGAGTCCATCTTTGCCACTGGAGAAAAGGTTTCATTATAGTCAATACCATGTACTTGTGAGTATCCCTTAGCTAATAATATTTCCTTATATTTCAAATCTAAACCATCAGTAAAAAAATTAGTCTCAAAAACCCACTTACATTGAACTAGCTTCCTCTCTGGGGGAAGATCAACTGGTTCCCAAGTGTTGTTCTTCTGGAACAAGATGAATTATTCTTTCATGGATGTTTGCCATATTGGATCATGTTCTGTATCTTCATATGTCTGTGAATATGATTCAACCATCAGATAGCACTTCTCATCAAATAGAGGATCTTTGACACAAAGGGCACTCTCAAATTGAGATCTAGTCCTCCTAGTGTCACTAGGATTTCCGGCTAGTTTCTCAGCTGCATGAATGGTATTTTCTGCGCATTTTGGTATTGTGGGAATGTTAGGATATGAAATAAAATCATCATTATCAGAAATATCAGAATCATAAAACTTATTAGTCTCTTCACTTACAATCAATGGATCTGGTGGTGAAGAAGACTCTCCAACTTCAACTGCTACTAAAGGCTCTTCTTGGAACTGAACACTTATTTCAATGAAAGCTTTTTTAGTTCTCAATTTTATCAAATTTTACCCTTTTTAATATTCATAATACCCAAAAAATATGAACTCTTGTCTTTGGGGATGCAAATCCTTCCTCTTTTCAGTTGGAATTCTAGCCCAAGCCTTTGAGCCAAAAATCCTGAAATGGGTCACATCTGGCTTGTGCCCACTCCAAGCTTTGAAAGGAGTCATACCATCAAGATAATTATAAGGAAAAATATTTTGGATGTAGGATGCATAGTTTATAGCCTTGTCCCAAGACTTTGGTGGAAAACTCTTAGCCTCCATCATGCAGGTTGCCATCTCCTTCAGTGATCTGTTCTTTCTCTCAGCAACACCATTTTTATGTGGTGTGTAAGGGATTGAATGTTGCATCTGAATACATGAATATTTACAATATTGAATGAACTTAGACTTGAAATAATCACCACCCTTTTCATATGTGAGGATCTTTAGTTTCCTCCTAGAGTGGTTTTCAACCAAGGCTCTAAAGACTTTGAGTTTCCTCCTAGAGGTAAAAAACTTTAGACTTATGCTTTAGGAAGTGAACCCAACAATACCTGGAGAAGTCATCTATGAACGTCAGTGAATATTTGGATTGAATCATGGACATATGAGGGAATGGACCAGCAATGCCACTATGGATCAGCTCAAGAGGTGCAAAGGTTCTCTCATGACTAGGTTTCTCATACTTGTGCTCTGGGTGTTTTCCTAGGATACAACCTTGACAGACTCCCTTCGAAAACTTGATCTTTGGTAACCCTATGACCATATATTTTTCACTCAAATCAGAAAGATACTTGTAGTTAAGATGGTCAAATATTCCATGCCAAATATTTTTTGCTTCATTAGCATGAATCAAAAGAGTAGAGGGGTTTGAGTAGGGTAGAAAATGAGAAAACTTGTATACCTTCGGAGTGTGATATACAACACCTTTTGCTATGAATTACCATTTGAAATATCATTGATTTCAACACCATCAAGGGAGAATATGGAATTCTTCGGAGACCTAGTATGAGTCATCTGATACATTGAAAAGAGATTAGAGGTAAGACCTAGAACATACAACACATTATTGAACTTACCATGGTCAATATCAATCCTTCCCTTCCCCAAACTGTCAGTGAGAGAGTCATCTCCCAAAAGTATTGGTGGACCTTTTGACATGTCAAGAGAGGAGAATGTCTCTTTTGTTGAAACCATATGTCTAGAAGGCTCCAGAGTCTATGATGAAGCTAGGTGAGCTTGATGTGCTAGCAACCAAGGCATGTACTCTCTCTCTATCCTATGAATTTGATCCTCCTTCCCTCTTATTTGAGAAATCAATAAGGGAGATGTTATTCTTCTCCAGGAGTTGGGTCAACATGTCAATTCGATTCTTCATACAAGATCTCTCAAGATGATAGCCCTTACTGTAGTATGAACACTTGCTCATTTATCCTTTGTTCTTCTTGTTCTAGGAATTCTTCTTGGAACCTTAGGGCTCCTCTTGAGACTTGTTCTTGTCTCTCTTTTTCTCAGGTGGATTTTTAGATTTTTTCTTGGTTTTTGAATCCACCCTTGAATCTCCAGCAACCTAATCTTAGTATTTGGAAGGTTTGATGGTGCCCATCATCACCAACTTATCTTGCTCCTGTGTGAGGGATTCCATGAACTCTGCAAGCTTAGGCATCTTCTAGGCTCAAGCTATGAACTTGGTGGCATGGAAGGTAAATAAAACATGAAATAGTCAAGACCAAGATTAGAGAGTATGGCCAAAACTAATTTCTCTTACTTCTTTTTAATTCCACACTGTTTCAACTGCAAAAAAAGGGCCTCAAACTTGGAAAAGTAGAGTTGCAATGATTTGAAGCAACTGGGGCTCAAGGAGATCAATTCATTCTTGATTTGATGTCCTCTCATCTCATATGTCTTTCCAAAAATATTTTCTATCTTCTCCCACACTTCATTAGGTGATGTCAATCCATCAAGATTGAAGAGGAGGTCTCTTGAAATGCTCAAACACAAAAGACCATAGGCCTCGTCCCTCCTGTTGTGCCATTTAATTTTCTCTGCAGCTACATTGGGATCTACCTCAATTGCCATATTCACCCTGTAGAGACCTTTTTCTCACAACAATATCTCCATATCATATTTACACTCAAAGAAATCGAATGGAGTCAAGATGATATCCTGAGATTGGTCCATAGCTCAGAAATTGTGCTCTCCAATCAGCAGAATGTGCTTCCAGTCAAGATGTCAAACCTGTAATAGAAATAAGGAAGGAGAGAAATAAATTTATAAAGGATCTGATACCATGTGGAAATTGAAACAAAGAGATAGAGCAATTACACTCACAAAATTGCTAATCAAACATGAAAAATTCACACCAAAGGAGACTGAAATTGGAGCATAACACTAATTTGTGTTCAATAAGTGTACAATAGCCAAACTTATGAAGTAATAGGTTTCTACAATATATCATTACATTATAGAATTGAATTCATAAATATTCCATTTGAAATAGTAAAAAAGTAGGCTTACTAAATCTAGTCAAATCCCCCATAGGTGCATAAAGTAGTTTCCAAATCTGTGAAGATGCTCATGAATTTGGTAAGTCAAGTGGGAAAGCTAAAGAGGGATAGAAATACAACTCATACATGCTTTTATTTGGAGAAAAGGAGGGAGGATGATGTTTGAAAAAAAAATTCAACTACACCTAGTCTAGCTTTTCCTTTTGCCTTAAATCAAAATAAAACAAGGTAGATTTTTAGAAAAAGAAGATATGCACTATGGAGGATCTGGACTAAAGAAGACATGCTAAATTTGGTTTCCAGGATGTTTCCCAAGTGCTCCATGACTCAATTTTATCATGTGTTGACTTCTAGGACTTCTAGAAAGAAACTAGCATAGAATGGAATCTAGGAAACTAGGTAATAAGACAAAAAATAATTTAACTAATGTATAAGGTAGGTGAATATGGGTTGATTATTCTAACATTGTCATGAATTTTGCAGCCCCAAGGTGGTTAGTTTAACATTCAACTTCTTGGGGTCATAACTTTTGCTTACGATCTCTATTTGGGGCGCTCGATAACCCATTGGAAACTTCTATCTAAGCTTCACAACTTTTGATTGGGGACAAATGAATTCCTACAAAGACTGTTTTCCCCCAGAATCACCAAAAAACATCGATTCGGGCCTCAAAATGACCCCAAAATTCTAGGACCCGAAAAAATGTAGAAAATTACAAGAAAATTGCAACATGAAAAATTGTTTTGATATAGTGGAATAGGTGGTTGGCCATCTATACCCATATGGATCATTATTATTGCAACAATTTTGGGAATAAGGTTGTAAATTGAAGAGACTATGTAAGGGTTAGAAACACATGGAATATAAAAGGATTTGAAAAATTCAAGAATGATCATGATAAGACTCATAAGGAAGTTGATAGAACATATAACAAATTTGAAGGCCTGCATTATGGTATTAAATAATACAAGTGAAACAACTATTGACACATAGCTCATGACTGTAGAAGAATGATAAAATATTTCATAAAGGAGAATATTGATATCAGATATAAGAAATCCTGGAAGAAGAAGCCATAAGGAAAAAATAAAGAAGCTTGTGGATTAGTCCTCTATAAAAATGATGAAAGTTCACATCTCAAGATAGGAAACCAAAGAAATTATCTTATATTAAATATGGGAAGTACATTGAATGAAAGTGAAATGGGTCCCAAGATTGAAGATAGAAAGGAATTGGTATTACATGTTGAATGTGTGAAGGAAAAACAAGTCAATACAGAAGACTCAAAGGACATATCTATAGTAGTTGCATAGTCAATTAATAATAACATATCAACAAGCAAAAATAAATGTGTCAAGATTATAGATGATCTTCCTATATTAGAGCAGTACCTACTATTCTAAAAAATTTGGCATAAAGGCTCCCAATATTATGGATAATATTAAGGGGAAGTGTAAGTAACATGAAAGAAAGATCGATGAAAAGTCAAAAAATCAGTGGTTTGGTAATTTATTCAGGAACACATGGAGGGATACTTCATAACGAAAGAGCAATAAATATGAAATGAAGATCGATGAAAAGTCAACAAATCAATGGTTTTGTAAATTATTTAGGAAAATAAGGAGATATAATTCATAAAGCTTCAAAAAATGGACAGTTCTAAGGGGGATTCAATGCATTCAAAGGGGGAACATTGTTGATAAAGAAAGATATTTTTAGAAGGCATTCATAGTCAAGTAAATCTATATTCTAAAAGGGATAAAATTATCAACAAAAAAAGTCATAGAAGATAAGCATATTAACATTGGGATCCGACATAATCCATGGGGGGACATGTGAACAAATTTGCTTCACTCATTTTTTCATTTATGTCAAAGGGCGAGAGATATTTGAATTTGTTTCCATCAATGATAGAGGGGTAGATTGTTGAAAGAAGTTGTAATTGATGTCAAAAGGGTGAAAATATATGTGGTGTAAAGTGATGATGTACTTGAAGTAGAGATATATTGTTTGGGAATGTATAATGAAGCTCTAAATCCCCTAAAGATGAACCTAAGGAATCCCTTGATCACAAGTGCATATAAACACAAAGGGGTCCCCTTATGGCATAGAGGTTGTGCATGGACCTCAAAAGAATACACTTTGAGTTATACATAAGTGGTAAAAAATCCCTAGACAATCCCTTAATGATCATGATACCGTGGAGTGTAAATAAGTCCCTAAAGTTTCCTAAATAAGTGTGAAGAATTTCAAAAATAAATGATGTTGGGTCACATGATCATTTCGATGGGTCACATGACCATTATGGTGGGTCATATGACCATGATGATAAGAAGTTTAAGAAAGTTCATAAAGGTGCTCTTGAGAAATTTCAGTAATAAATGTACATAAATTCCTAAAATAATGGTGTTGGGTCCACATGACCATGTGGGTGGGGTCACATAACCCATGTTGAAGAAGGCCCTAGACATCCCCTAAGGTTGGTGCAAAGAATATTGGGATGAAGTGTGAAATATATCCTACAATCATGATGATGGATCCACATAACCTTGAAAGTAGTGGTTTTGGGTCTACATGACCAGAAGGATTGACCCATATGACCATGAGAAGTATCCCCCAATGAAGGTGAAGAAACCCATAAACAATGGTGTTTAGTCCACCTTCCCATGAGTTTGGGTTTACATGAACCATGGTGTAGAATTCCCTAAAGAGTCCCCAAAAATGTTTTGAATCTTAAAGTACCCCCAATGATAATAATGCTCAGTCCACATGACCCCAAAAGTTGTGGTACTTTGTCTCATTAGACCACATGAAGTGGAAAGGATCCCCTTAGTAAATAATGGCGTATATGCCAAGTATGATGATGTGTTCAATACATAAGACTTTGGAGAAGATATGGAGTAATATTGAATTTCTAGCATGAGGTGTCATGATGGATCCTTAAGGTGGGGTAATAACCCTTGAAACCAACTTAATATATGGAGATTCATGAATTTAGGATGAATTTAAGGAGACACTAAAAGAAACTACTAGATCGTTATGAACTATATAAATATAAGGCCAAATATTTCATTTCATCATCAATCAAGTCTCTTCTATTGTGCTTCTTTGGAGAAAAAGTGTGAAACCTTTTTAGAAGCAACTTCTGGGTATCTTTGAGGACTGAGGAGATTCACAAAAAAAGACATAACTTTCTCATATGGTACCAGAATTACAAAATTATTGAATAATTCGAAAGTTGGTTGTGAGGTCTATGTGATGAATCTATATAGTGTTTATTTTGATTTATACATTGTCTCTTCATATTGTAATGTTGGAAAATGTACGGTTCATTCTTGTGGGTTTATCTTGTGATGCCACATGTATTTCATGGATAGAGCTCAGGTTCAATATTGGTATGTGAGCCACTCTCTTGGTATATATATTTCAAGTCATTATATATGTTATGGAAGATATCATGATGGTAATATTGGACTAGATCTGGTATGGTTCTTGTACATGGGTGTCTCTTGTGATTTATATGCCTCTCTTGGACTAGAGACCATCTTGCTGTCTTGAAAATGTATAAAGTTTGTACATGTTATTGTGTTTATCACTTGGCATACTTGATGGTGATATTGGCATAGATGTTGTTTCACAATTTATGATGATCATGACATAGATCTTGGTGATTTTTTGTATAGATCATGGTGATTATTTGGACATATTGTATGATGCTATTGGAATATATCATAGTGATTATCTCAGCATAGTCCATAGTTATGCTATGGAATATGGATCATCTCTTGGAATGTTCAATGTTTTGGAAATCTATATGATGTAAAAGTTGAGGATCCAAATGAAATTGATGGATAATTGTTTATGGGTATATACTAGAGGCATGTACAGGGTGATATAGTGTGACAGGGATTAAGATANATGTTCAATGTTTTGGAAATCTATATGATGTAAAAGTTGAGGATCCAAATGAAATTGATGGATAATTGTTTATGGGTATATACTAGAGGCATGTACAGGTTGATATAGTGTGACAGGTATTAAGATAGTATGACAATGATTGTGGCATTTTGACATTGGAAGTGACATTGTGACAAAGGTAGTGATTGTAGCATTTAGATATAAATACAATGATTGGGTCATCAAGATAGAGATAGTGATAATGACAAGTTTACATAGGTATTGATACAATGATATAGGATGGAAGAGAGATTGATACAGGAATAGGGACACTAATACAAGAATAAGGACAGTGATATAGGTGCAAGGACAAAGATATAGGTACAAGTTGTCAGATACTATGATAAAGTGATCATTACATATTGTTTCTTCTATTCATATTAGGGCAGCATGATGGGGAGAGGATAGGATATTATGGTTTCATTCAGGTTAGTGCCTGAGACTTGTGTGATTTGAAGCCTATCAAGGTTGTGTCGAGGTTTGAAATTGTCAAAGTTGATGTTGAATCTGTCGAAGTCAAAACATATGCCAACTACTAAGTGGATCATTGTGTTTTGGTGCTCACTAAGGATTGGAGTCCTCTCTATAGGTTGGAGCCTATCACCTTATGGGTTTGTAGTGTCCTTTCAGTTGGAGATGATAAACTAGGGGGTTGGAGCCTCTTTCTAGTTGGTGCTAGAAAATCAAGGATTTGAAGCTTCTTTCCATTTGGTGCTGGTAAACGCATTCAATATAATCTCTATATTATAAACAACATCTTTTGTGGTTTATCCCTCAATAGTTTGATTTCCACATAAAAATATTGCGTACTGTGTATGATTCTTATGTGATGATGATGTGATGGTGATATGATTATGAAATGTAAATCTTGATAATGTATTAATGAATCTTGTACTTTGCAAGCTACTGATAATCAAGTTTTGAAAAGTAATAAAAGGTTCAAACACTGATTCACCCCTCCTCTTAGTGTGTTTGGTGTGTCCATCTCTTCTTTCTCCACTTGCAGGGAACCTTTGATCTCATCATTCAAATGTAACATGCATGATCCAATATCTTCTTAAAATTCATAAATTGGATGATTAGTTGGGTTTTCATTATCACTTACTAAATAAGAAAGCTACACCTCTATGTAGAATATCCTATGCTCTCCCCCAAACACCGAAATAATTGCATAAGAGAGGTCCATTTTTAGAGTTCCACCTACCTTTTTTACCATTATCTTGACAAAATCATTCAAAATTTAGGTGCAATATCAGTAATTACAACATCCATCAAAATTCTCTTCATAGGAATTTTTGTGAGGTTGACTACAATATCTTTAATAAATCGAAGACATTTGACCTCCCTTTGATCAAAAGCATACAAATAATTATAAGGTTTGGTAATACTTAACCTTAGCGATTCCATGATATATTCTGGAATAAGGCTATGGGAAGCACCAAATTCCAAGAGATAGATATGTAACATCTTATCATGAACAGTAAGGGTGATAAATAAAGTTGGAGGAAAATATGATTTATCATCTGACTTGTCAAGTGACATGGGGCCAAAAATGATGGTAGGATTTTCATCCTATAGATTAATAGTATCTAAAGGTATAGGGTTTGACTGTGAATTGAAGATTTTAAGAGAAGGTTCCCTATAAGATTGGTTCTTCACAATATTAGTTATTGGAACAGTTATCTTGATCTTACTAATTTCATGATCAACATTGAACCCAAAATAAACTCTACCTACCTCTTCAATCTCCACATATTTGTCTTTGTTGACCCGCTAACTTTTATTATTTTCAGTAGTATTGATTGGAACTTTCTTAATAGGAGAAACTATCTTTTTACGCTGATTCTAAGGAACCTGTTTAACTCCATATCTCAAATCATAATTGTTTTTAGCAAAGTTTGATAAATTTTTGTTGGACATACTTGTTCTGAAAAAAATATTCTCAAAATAGTTGTTAGTATATTGGTAAAAAAAACCATTGAATGTTGATAATCAGATGTATTTAAATAACCACAAGAGGATTCATATCTGAGATGGTTCTTTTCTTGATATGGATCTTCGATTTCAATTTCATCTATTTATTCAATTTCATTAACCATATTTTTTTGAAATGGAGGCTAGCTATATTATTTGATCATCATTATTTCACCTATCTCTAGGAAAAAAACTTTGAATTAAAGGGTCATCTAAACTGGTTTGGGTCTCAATTATCCTCTTGTTGTAACACCCTAGTACCATGGTATTAAAATTGTACATGATGCATTTATTGTATTTAAATCATGGCAGGGAGCTCAAGGCCAAATCCCTTCCATTGATTTGGTGTTTTGTGTATCGGTGATCAAGGTTGATGGCGATGGGTAAGTCAGAAACATTACATTTTGAATTTATCATGTAAATATACAATTTAATAAAAATACCACAACTAGCTATGCAGTGAAACATAAGAGATAGGAGCACGATTTCACAAAGAATAGGGAGGGGAGTTAGTCAAACTCCTGGTCCATAGGATGAGACCAAATGTCAATGGGGAAACCCATAAACCCTCAGCTACCTTTTTCATCCCCTGCACTCAATCATTCAATTATTTGAGAAGAGTGTTTAAGGAAGTTAATGTCTTGGGAAGAGCAAGCCATGGAAGTCAGTTTCATGATTGAACCAGCCTGTATTCTAAGCAAACCTACAGGTTGGAGTCACCCAGTATATCTTGTTCATTTATATCCATTATTCAACATTCTTCAAACCCATTATGGAGGGTCAAATATCTTGAGTTGCGAAACAATTTGTTCTGCAGTGTTTCTCTGTGTTGCAGTGTGGAGCCCTGTGTTGCTGAGTTACCTTTTGGTTGTTGCGATGTGTACCCTGGTTTGGGTATGGTTGTTGTGATGTGTACCCTTGTTTGGGTCTGAACTATATGCAAGACTTAGGACTGTAAGATACATTGAATGGGATTGATAACCGTATTGAAGAGAGGAACCTCACGAAAAGATAAGAGTGGTTCGTAAATCTTCTATTCTCACCCTAAAGAGCACTCGAAGGGAAGGTATATCCCGAGGGATTGTGTAGTAAAGAAGGGGATGCTTCCTTATGTTCAATGTGTAGGTATTGTGGATGCTAGGACAAACATATATTGTGAAGGTGTCCCTAGCTCTTGAATGAGCCACTATCTTAGCCATTATTCCTTTCCATTGCCTTAGCATCCTGATAAACCCAGACATAGATTGGCTTGGTTGATAGCCTGATAAACCCAATGGTATATTGGCTTGGATGGGCATCTTGATAAACCCAATCGTATACTGACTTGGTTGAGAAGCCTGATAAACCTAGTTTTACTTGGCTTGGTGTAGAAGGAGAGAGTCGACATAAGTCGACTTGAACGAAGACCGACTTAGTCGATCAGCCGACTAAGTCGGTCGGCCGAGCAAACACAGTAATTAAGTCTGCTAACTAATAGTCGTGTCGGTTCACCGAACCGACAGGTAGTTATTTTTGTAACTGTTTGTAATATGTATATATTAGGCTATTGAGCCTCACAAGAACCCATTTCAGTTCTTGGCTTTGTACGATCTATTGAGAATAATATAATCTATTTATCCTATCTGTTCTTGTCTCTTGTATCTGTGTATATTCTGTATATTTTTGTATGTATTATTGGTAACCTTATGTGATCTGTGAGATTACAACATTGGTTCCGTTGCCGGTAGTACATAACTGGAATATATGCTCACATATGATACCAGAACAGGAGATAAAGGACTGGTGGGAGTGAAAAATTGCTAACTATCTACAAAATTACGCGAGAAGGAACAGATTGACAGTTGTAGAAGCAAAAGCCAGATTTTTCACTGACACTCACGAAAAGTTGGTTGAATCCATGCCACACCTACTGAAGCAGCTTTTGGATGAGAAAACCGGACAAGACTAAAGAAAAACAGTTACTCCAGAAATTGATCCGAGGAGGTCGTACGAATCTATCGGAGTGGTTCGAAAAGATAGCCGACGACTTCTGTGAGGAACAAGCAGTCGAAGACAAGACTTCTGTGGAAACTGTTCGACAGAAATTTTTCACAGAATTTACTGATCAATTCTTGTGTTCCTTACCGACTCTGCTGTTCAAGTTCTTAATAGAGAAAGGAGCAGGCCATATTGTCGAAGCTCGACCACCGTTACGCGAACCACCCCCTAATACTAACTGGGTGGAGAAACAGAAGAAGTGGAAAAAATTCATCGCTGAAAGGGAGTGGGAATACTTCCTGAGTAAATAGACACTATCCGAGATTTTTAAAAAGTGTCATGTAGGCTATGGGGGGGTAGCTGGTCATGTGTTGAAGAAGGAGCATAGTGGATACCAGTCGACCAAGCCAGTAATGAACAGTCGACCGAAGAGGATTCGAAGGAATAGTATTGTATGAAAGTATGTCGGACATTAAGAGACTCGAGCGGGATGAACGACAACAAAGAAGGGAAGCCAGACGTGAAGGAGCTGATGAGCTGCGTCGAGAAAAAAACCCTAGGGAGACCGATCGAGATGAGAATCCGCCAGAGTCGGGTCATGACCGACACGAAGAAGGCGTAGACGAAGAGACAGCCCCTAACGAAGAGGAAGTGTGGATAGAGCAGCAAGAAGCTCTCCGAATAGTGGTTCTTGATGAAGTAACCCTGTCCCCTGCCAATTCCCATACCGTAATACAGACTATTATTGAAGACGACCTCCGACTGAGAGCTGGTGACATCACAATCTGGAGTCGACTAGGTGATGAACCTTACCCGGGACGACACCTTGTTATACGCCGACCGGTCGAAGAGAACTGGGTGACCTTTCAAACGGAACCCTCCTTTTGTAGTATCCACTTGCTCCTGTCGACACATGAAGGAGCACCCCCCCTGCCACATACAACTTTCGAAGAGAACCAAGAGTCCGACCTGAGCATGCAAAGTGACAGTGGGTCATCGAGAAGACAAATTATCAACAATCCGCTGTACCGCGAGAAAGAAACAACCACCGACGGAGGTACAAGTTCCGTCGACCAAAACCCCATCGTCACCCCTACAGGTTCGACTATATCATCGACCCCACCTCTTTCACCCCCACCCACACCTCCCACCCCGCCAACGTCAGAAAGTAGTGACAGTGACTCAGCCATGGGTCACAGATCTGCTCAGATTCCCCTTTATGAGGGCGACGAAGACCCCAGATGACATTGGTTCATCTATGAATCGATATGGGAGGCCAACAAGGTCACAGAAGAAGAACGCCAGATGGCCCAGTTCGCCGGAGCCCTAAGGAAAAGAGCTCTAACATGGTATATGACATTTTCTGAATGGCAGCCCAGAGCAACAAAAGCCGAGATAAAAGCGCAATTCCTATCATTTTTTAAGACCCTAGACGCCAAACACCTGGCCACCAAGAAGCTGAAAATGACATCACAGAAGCCAGGAGAAACAGTCCGCGACTACGATAAACGATGGAAGGATCTATTGAGCCATTTAGACTATACTATTGACGAACAGTTACTGATTCAATGGTTCCTTGTAGGACTCTCACAGAAAGTTCGCCGACACATCAGTCTGGAAACTTTCAAGTCGTATGAAGATGCGCTGACAAAAGCTCTGCAGGTCGAGATGGACGAATACATACATGCATATCAGACCGACCACCGTTTGGAGGAACAGCTGGAAAACGTGCAGAAGTCCCTGAAAGAACTCACACTCAAGAACCAAGAAGTCTGGTGCACTAACTGTTCAACAGGCGGACATTCCAAAGATAATTGTCGACAGCAATTCAGCCGACAAGATGTCCGTTTTGTGCAGACAAAGGCATTTTGTGACATTTGCCAGGAACGTGGAGACCATTCTACGGCTGACTGTCCTTACAAAATGAAGAATGGAAAGGCTTCCTAGTGCGCTATCTGCGAAATTGCAAATCACAACATGGCCGACTGCCATCTTAACCTGAAAAATAGACAGAACTACCAGGCCGTTTACCAGACGAATGCGGTAGCAGAGAACATGGAGCAAAACCACAACAACAACCAAAACGGGCAATGCAATGACAGCCGACGATATGAACACCGACATGATAATCGACGACCAGGGTTTGGAAGAACCGGTCGATTCGTTGGGAATCGCGAAATAAGAAGTCGTCGACCCACGCAATGCTTTATTTGTTACAAAGAAGGGCATAGATGCGTAGACTGTCCGTACAAGGACAGAACTGACCTCAAATTTTGTACACACTGTGGGGTAGGCGATCACTCCTTGGAGGATTGTCCTACCATGTTGGAAAAAATTAGCAATAAAAAGAATGTTAATATCTTGTCTTGTGTCGAGAAGAATGATGTAATAACTACTAAGAACTTGCACATTGTCACTCGACAAGGCACCAAAAATGGGCCTGATAACCCTCAGATTAGCAAAATAAAAAACACAACTGCATATCCTGACCCTAGCAAGGAACAACAGACATATCAAGAGGCCACACACATATTCCAAAACATTGCACAGCAAGAAGACACTATTAACAATCGACTTAGCTCGACCCAGCAGTTAACTCGTCTCATTCAAACAGATGAATCTGTAGGTCAATTCATCGATTTACTACATCAAATTAAAACCACTAACACTGAGAAACAAACTAAGAACATTTGTAGCTTAAATAAAAAAGACAAAAACGATGTCGACCCACAGGTCGACTTAGAAATTGAAGGATACCACGTCCGACAAGTCGTTCTAGATTTTGGGTCCCAAGTAAATATTATGACCAGGGATACGTGGGAACAAATGGGCAAACCTCGACTCTATGAGTCAGGCATCTACCTAAAAATGGCCGACTAAGGTCTCATTGAACCTATTGGGGTCTGGAAAAATGTAGACACAACCATTAAAGGCATATCAACTAAGGTTGACTTTGAAATTATTGACCCAAAGGAAGGATCTAGCTCCTTCCCAGCCCTTGTCGGTCGACCTTGGGGTCGAAAGATGAAAGCCTCTATCTCCTTAGATAAAGAGAGGATCAAGCTAAAAGGCAATGGCCAAAAAGTTATTGTACCCATTAACCCTTCCCAAGGAAAGCCTTGGATAGAACCCATTGATGAGGAGGTTGATGTTAGACAGCTATACCAAATCCACAATAATACTGACTATACTGAACCAAACATCTATGGGGAACTTCACTTAGGTAACCAAGACTCAGTTGGTTATAATTCAGATGCCGAACTATATGACTGGGAGATAGAAAACTATGAAACACAAGCAAGAGGGTGCTGGACTATCCAAAAAGTATAGAAAAAACCCACCCGACAGTGCTTTATAGTCTCAATTATCCCCAAGATTTTTGAGAGGAAAATCAGAGAAAACCCTACCTTACAACCGACCAGCGAAAACACCAGGCAACAACCTAGGTATAAGGAGAGGGAATCCCCAGTCATGCATGTTGAACAAGTGTCTAAAAACATTGGAGAACATGGCCGACTACATAGTTTAGTAGAAACCTTCACAGGTCAGGCAGCTAGATGGTGGGACACCCATCAGACAAAACTGCAGTCCTGGACTAGTGTTGCAACTTACTTTGTTGAAAGGTTTGGTGGCAGGAACTTAACCTCACAGGCACAGATCCCTATCTTCACCCAAGGACAAGACCCAGAAGAACACATCCAAACTTGTGAAAAAGAGTGGAGAAGACTTGGACATAAGGATGAAAGAGCCTGGCCACACTTATTTCCTTCCACCCTAGACGACCTACCTAACAAATGGTATAAGATGGAGGAAGCCAAAGGTGAAACCTTTTTTTGGAATGAACTAAAAGCCAATTTCATTAAAGCCTTCAACTTTATACCTGAGGATAAACAATTAGTCGAGCTAGCACAACAAATCAAACATTTCATTCAACCGACTGAAACACACCCTTACCAAGACCCTTGACAGGTCAAGAACTGCAATAGTCTTCACATAAGATCAAAAGTCGAGCCGACTCGATTACAATTGGAGAATGAACACACCGAAGGGAAAAGCTTCAGATGGAAATCCAGTCATGCTGAAACAACAAAACCAATCCACTCTGTGCTAAGGGTCGCGACTACCAATAAACCAGACCTCGACCGAATGACTGCAGCCGACTTCCCTGCTACATTCTCATAGTTCAAGGAAGGAAGTCGACAGATCAATGAAGCAAAAGCTCCAGAATGGTTAGATGCCAAAGTAAGAACTAAGGAAGTAGACATTTCAAATGACGATCGACCAAAAATAGCCAAGATTGGTGATTATTGGACTGAACAACAAACTGCTGAAATAGTAACTTTACTTAGAGAATTCCAAGACGTCTTTGCAAGGGACTATAAAGACTTGAAAGGGTTAGTTCAAGAAATGGGAGAGATGAAAATCGACACTAAACCTGATGTCCGACCTGTTAAGAAAAGGCCTTATAAACTAGCCCACAAGTATAAGGAAATAGTTAAAAAGGAGATCGACAACATGTTGGAAGCAGGGATTATCTACCCCATCGACCAGTCGGAATGGGAAAGTCCCATGGTCGTCTAGCCTAAGAAACACGACCCGACCAGATTAAGAATCTGTGTCAACTTCAGGGAGCTGAATAAAGTCACACTGACAGATCCCTTTCCCACACCTTATGCTGATGAAATCCTGAATGAAGTTGCAGGACATGAGTGTTACTCATTTACAAACGGGTTTTCAGGTTATAACCAGGTACCCATCGTAAAAGA
>LPNX010311252.1:3476-40315 GCA_001517045.1 Pseudotsuga menziesii | reverse complement strand
GATATCGAATTTAAATGGACAGAAGAATGCCAGATCTCCTTCAACAAATTAAAGAGAAAACTGGTCGAAGCACCCATACTTAAATTTCCAAATTGGTCGACCCAATTTCATGTGCATATCAACACATCAGGAATAGCAATTGGAGCAATCCTGACTCAACCAGGAGATGATGGGATGGATTACCCTATAGTTTACAGCAGTCGAAAATTAAATAAGGCTGAAAAGAACTATTCGACCATGGAAAGGGAAGCCCTAGGAATGGTATTTGCACTTCAGAAGTATTGACACTACCTATTAGCTAACCCCTTCATATTTTACACCGACCATCAAGCTTTGAAGTATCTCGTAAACAAACCTCTTCACCATGGGAGAATTTGTCGATGGCTACTTCTCTTTCAAGAGTTTGAGTTTGAAGTAGTGGTCCGACCAAGAAAGCTCAATGTCGGACCTGACCACCTATCTCGAATCGACACAGGAGAAGAACCGACCGGAGTTGACGACGACTTGTCGGATGCACATCTATTTCGTATAGAAGCAATACCAGAAGAGTTGGAGGAGATTGCTCAGTTCTTAGAGACAGGTCAGGCACCAGAAGGTCTGAGCACTAAGAAGAAACAAATCCTAGCTATGAAGGCTGCTCCATATAGCCTCATCAATGGATTTCTATACAAGATGGGGTTGGATGATGTTCTTAGAAGATGTGTCCTCGACCATGAATGAGAGAAAATCATGCACGAAGCACATTATGGACCCGCAGGAGGACATTTTCAGGCCGACACAACTGCGAAGAAAATCCAACAGTCTGGACTATGGTGGCCGACACTTCATAAAGATTGCAAAAACTTTGTCAGCCGATGTGATAGATGTCAACGACTCGGTCGACCACTGCCAAGCACAGAAATTCCCCTGATCTCTATAAACCCTAGTCTCATGTTTGAAATCTGGGCTATAGACTTCATAGGACCATTCCCTGTCCTAGCCCGACAATCAGGCGTAAGATATATCATCACCGCAGTGGAATATGTTACTAAATGGGCAGAAGCAGAACCTGTCGAGACCTGTTCTAGTGAGATAGCTGCTAAGTTCATATATGAAAACATCATTACTCGATTTGGTTGTCCGTTCACTTTGATCAGTGACCAAGGGTCTCACTTCGTTAACAAAACTATCAAAAATCTAACCGACAAGTTTCACATCAACCACCGACGTAGTACAGCATATCACCCACAGTCGAATGGTGCAATCGAAGCTTTCAATAAGACACTGACAAAAGGATTGACTAAAATATGCAGTGCCGACAAGGATGACTGGGATGAGAAAATTCCCGCAGTTTTATGGGCATACAGGACAGCCTACAAACGGTCAACTGATCAAACCCCTTTTCGACTGGTATATGGCCAAGAAGCAGTCGTCCCTCTACACTTCAGACAATAGGCACCCATAGTTGCACAAATACTACATGTCGATGTCGAACAGGCCAGGAAGGATCGACTCTTTCAACTTAATAAACTAGAAGAACACAGACTTATGGCCATCCAACACCAGGAAATACAAAAACAACAGCAGAAAGCATGGCACGACCGGAATATCAAAAACAAAAATCTGTCGGTCGGTGACCTTACTTTACTCTATAACAGTCGAGTAAAAAGAAAACCCAAGAAATTGCACACAGAATGGATGGGCCCGTACATAGTCGAAGAAATACATCCCAATGGGTCGGTCCGACTAAAAACATTACAGGGCCTGGTATTTCGGAAGCTCGTTAATGGCGCCCGACTGAAACGATATAAAAAAAAAAAACGGTCTTAACTGACCACCAAAACCCTATATAAAAAAGTTAGAAAACTACAAAAATCAAAACCGTACACTTATAAAACAATCAGCATGACAGCAACTCACCCCTTCGACCACCAACATCACTTTCATCGACCATCTTCATCGACCAGACAAGACGACCATTTTCACCACCGACACCGACCGTCGACCTCGAGAGTCACATCACATATTAATGGCCTTGAGCGCCGAACTAGATCCCCCAAATCACACTCAAGTATTGCAGTTGGACTGTCAAGTCCGCCATTAATACAACCAGTTCGACACTCCACCACACCCACACCTATAAATAATGGACTGCCCAAGGTTCATTCACCACACCCCTTACACACAGACCACTCGCATTCCCCATCGACTAAATCCCACGAACCCTGTTACCAGTCTGACCAGTCTGATATCATGGCACCCAAGCTTACCCGCGCCGCGGCCAAGGCAAAAGAGTTACAGGAAGAGGACACACCCTTGGTCCAAAGATTGAAACATATCCAAAACGCCAAAGTCCAGGAGGGTCCTTTCCAAAAACTATGGACAAAAATCCAAGAGTGGGCCTTTGTCGATAGTAAAATGACCCAGGCCGCTGAGAAAATCCGAAATAGCTCTATCCTCCAGTACCCCAATGCACCACTGATGGCAAGCTTTGGTGGGACGAAGGAGGCAGCGGTTAAGTTTATTATCAGTCGTTACCACAACGGTCGATTCTATTTCGACCAACCAATTAACATCACTGGGGATGTTATTTCGGTGCTTACAGGTCTATCGAATAGGGGCGACCCTGTACCAATTAGGATTAAAAAAGGCCTCGTCCAAGAACTCACAGGTACACTGACTGGAAAAAACTCGAAGGGACTGATGATAGGCCAGATCGCGACAAGAACGCCACAAATTGTGGCTAAAATCATTGCCGTCACCCTTACATTGGCTAGTCGGAGCAGTGACCTAAAACTGGAAATGTTGGAGGAGGTCGACACAATTGCAATAGAAGGACGTCTTTACAAATGGGGAGACTATGTCGCAGACCTAGTCAAGACCATATGCGAACGCTGCTAGGATACAGGAGGTATTATAAAATTTCCCTCTTTAATCATTTGGATTGTTATGTACCATATCTGTCCGAAAGGCAGTGCAGTCTTTCGGGAGCCCACAAGGTTTCAAATGCACAGGTTCAAACCCTTTTCACAGAGAGGAACCCTGCATGAGCTGGCACAAGGAAATTTTTTTCTAGAGACTTGGTTCCAGCAGCTAAAAGTCCGAACGACGAGGTGGAGGGTGCCACAGATCATCCGACGAAACCTCCCAGCTCAGTCTCACATCCAATTAGCTCTCGACCATACGTCAGTATGGTATATGCGAGGTCAATACCCCAAAGAAAAAGACCTCGACTACTACCCAACAGTCGAACAGATCTTTCGGGAGTTGAGTCGACAGGTAGGCACAAAAGTACCAATTCCAGCAGCTGCCAAAGAAGTCAACTTCTCTATCGTCAAGCCTCTTACAGACCAAGAGAAGGAAGAGAATTATGAGTTAAATTTGTACATCAGCACTTTCGTGTCGGAGGATACTCCCACTGTGACCACTAGTCGAGTGCACTTAACCGTGAAGCATCCGACCGCACCCAGAGTGGACCCCCCGTCGACAGAACAACAACAACCAACAGAACAGGCACAACCGACAGTACCACAAACAACTCCTCCGGCACCAGAGACTGTCGACCCAGCTCAGACTCCGACAGGGGAAGTCGAGGAAGACAACCCTGAATATGTTGTGTCTTGGAGCATTATCAAAAAGCTAGCAAAAGAGATAGCCGTAGCCCGAAGGAAGATCAAGCTACGAAAAAGACAGCAAGGAAAGGGTAAGCATAAGCTTGTCCTTGCTGATTCCACCGACGACGAAGAGGAACTAGCAGCATCAGCACTCGACATTGTCGAAGACGTTTGGGCTAATAAGGCAACTGTTGAAACTTAGTTTCAATGTTTTATTGATGCAGGAGCTCGGGAGGGTCGGCCCAAGAAAGCCAAAACTTAGTTGACACCTGAAAATATAGTCGACCTTGTGTCGACCCCTCCCCCTCCATCCCCGACCACCATTGTCAAGGAGCAAGAACCGGGGCAGCAGGCCGATGTTTCCCCAGAAGTATATGAAAGAGTCATCCTGGAGGCACTCAGGGCCAGGGCCAGCACGGACGCTGAACTCAAAGCCTTCTTTCAGACGCTACCTGCAATATTCCAGTCGGCACAAACAATACGGACAACATCACCACTAAAAGCAAGCAAAAAGATATATGCCCAGCAAACAATAGTATTTACAAGGGTCCATGACGGTGGCGACATAGCAGGGCATGAACAGACCTTCACCGACTACTAACTCCCACCGGAAGAAGACATTCTGTCTTCCGACCAAAGTTCCCAACACCATTCTCCATCACCACCAGGATCAGGAAGCCATCCATCCCCACCTTCACCACCATCATCTCCACCACCTCCACCTCCGCCTGATTCACAGCCGAACCCACCATCATCTTCACACTCGGAAGTGGACATACCACCTCCTCAACCACAAAAGCCCCCGACCACTAAACCACCCTTTCAGACACAAGCACCTTCGACTTCTGTTCCACCTTCCACTTCTGCAGGCCCTCAAGACAAGCCAACAGAACAGCAATAGAAGACCACAGAACCGACCTCTACTACTGCAGGTACTCAGGAGCACGATGCTAACAAACAAAAGAAACAGACAGACCAGCATCGACCATCTAGGCTACGGATAAGTTTAAAAGATGCAAGTTCGTTGACCGACACAGAGGTCGGCCACCTACTAAACACCCTAGCAAAAGAAGCAAAGAAGAGGACACAAACAGTAAAGAAACAACTCAGGGATAAGGAGGCTGAACAGGTCAAGTTTCTCGGCAAGTGTAGGTCTCTTGCACAAACTGTCACCCCAGGACCGGTCGAAACTGCAACGGACCGACCACTCGAAAGGGCGTATCAGCTGTTTGAAGGCTTGGTGTCGACTATCCAGACACATATCCAAGGGACTAGAGCAGAACAAAAAGAAGAGACTGCTCGACTGCTCCTGACCCAGCATACTGCCTTTTCAGAGGCTTACAAACTTTTACAGGACCATATGGAGGAATCCATTGTTACTGAAGAAGTGCTAAGAGATTGGCCGACTCATTATGGGCAGGTCTATCATCAGAGCAGGCAGACACGACAAGGCATTTAGGCCTTGGAAAGTCGGAAAATGACCGAGGTAGAACTGAGGCAGACCCTTGAAGAGCAGATTGTGATGGAAAGTAGCAAGCTACAAAAACTTGAATGAGAAGCTCATCAGTGGGTACAGCAAGCCTTACCAAACTTGGAGAAGGTTGACCACATCTGTCCACAAATGAAAAGACTCATGGATACCGCCCAAGAACAAAACCAACAGTTGGGTCCTAGCATGGAAAATATTGCAGAAATGCCTATGGCCGAAAAGATGTCGGTATTATCAAGTGTAACAACTCTAACCATCGACATCCAGAAAGCCCTGCAGACATGGACAGATTTCTAGCGTCAACTTGCCATCACAGCTCCCGCCATCGTCGAAGTGTGCGTTCAAAGACGACCGACCATCCGACTACATAGTCCTCACCCAGAGCAAGTCTGAAAGGTTTGACAGGACTTCATTTTTGTACTTACTTCTTTTCTTCGGGATGAAGAAATGTTTTGTTTGTGGGGGAGATGTAGAAGGAGAGAGTCGACATAAGTCGACTTGAATGAAGACCGACTTAGTCGATCAGCCGACTAAGTCGGTCGGCCGAGCAAACACAGTAATTAAGTCTGCTAACTAATAGTCGTGTCGGTTCACCGAACTGACAGGTAGTTATTTTTGTAACTGTTTGTAATCTGTATATATTAGGCTGTTGAGCCTCACAAGAACCCAGTTCAGTTCTTGGCTTTGTACGATCTATTGAGAATAATATAATCTATTTATCCTATCTGTTCTTGTCTCTTGTATCTGTGTATATTCTGTATATTTTTGTATGTATTATTGGTAACCTTATGTGATCTGTGAGATTACAACACTTGGTCATTTCTTGTTGTGCATTTGGCCATGTGTGACCCTTAGCTGGATAGCTTGATAAAACCAACTAGCTGGCTTGGTTGAGTAGCTTGATAAACCCAACAGTAAGATGGGTTTGATGAGTATCCTGATAAAACCATCTGTTACTTGGCTTGTTGGGTCCTTAATGTGAATGTTAGCTTGATTGTGTGTAGTTTGATAAACCCAATTGTTGTTGGCTTGTTTGTGTAGCCTGATAAACCCAACAGTGTATTGGCTTGTTTCCTATAGCCTGATAAACCCAATTGTGTATTGGCTTGGCTAAACAGTATGATAAACCCAACTATAGGTTGGATTGACTATGTGTGATATGATCTGGTTGTGTGTGAGTCTGTTGTTCCCTAGTTCCTTTTGGAAGTCATGCCTATCTCGAGGGTGGCAGTTTTGTTTAGAGATTATTGAACACAACTGGTCTATGGTTGGGTGGAACATTGCAGCAACATAGCTAGTTGAAGGACAACTTCATCTTCAAGATAAGTATTCTCTATTGTGTTATTTTTATAATGTCTTTATGTATGAATATGCTGATTATGTACAATGCTTATGAATGAATTGAATATGATGAATTCTTGCTAATGATTTTAGTAGATTTTACTATTGTTAAATGTTCCTTCATTTGCATCTGTGCATGTCTTGTATGTTTCAATGCATTTTGCTTATTATCATGGAGGATAGAAGCCTGGTTATAGAGTCAAAAGGAATCTGACTTAATCGTTTTTGCACCGTGGAATCCTCCTACAGAAGGACGAAGGTGGGAGGAGGAGGAAATAAGTTGAAACAATGTAGAATGTTGGTTTTCCGCACCCCATAATCTTCCTACAGAAGGCAGAACTCAGAAATGGAAAAAGAGTCATAAATTCCAAGGAAAAAGTGTGTTTTCCGCACCTCGAAATACGCTTGCGGAAGGTGGAAGGCAGAAAATGGGAAAAAGTTTAAGGTAAAAATTTGTTTTCCGATTCCAAGTTCTGTAGCGGAAAGCGGAAAGGCAGAAGTTGGAAGGAGAAAAGTGGACAAGTCAAGGCATCAATTGTTGGGTTTTTTATTCCTAAGTTTCGCAACAGAAGGAAGAAAGGCGGGAGGAGGAAAGTAGAAGGGGGTTAAATGATTCCATCAAATGTTGAATATCTGATCCTTGATTTCTGCAGTGGAAGGAGGAAGGGTGGGAGTCGAAAGGTGGAAAGTCGAAAGAAAAGTGATCGCTTCGTGGGTATTCTGATTATCGAGTTCCGTGACAGAAGGATGAAGCTAGAAAGGGGTTAAATGAGTCCATCACACATTATCTATCCAATTTCCAAATTCTGTAGCAAAAGAAGGAAATGGGAATGTAGAGATAGGAGTGCGGAAAGGATAGGTTCAGTGCAAAAAAGGTTTTTCTAGTCACAAAATGGATCTGTGAAGGGAAAAATGACTATTAGAATGATTTTTATGCTTAAACATGGATTTAGAAGGATGAACATGACCCATGAGTGTGTTGAAAGATATAGTAAATAGAAATGTTAAATTATTCCACATTTTAGTCAAGTGTATGGGAACCATGTACATGGACATCCTGGTATACCAGAGCGTTGGGGATGCTACATTATGGTATCAGAGTAGGATTAGCAATCACATTCTCCTCTAAGGTAGGAGGGGATGTCATTGTGTGGTATAAAATCTATTGGTTACAACATTGGGGCTAGATGGGCCAAGTTAATAGCTTCCAGATCTATTGGTTGCAACACAATAGTTACGTAGCAAACAATGTGCTTAAACTCTAAAATCATTATGTAGCTAACAATATGTTTATGAACACATTGTTTGTAGAGTCATAGTACAGTTTGGGAAAGTTGGTTTTGGATTGGGCATGAGAACCTACAACATGAATGATACACAGGATCCCTATGAGCACGAGGAAGATGCTATGGGGGAAAACATTCGAGTTGGAAATGCTAAAACAAAGTCCAATGGAAAGAGATACCAAGAGACTCCCCTAGATATTGTAGCCACCATGAGAATCCTAGGGTGTAAATGAAAAATTACAGAGATGACAATGAGAGAATGATTAAATCTTAGGTGGAGGAGAATCAGTTGAATGCATCCATGTTGCAGAGTTTGACAGAAATCCAAAGGAGGATGAACCTTGGGCATCGGGCGGTAAATACAAAAGGAAGTAGGAGTGGTACCAGAATAAGAAAGAGGTCTTATAGTGGATTATCTGGCTCTGAAGAATCCATTGGGGGTTCAAGTTCTTCATCTCATAGGAATAAGAGGAAGAGGCATTACCGGAACAGTTCACATGAAGAATTTAAGAAGGCAAGGCCTCCTACCTTTAATGGTGAGTTAAATATTAGTCAATAAGATAAATATTGGCTTCTTGGGATGAATAAATATTTCCAAGTCCAAGAATACTCGGTAAATATGAAGGACAGGGTAGCCATCTTCAATCCAAATGGAAGAGCATATATATATGGTGGGAGAACCTTAGGTAAGTGAAGAAGATTAATGAAAAAAATATCATGTGGAAGAAGTTCAATAAATATTTCAAGAATAAGTACCTCTCTGATAGGTATTATGATGACAAAATTAAAGAGTTCCATGAGTTGAAATTGGGATAGTTGGCCATGGAAGAATATGGGAACAAATTCTTGGAACTGTTGACATATGTCAGGTATATCCAAGATGATAAAGTGAAAATTCATTGTTTTCTAAGTGGGATAGCTTAGTCATACAAAGAAAAAATTGAGTATGATGAACCTCAAACTCTAGAAGAGGCTATAAGGAAGGCCAAGTATTGATAGTATTAGAAAAAAAGAAAACTTGATTCCCATAAAACATGGAAGGACAAGAGGAATGAAAAGTTTGACCAAAGGAATAAATGTTGCAAACCTTCTCAATTACAAAATCAGCAAAGGAATCCATCACAGGCTAGGACTAATCCAGCTAGAGTGACCCAAGAAAATCCAAGAGATACAAAGGATCCAAGAGAACCACTCCAATGTTGGAGATGCAGAGAAAAACATATGCGTAGGAACTGTCCGCTTGAGAATGGGTATGTAAGGAAAGCTCACAACATCTAAGGAGATGAAACAATGAGTCATGTAACAAGGATCATCCCTAGAGTTTGTGCAGCGCTAGAGGACCGCTAAGCAGATCATCAGTCAACTGTGGTTGAAATTGAAGATAAGACTATTGAGCAATTTTTTTTGTTTTGATTGACCCTGGATATATTCATAGTTATATCACTCCTAGAATTGTTGATATTTGTACTTTTAATAAATTAAAGCATAGAAAATCATGGTTAGTTCAAATAGCCACTGGAACCAAGAGAAATGTTAGTGAAGTGGTAGACAAATTCCCATTAGTCATGGATGGGTTATTCACTTATGCAAACTTGAATGTTCTTCCACTTGGTTGCTATGATATTCTCATCGAAATGGACAAGTTAGAAGTGCATAGAGTTAAGCTTGACTATTACAACAATACTTTTGAATGCATGGATGAAGAAGGAAACCCAAGGGTTGTAAGAGGCATTCCAAAGGTGATTTCTGTTAGGAATATTTCAACAATGCAGCTGAAGAATTTCTGTAGGAAATGTTGTAGATTGTATGCAGCCCATGTTTTGGAGGTGGAAGATAATGAAACTCCTAGATTGGAGGACTTTCATGTATTGTAGGAATTTAAGGATTTTTTTCTAGATGAAATTCCAGGGCTTCCTCCAAAAAGAGACATTGATTTTACAATTGATCTTGTGCCTAGAGCAGCACCAGTGTCCAAGACATCCTACAGGATGAGCACACCAGAATTTCTAGAGCTAAAAATGCAACTGCAATAATTGTTGGAAAATAATTATATCAGGCTGAGTGCATCCCCATGGGGAGCACCAATTCTGTTTGTGAAAAATAAAGATGGTACACTCGAGTTATGTATTGACTACAGATAATTAAACAAGGTTACTATGAAAAATAAATACCCTTGACCTCGAATGGATGACATTTTTATCAAATGAGAGGAGGAAAGGTATTTTCAAAGATTTACTTGAGGTTTAGTTACCATCAGGTAAGAATCAAAGACAAAGATATTCATAAGACAACATTCAGAAAAAGGTATGGACACTATGAGTTTGTGGTGGTACCATTTGGTCTCTCAAATGCACCAACTACATTTATGTGTCTCATGAATGGTGTTTTTAGCAAGTATCTGGACAAGTTTGTTCGTGTTTTCCTAGATGACATTCTTATTTATTCTAAGAATGAAGAAGAGCATGAAGAACATTTGAGACCGACATTGCAATTTCTAAGGGAGCATAAGTTGTATGCAAAGTTGAGAAAATGTGACTTTTATAAAGATAGAATTCATTATTTGGGTCACATTATCTTAGCTAAAGAAATATATATGGACCTTGAAAAGATTAAAGCCATTATGAATTGGCCATCCCCAAAAAATGTGACATATGTGAGATATTTTATGGGACTTGCAGGATACTACAGGAGGTTCATTGAAGGATTCTCCAAGGTTGCACATTCAATCACTTATTTGCAAAAGAAGGGGATAAAGTTTGAATGGACACCAAGATGTGAAGAAATATTCCACCAATTGAAGAATCTTCTTACAAGTGCACCAATTCTGAAAATTGCAGACCTAGAAAAAGACTTTGTGGTGTGTACTAATGCTTGTAATCAAGGACTTGTAGGAGTTATTATGCAAGACAACCATGTGGTATGTTGTGAATTAAGAAAGTTGAAGGAGCATGAGAAGAACTATGCTACTCATTATTTAGAACTTGGAGCCATAGCACATGCTCTCAAGATGTGAAGGAATTACTTAATGGTAAGGAAATTTGAGCTAAGGACAGACCATTGTGGTCTGAAATACTTGTTTGATCAACCAACCTTAAATGCTAGGAAAGCTAGATGGATGGAGTTTTATGTGATTTTTATTTTGAAATCAAACACATAAAAGGAAAAGAAAATAAATTGGTTGATTCACTCAGCAGGAAGGTGCATGCAATGCATGTGGAATCTCTTAGTATTTTCCAACCAAATTTGAGGCAGTGGATTATTAATCATACTACTGAGGATGAAATGTATGTGCAGATAAAGAGCAAGTTGCAGTAGCAAAACCTTGAAAATAAGTATGAGGGATATAAATTGGAAGAATATGAACTTCTTACTTATAAGAACATAATTTATATTCCAAATATAGAAAACATAAGAAGAATTGTTATGGATGAGATCCATTAAGATCCATATTCTGGTCACCCAGGATATGAGAAAACAATTTCTATAGAAAGAAAGAAGTATTTTTGGACAGGAATGAAAAAGCACTTTGCTAAGTATATTTATAAGTGCATGAAATGTCAGCAAGAGAAGGTTTAGCATCAACACCCGGCAGAGTTATTGCAATCTTTTCTAGTCCCAGAATGGAAATGGGAATTTACTTCCAAGGATTTTATTACAGGATTTCCAATTACTGTGATACAACATGATTCCATCATGGTTGTGGTGGACAAGTTGACAAATGCATCACATTTTATATTGTTCATGTCCACGTATAAGGTTGATTCCATTACAAAAATATTCATGAAGGATATTTTCAGATTGCATGGATTTCCTAAGGAAATAATTTTTGATAGAGATACCAAGTTCACTTCCAATTTTTGGAAGGGTTTGTTTGCATATTTGGGTACAAAATTGAACTTCAACACTGCCTACCATCCTCAAACTGATGGAAAAATAGAGAGTGAATCAGGGGCTTGAATACATGCTTCGCATGTATGTGATGGACAACCCATCCAAATGAGAGGATTATTTACACTTGGTAAAATTTGCATATAATAATGGATAGAAAGCATCATTGGGAATGAATCCATATGAAGCTATATATGGAAGAAGGTGTAGGACACTAGTAACTTGGGATAATCCAGTGAACAGGATTGTGCTTGGTCCAGAATTGTTCAAGGAAATGGAGCAAGAGGTTTCAAAGATCATGCAAAACTTGAAAGCAGCCCAAGATAGGAAATAGATCTATGTAAATAAGCATAGAGTGCATAGAGAGTTCAGTGTTGGGGATCATGTTTACCTTAGAGTGAGTCCAAGGAAGAATTCCTTGAAGATTGGAAGCTGTCCCAAGTTGTCACCTAGATTTTGTGGGCCTTTTGAAGTGCTTGAAAGAATAGGGTCAATTTCATATAGACTTGCATTTCCTACTAGCACTAGAGCTCAGAATGTTTTTCATGTTTATTTTCTTAAGAAATGTGTACATGATCCTAACCATGTGATAAATTCGGATGTGATCTAGGTGGAACCCGATGGAGAGTTGCAAATTGAGCCATTGTGCATCCTTGACAAGAAGGTCACAATGCTTCGGAATCGAGCCATTGGATAGGTAAAGGTGCAATGGAAGCACTACAGTCTTGATGAGGCTATGTGGGAGCTAGAGGATTCCATGCGATTGGAACGTCCATTTTTCTTCAATTTTGTAAAGCACTAAGGATAGTTAAAATGAATGGTGAGGGGGAATGTAACACCCCGGTTTTGATCCCATGGTATTAAAATTGTACATGATGTTTATATTGTATTTAAATCATGGCGAGGAGCTCAAGGCCAAGGCCTTGCCAGTGATTTGGTTTTTGTGTATCGCTGATAAAGGTTGATGTCGATGGCTATAGTGCTAAGTAAGGAACGTTACATTTTGAAGTTATCATGTAAATATACAATTTAATAAAAATACCATAGCTACCTATGCACTGCAACATAAGATATGGGGCCATGATTTCACAAGGAATAGGGAGGGGAGTTAGTCAAAATCCTGAGCCATAGTGTGAGACCATATGTAAATGGGGAAACCCATAAAACCTCAACTACCTTTTCTCCCCCTGCACTCAATCATTCAATTCTTCCAAAAGAGCAGTTGAGGCAGTTAATGTCTTGGGCATAGCAAGGCATGGAATCCTGTTTCATGATTGAGCGAGCCAGCCTACAGTTTGAGCAAAATTGCATCCTGTAGTCTAGGGAAGCCACATTCTTTCTTCTGAAGCAAGTAATCATAGGGATGCATTCCCATCCTATCATTTTCAGATTTGCATGTTATGTCTTAGTCATTCTGATCCATTATGGAGGATCGACTATCCTAAGTCACAGAACGGGTTGTTCTGCAGTGTTTCTCTGTGTTATAGTGTGGTATGCAAACTTGGGGATTTGTGTTATAATGTGGACCCATGGTTTTTTGAGTTACCTTCTGGTTGTTGTGATGTGTACCCTGGTTTGGGTCTGGTTGTGTTTATGTGTACCCAGTTTTGGGTCTGAACTGTAGGAAATACTTAGGAGTGGAAGATATGTTGAATGGTCTTGATAAACCTAGTGTAGAGAGGAACCTCACAAAAATATAAGAGTGGCTGGTGAATCTTCTATGCACACCTTGATAAGCACTGGAAGGGAAGGCATAGCCCGAGGGATTGTGTAGCAAAGAAGGGGATTCTTCCTTGTGTTGGGTGTGTAGGTATTGTGGATTCCAGGCTAGATAGATGTTGTGGAGATGCCCCTATCTCTTGAATGACACACTAGATTAGCCATTATTCCTTTCAACTGTCTTAGCAGCCTGATAAACCCAAACGTAGATTGGATTGGTTGGAATCCTAATAAACCCAATCGTATACTGGATTAAGTGAGAATCCTGATAAACCCAACTATAGTTGGCTCAGATGTGTCTTGTTGTGCATTTTTCCATGTTTGACCCTTGGTTGGACAGCCTGATAAACCCAACTAGATGGCTTGGATGAGTATCCTACTAAACCCAACAATAGGATGGCTTGGCTGAGTAACCTGATAAACCCATCTATTAGTTGGCTTGGAGGGTCCTTAATGTGAATGTTGGATTGACTATGTGTAGTCTGATTAACCCAACCATTATTGTCTTGGTTGCGTATCTTGAAAAAACCAGCAGTGTATTGCCTTGTTACCTACATCTTGATAAACACAATTGTGTATTGGCTTGGATGAATAGTCTGATAAACCCACCTATAGGTTGGCTTGACTATGTGTGATATGATCTGGCTATGTGTGAGTCTGTTGTTCCCTAGTTCCTTGTGGAATTCATGCCTAGCTTGGGTGTGGCAATTTTGTTGAGATATTAATGAACACAACTATCCTATGGTTGGGTGGAACGTTGTAGCGACATAGCTAGTTGTAGGACAACTTCATCTTCAAGATAAGTATTCTCTATTGTGTTATTACTACATTGTCTCTACTTATGAATATATTGATTATGTAGAATGCTTATGAATGAATTGAATATGATGAATTCTTGCTAATGATTTTAGTAGAGTTTACTGCTGTTAAATGTTCCTTCATTTGAATCTGGGCATGCCTTCTATGTTTCAACACATTTGCTTATTATCTTGGAAGCTAGAATCCTGGTTATAGATTCAAAAGGAATATGACTTAAGAATTTCCACACCCCAGAATCCCCCTACGGAAGGCGGAAGGTGAGAGGCAGAGGAGAGAAGTTGAAAGAAGGAAGAATGTTGGTTTTTAGCATGTGGTAATCTGCCTATATAAGAAGCAAGTCAGAAGTGGAAAAAGAGCCATAAATTCCAAGGCAAAAGTTGTTCTCCACACCCTGGAATCTTCCTGCAGAAGGCAAAAGGAGGAAGGTGGAAAATGGGAAAAAGGTTACTGTAAATTTCTTTTTTCCAATATCTAATTTCCATAGTGGAAGGCAGAAAGTGGACAATTCAAGGTATTGATTGTTGGGTTTTCGATTATTGAGTTCCACAGTAGAAGGAAGAAAGGAAAAAGCCAGAAAGAGGAAAGGGGTTAAATGATTTCATCAAATTTTGAGTCTTTGATACCCGAGTTCCATAGCAGAAGGAGGAAGGGAGGAACCATAAAGAGGAAAGTCGAAAGACAAGTGATCGTTTTGCAGGTTTTTGGATTCCCGAGTTCCACATCAGAAGGAAGAAGGGCGGAAGGTGGAAGGAGGAAAGTGATTAAATGACTCCATCACACATTATGTATCTAGTTCCCAGATTCCACGACAAAAGGAAGAAAGGGGAATTTGAAGGGCAGAGTGCAAAAAGGTTTTTTTGGTCACAGAATGGATCTATCAATGTTAAATTCACTCTTACAATGATTCTTATGCTTAAACATGGATGTACAAGGATAAACATGACCCATGACTATGTTGAAATAGATATTAAAGAGAAATTTTAAATTATTCCCCATTTCATCCAAGTGTATGGGAACCGGGTACATGGACATCGTGGTATACAAGAGCGTAGGCAACACTACATTGTTGTATCAGAGCAAGATTAGCAGTCGTATTTTCCTCTTATGAGGGAGGGGACATGACACTTGCTAAACTGGTATGGGTTTCAATTATCCTCTTTCTAAATTGGTTTATTTTTTCCTTTTATTCTCCATTTCTAATATGGTGATTTTTTATGACAAACTCTTGATTAGTTTAGTCATTTCATCAATTTTATTATCTATTGGTTTTGAACATGAAGTAGAGGGACCTACTTAATCATTTTTCTTCTTCTCTCCCTCTCAATATTTTTGTTTATACTCGATTTTATTTGTTTCCATTAAATTTGATTCTACTTCTAAGGCTTCCTCCTGCATGTTTATGAGGGTCTTGGAACTCCTTTCACACAACACCAGAGAAATGTCTGCATCAAAGGTGTTGGAAAAGGTAAGTTTTGTTGAAATTTCAATTCGATTTACTTTTGTAGGGATATTACCATACATCCTAATGAACCATTTTGTAAGAATTCACATGACTCATCTTATTTTCTTTTCAACACCCCAATCTCTATTATGTAGTAGATATAGTCTTTGGTATCTCCCCACTTTTTATAAATGGGATAGAAGCTTCTTCTAAATATTATATCCCATTCATAGAACCAAGTGGAAACTTCCTAATCCACTTCCTAACCTATCCATTTAAATTCTGCACAAATACTTGCATCCACACATACTTATGTTCAACGTTTTTTTATCAACATAATTGTAATAGGCATTTAAATTCTCTTCACTTGTAATCTCACCCTGTCCATTAAACATTGGAATGTATTTGAGATAATCACCACCAGGTAGTGCATTAAGGGGTGACATAAAACTAAAGGAGCATATCTAGAAGCAATGATAGCATCCATCCTATTAGGTGGTGGAGCTCCTCATCCTACTCCTCCCATGATTGATGAAGACTGATTTAATGAGGATCTAGTTGGAATAGAATGAGTTTGAGGAAGCATTGGGATTTTAATCTTACTAGTGAGAGGTATGTATACACTTGACTCGAGTATAGATGTATTAAATGAACCAAATCCTTTAAATTTTGAAAATTATTCCTTAATTTTAGTTAATTCCAAAGGGTTTGAAAAGAATCTATATGTAGGAGTTTCTAACTCTGAATAAAATATTTGAAGTTCTAGTATAGTAATAGACAAAAAAAAATTTAATCAGGGATGATATTTTCTTATTCTAAGCTAAGAAGATGAAAGGTTTCAAAGGAATAAGTAGCTTCTTGTGAAATGTCAAATCAAAAGTATTTTAAAATCCTGTGAGCCTAGTATAGGTTTGTGGCTGTAGCAAACACTCCACCAAAATTTTGATGACTTTGAGCTGACACTATCGGAAGGTGCTTGTTTTTCCCTCGTCGATGTAGTGATGTGCCCATGAGTTTCAAAATTGGGTGCCAAATGGAATTTTTGTCCCATGTGTTTTAAATGCCCCAATGACTGCATTAAATGTGTGTTTATTATTTTTCTATATATAGTCTTGGGGGGTTTTGTTACGGGTTTTACGGTTTGTTATGGTTTATTAAATACATCCCATCTTCAGCGTGCCCTATGGAAGTCTGCCACTTGGATCCTATGCAACATTTGAGCAAGGAATTTCACCAACCTTCGAGCCACCTTTATCCAGGTACGTTTCATTCCTTGTTGTGATTTTAGTTTGCTAAAATAGCGTTTGAGGTTTTAGCATTTACAGGTTTTAGTGAAGTGGCATGTTGGTTTTTAGTTTTTCAAGGCTAGGTTTTTTCTTCTATCCACCATGGTTTTAAAGTCCATCCCTCAGCCTCATAGAGCTTTAGCTATCCTGGCCTCCCTTTTTTTCTGAACTAGTTTTTAAATGGTTGTGGTTTTCACCTACCCTAGCCATTGTTGTCTCAAATTATTAGACATCAGGCATGGATAGCATAGACCCTTGGTGTGTTAATAACCAGAATAAGGTGGGTCGGTATTTTCACTGGCCTTTCTTCTATTGGTTAATGTTCATTGGCAACGATAGGGGGATTATCGAGGCCCCAAGCTCAAAGGCTCGTCATGTTCCTTTGGTTTTCAGCCCAGGGTTTCTATCATAAGGTATTTTCCCCTTTGTGGCCAATGTCATAGCACCACTGTGTTTCTCTAGACTATTTTTTTCCATGGGCCATAAGGTTAATGAAGAGGGGGTTGTGCATAGGGTTTTAAATCTATTTTTTTATTTCCTCTAGTATCATTTTTTAGAACACTAGATGATTTAGAGTTGAGCTCTAGAAGCAGTAGGTAGAACCTGTGTGTGAACTAGTTTTTTTTTTTAATCCTAGTTTTGACCTCGCCCTAGGTTTTGTATTTGATGATATACGAAGTTTTTCTACATCACGGGGTCATTTCTCGATGGCTAAACATGATTTGGTAAATATATTTTTTATAATGAGTGCAATCTTGTTCTAAAAGAAAAATGATTTGTTAGCTAAAAAAATGAGGGGATTTCTTGTATATCTTGCAATTTTACAGTAGGTTGCATTTTTATGTTTATATGAATGTATGTGTTTTTAATTGCACGGACACTAAGTTAAGTCTTAATGTTACTATGCCATAGCCGCAATCCCCACATAGCTTCATGCCAAAGAAAGGAAAGAGGAAAACCAAGGCTGTTGAGGAGGATTTAGATTTGGAAATCATGCCTAGGATTGAGATAGTTTATGAGGATACCAAGGCTGTCACTGGAGCTGAACCACAGTTCAAATGGGGACAAATATACCCCATTATCAAGGATCAGAAGGTCCCTGATGTAGGCTTAGAAGATATTTCCCTATATGAAAAAATCTTAAGATATGGATCATGAAGGTATCCACATGACTTGAACGGTTTCCCTGTGCTGAGGTGATTTGCTATATTTTACCTAAAGTAGATATAAATGATATGATCATATACAAAATTGAAGGAAATGGTTTTTCCTCTTGCACTCCTACTTAAATATCCAAAGCATGCAATCTACCAGTTCTAGAAATCAGCATGACAGATGACTAGATAAATAGTCTGAGTTTTAACTATATTGAATGTGCAAAGATGCTACTAGAAAAAATGCACCTCTTGTGGACAAGAGTTGTTCCTCTAGTCTAAATGGTTCAGATCTAGAACAAATGAGTTACAATAGATTTGGAAGAATTCCCATAGAATTTTTGGAGATATAGAATGAGTCCCTTTGATGGAGTGATGTAGTTGTTCCTTATGGTGATGGCTCTTCACAGATGTACCTGCATAATCACATGAAACCAGAAAACAAGATAAAAAATCATGAGAATATAATCCAAAAATCTATGTTGGTGACTAAGGAATCCAATAGTAAAATACCTGATTATAACACAACATACTTTACGGGAAAGGAACCAACTTTGCATTAATAATAAAGAATAAGTTTACAACCTTTGACTTAGTGACATGATGCTCCTTCTCATGCCAATTCATTTTCCCCAAAATCTCCAACTTGCTCCTCCTATGCTCACCCTACTGATTTAGGCCAGAATGTCAATGTAATAGCATAACTTTGTTCTCTCTCAACCATGGGGTATGAGCCTGCTTTTATATGCCTTGGGAGGATAGGGAGGGTTTATTAAATGGTGGGTGAGGTGGATAGGAGATCCCAAAAGGATGGATATCAAGTCCAAGTGGTCCTTAGCAGTGGGGATAAGGGTGCCACTAAGCCTTCCTTTGGGAAGCTTCGTGTAAACCTCTATTTTTCACTTTTTACCAAGGGCACCACTTCTCCTCCACTATGACAAAGTGGTGACAAGGTATAACAACATCTTGAATAAGAGGAAAAGGTGGTGGAACTACCTACTACCAAGAGATGGTAGGAATTGCTAAAGAAGGGAACGCACCTTGACTTAAGGGAAGAAGTGCTGCTTGGTTTTTATATGCAAGATTGAAGTCTGGGCTAAAATTTTCACTTCACAATTTGGTATTCAAGGAAATAACTGATGTTTGGGACCTCATCACGTGATGATGGTGAGATTTATGTGTAACAAAATGCCCCCCAAAGCATGAGGGTAGAGGGATACAATAGTCGAGAGATTTGAAAGAGGAAGTTATCACTTCGAGGCAATAATTATCCTGATCGAAGATCATCATCAACAAGGAATATGCAATACATCAATACTTTTGAATCATGAGAAAAATTTTCCTCATCATGGTTGCAAACCAATACAAGGCAGATCCATGAGAGAGATTAACAAACATGGATACTAGAATACAATGTAGATCCATGCGATAGTGGACTCAAACTTGGGACATGGCTACCAGACATACACTGTAAAATATATGTTAAATGAACACAAATTTGAGCACTTCTATGATCATACAAATGTGATTCCATGCTAGGAATTGATACAATATACTCCATCGCAAATTGGGGAGAAAGATATGAGTTTTTTAACAGATACCCAGGGTCTTCATCTCATCTTCCACAAAGTACAATTATATCCATGTGATTACAATGATTTGAAGTCAAACATGGTAGAAACCACTTGATTACTAGTCAATGATGTGAACCGTTAACAAGTACGAGGGAGATCACCACTGATGTCAATGATTCCCAAGGTACCTTAGTACAATCTCCTGAGTGTGAATAGATGATCTGATGTCGAACTCTCAAACAAATCTATCAATCAATGGTCAATGATGTGAACCTATGTCAAGAGCGAGAGAATCTATCATTCAGGCATAGAGATCTCAAGGTAGTAAAGTTGTTTCTAAGACTAATTACTAGATGATGAGCTGATGTCGATAGGAATAGTCTCGTCGAAGGAGGGCTATGATGAATCCCACATCGATGACACAAAACTTGGAACAAAGTTATGGAATTTTGTATATGACGTAACCATAGGACTGATTCAAAAGGTACTGACACAAAAGGTTGTTTTTACTACAGAGGTAAACTTTCAACCTCCCTTTGAACATTAGGAGGCATGACAAAAGACTTGGTAGCATTGAATTGAAGAGGCGACACACAATGCGACAATGGACAATGCATCCTTTGAAATACTCAAAGGAGTGACATGACTCATGAAAGTGGATCGAATCAGAGACATGATGAATACCCAATTGATGGAATGAAATGCAGAAGAGTTCCATGTTCAAAGGTGACTAGAAACTACCATTTTATTTGCAAAATGAATTGATTCCCTTCACTTAATTTCCCCATCATGATTGATGAGTGCCTCTTTTCATTTTTACGATTCCAAAGAGTGTAACAAACACTCATTGTAGCTCGTCTAAAGACAAGTCCATTCTCATATGTTTCATGAACCTAAGAAAGGAGGGGTTTGTTCCCAAAAGAGGGTCTCTCAATGTTTGGTTTAACGATTCCAATGAAATTTAACTCGGTATCGTTCATGTTTAGAGAGTCTGGAGGAAGACAAAAGAAGACTCCACAGGGTCCTTTTTCATAACTAGTCAATCCAAAACGAAAAAGAGATAAACTACAGTCGGAAAGACGACTCTTTAAATAATTTTACAAGCATGAAGAAGACAAGTTTACTCGACAATATTTTCATATTTAGGGAGTCCAAAAAGAGTTTAAATAAGACTCCATTAGGTTTCTTTTCAAAATTAATGGTTTTTATGAGCCTGAAAAGAATCAGAAAAAAGACTCGAAACTTTGATACTAGGTTTAGGGAGCATGATCAAAGTGTCAAAATGAATGCTCAAAGACCTTTTCTAATTTTCAGAAGTACGAAAAAGTCAAAAATGAGCTTCCCCATAGACAATACTGTACATTTTTATCACTGCAAAACTTTTAAAAAGGCTATTAGTTTCCCAAAAACATTAAAATTGACTTTTATAAACTCTATAAAGGGAATTTTTAATGAAAATGATTTAAAAATCATTAAAAATAATATAAAACCGTATAAAAACTTTATAAAAACCAAAGTAAATAGTAAAAACTAATTCATTTACCATTTGCTGGGTGTAATTATGTCTAAATTAATCCACCTATTCTTTAAATATCAACCAGGGTTGGTAAGCTTAGAGTTGACACAAAATATATGCGAAGGTAGAGGGTGTCATGTAAATATTTTAACAAACAAAAGATCGAAAGATCTTTCAAAATGAAAAAATGAGTCAAACTCCTAAAAATGCACTTATTAAAGTAATTAAACTAAGGTATACTAATAAGATAAACAATTGAAAATAAGCTTTAAACTTAAGTACAATCAACAATTAACTATTCAAATGGGAAACTAAGGTATAAGGAAAACTCAACCTATAAGCAACTAGAAAAATTAATAAGAAAAGCAAATAGAAAAGTGAATAAATAAAACTTGATAAAAGAAGAAAGTAGAAAACTTAATAAAATAAATATCTTTAGGTTCTATCCTACAAGTTCTTTTAACAATAACACACCATAAAAAATAAAACCTAAAAACATACTAAGAATAACACATATAACACTAAATATTGCATACAAAAAAATAAATCAACTCAAAAGGAATAAAACCATACAACAATAAAAAAAACAAAAAGAAAACTTAAGAATAACTTAAACTTTGTTCAAAGTTAAAAAAAAGTAAGGAAAATGATAAAACTTTAATAAATAATTTAAAACAACTAAACTTTAACTTTAATGTTAAACAAAACTAGCATCTAATAATCACAGTCAAAACATAATTCAGACATCAACAAAAAAAAATCTTAAAACACATAAAAAACACTAAAAATAGAACTAAGGGCTGAATGACAAATTGAGCTGTGGGTCTGAAAGGTGTGGCTGAATAACATACTAAACAGGCTGTCCGAGTGACAGTCTACACAGTAAAAATAGTAAAAACTAACCTAAATGAACTAATCTTCAGCTGAAGTTATGTAGATGTAATTCTAATACATCAGAACAGTAAATAACCCTATTTAACAACAAATTAACCTTAAACTAATTCATGAACAAAAGGAATCATTACATATTAAACTAATAAATAAACTGGAATTTAACTTGCATAAATTCAAAACAGGAAAGGAAATTATAGAATTGAATCTATTCTAAATTCATGAAAGCAACTTATTCTATATTATTGAAAACAAAGACTGAAAGTAATGCTGGAAATGAAATAAATGGAAACAAAATGAATGAAAGCAAATAACTACGCATGCATATAACTAATTAACTTCAAAATAAAACTAAGTTGATGTATTATAGAAAACAAATAGAATAGAATTTACTATAATATAATGGAAGCAAACTAGAAATTAAACTAGACTAGCTAAAATAGAAAAGAAACTAAGCTAAACAAAGAAAATGAGCCTCTTGTTGATGAGGGGCCATCTCAGCAATCAGGGGTGATGCCTGGCTAACTTCTAATTAAACACAATCTTCAACAGCAATGCATACAGCTCTTTATTCAGATGGTGGAACAGAAATACAAATGTTTGAGAACAGATCAGAACATGAACTGATTCTTCTTGACTAACCTAACTAAGTCTAGCTAACTGATCTCTTTCACAGAGGCTGCTATATATAATGATTTACAGAGATAAGAAAGTCGACCCTTTAGAGGTTGACTACTCTCTAAATTTAGTCAACCTTAAAGGCGTTTAATTGATCACATGCCAACTCATAGGAATCTCCCTTCTTCAGCACGAACAATCTTCAGATGTGGTGCATGGGCTTATCTTCAGTGTGAATGATATACAGAGGTGGCGCACAGGTTCCTTACTGAGTGCACCAGGTGACTGATGACAAACAAAGGAGAGCATAGTGGTGAATCTTCTAGGATGTGATTTGAATGCATCAATCTAGCACATGGATGGTTGATGTTGTGGTGAACAAAGGAGAAAGCAGTATGGCAAGTATCTAGAACACAGCTTCATCACCAAATATGTGGATAACCAAATTGTTTCCATTTGTTTCATGTTTTAAATTCCTTGAGTTAATTCTCAGTAGCGTGTAGTCTGATGGGAGATCTAGACGGAGAGTTGAACGGAAGGTTGGGCCATGAGATGGATATGCTGGGCATCGATCTAGGGTAAATGGAGTGTCTATCTGCTGGCATGTTTGAGGAATGGAGTCTACAGCAACACATTTCAACATCTAGCATTTAATGTCCTCTTTGAGTTAGGCCTTAAGGCCCCAAAATCGCTAACCTATGTGATTCCTATGGGTTCGAGCAGTTACTGACAGCTAGGGAATCAACTAAGAACTAATGCCATCCATAGAAGATCTAGGGCATTATCATTTGGTCGAGAAGGGCCACCGGGGCCAAAGGCCACCTTCGTGCATGCCATCCTAGCATTATTTAATAATGCATGCACTCTTTAAGTCTCCATCCGCATGCATGCAAGTCAATGGCAAATTAGAAGATAAAGTGACCTAATTAGGTCAAAGATTAGGTTTTGCGTAGTTTAACTTTATAAATAGAGGATAAAGTGAAAGGAGACTTCACTTTTGATGATTATTATTTTGGGATCTCTTGGATAGTAGCATAGTGTGCAGCACAACATTTGGGGTTGGAGATGGAGTCTTCAGCTAACAGGATTTTGGCAGTGAAACATCTGTCCTAGTCTTATTCTGAGTAAGCCATACAGGTTCACCACTTGTTCTTTATTCATTCATCAGTTATCTAGTACATGGTATAGGTCATTGCAGGGACACTTGTGCAGCCGTAAGAGGGGGTTTTCAGCCAGAAAGCCCTAATCAGCTGTTGGGCCTCTAGATCTCAGTTTCCTTCTGAAACTCAGGTACCATTCTCATCATCAGCTTCATACTCCGGTAACCGGTGATTATCAAATCCATCAGGGCTCATCCGAAGTAGTTATTAGCAGTTTTGGGGTTCTAGGGCGTGAGTAGCTGTCTCTCTGAAGTAATTCTCTACCCTACCTAGAGGTCTCAGAACCTCTGCATGCATCAGGAATTCTCTCCAGCACTAAAAAACTATCGACCTAGCAAATTTACAGTTCCATCGGACACCTCCTTCCTTGAGGGCATCACCCTTTTCTGACTAGGACATCTTGTTGCTGGGGTTCACCTGGAGTAGAGGAGATCCATATATTTCCGATCTAGCATCTGGTGCTTGCATACTTTCTCCGGAGCAGTTCAGCCGGCTTATCAGTGGTAAGTGTTCATTCTATCTCGCAAACCCTATCTCTAATTTTTCCTATAAAATAGGGATTTTTGCTTGGTAGTTTGCATGCCCTGTTGTATCAGCATATTTATATAGAAATAGAAAATATCGAGATTTGGGATATTATAGTGGTATCAGAGCTATTTTCTTGGCCAGTTGTGGGCTTAAGAGATGAAAAGTAGATGAATACAGAAGGAGATCCTTTTGTAACCTATAGGAGGAGGAAGAGTAGATACACAGAAGAATTTGAAGATATCCAACTAGAAGATACCAATTCAGACATGGAACAGATAGGTATACATTCGGATAGGGGAAAAGGAATGGGAGAGGAGGAGGATCGGATGGAGTTTCGCAACTTGGTCTCTACATTGCAAGACTTAGCCAAAGGACAAAAAGAAGTCCTCAATGCAATCAACAGACTGTTAGTGAAACCGGAACCAGGTATCAGTAGTACACCTCCCTCACCTGTAGAGCGGGGATCTTCAAGTAGCAGTGGAAATATGGTGTACACCAACATCAAGAAAACTCTGCACATATACAGCATACCTACTATCAAGCCTGCCATGCCTCACTTCTTGGCAGATACAGTAGGGGGCCCAGTCATGCAGGTAGAACCCAGCAAGCCTTTTGGGGCTTATTTGCAGGAGTACAGAGACTTAGGGGATGAGTTTCATGCTGTCATGTCTTTCTTAGACTTCTACAACATGAAGAGTAGGAACAGGCCTAGGAATTTCAAAAAGGGTTTCAACCACAACTATGAGCTGCAGAAGGCCTTGGGCAAGTTAACCATCCCAAACTTTGATGAGACTCACGGAGGATCAGTGAGAACATGGGTCCAAAAGTTGGATACCTATTTCCAACTCAAGCCCATGACAGAGACAAATGCCATTAAGTTGGATACACTTCACCTGGATGGAGAAGCTCATGAATGGTGGTACCACGGATTGGTGGCATTGGGTCACAACACCATACATTCTTACGGTGAGTTCACTCGGAAACTTATGGAGAGGTTTGACAGGAAATATCCAGAGATCCATTTCAGGGAGTTGGCTTAACTCAAGTAGACTGGTAGCACAGAATCTTTCATTTCAGAATTTCAGAGGCTAGCCGTTATGGTAACAGATGTGTCAAAGAGTAGATTGACTATGTTATTCACTGAGGCCCTCATAGAGCCACTACGGGGATGGTTGAAAGCCTACAAACCCCTCACTCTGCAGGATGCTATTAGCCGGGCAACGGATCTTCAGGATTCAGTCCCTAAAAACAAATTCCCTCTGAAAACCAATTTTCTTGTTAGGGACAAGGACAGGAAACCTTTCTAGTAGGACGTGCCCAAGAAAACCTGGTTAGATGAGGACACCATGAAAGATTTGAGAAGGAAGAAGCTGTGCTTCACCTGCCAGGAGCCATGGGTACCCAGACACAAGTGTGCAGGGAAGGCGAAGGCACAATACATTGAGGTGTATTCAGACAATGATGAGGACGATGATGAGCAGGAGGCCACAGAAGAGGAATCACACCAGGGTGATACACCAGAGGGAGTCATTGCTACATTGTCTGGAATACCGAGATTCCATACTCTCAGGTTCAGGGGAGTAGTGCAAGGTCATAGAGTAGGAGTACTGATTGATGGGGGAGCCACCCACAATTTGATTGACTCTGCTTGGGTAGCCAAGAGAGGTATTCAGACCGAGAATTTCAAGGGATTCACTGTAGCAGTAACTGGGAACTCCAGCATGGAGTGCAACTACTGGATCCCAAAACTGAATGTTGCCTTAGGTAACTATCAGATGACAGACTCTTTCTATGTAGTGGATGTAGCGGATACTCATGTGGTATTGGGTGTTTAGTGGGTTTACTCTATACGAAAATACACTACAGACTATAGGGCAATGGAAATGGAGTTCCGGGGGCCAGACGACAAACGAGTAGTTTTGAGGGGCATGAACACTTATCCCCCAAAACTGGTCTCATCACATAGAATGGAGGCAGTGCTCCGACAGGATGATATAGAATGGGCTGCAGAATGTTTTGTCACCTTTAGGAAACCCCCAAAAACCAGCTCACAACACCCCAGTGACATTCAAGCCTTGCTACAGAAACACAAAAAGGTTTTTCGGGACCTTCCATCAGGCAGATCACTAGACCGGGGAACACAAGTAGTCATCACCACTCCTTACAGGAATCCCAAGAGGTACAAGGATGAGATTGAGAAAAACATCAAAGAATTACTAGAGCTTGGTTATATACGACCCAATTGTAGCCCCTTTGCATCTTCAGTAGTTCTGGTTAAAAAGAAGGATGGTACTCTGCGTATGTGCATTGATTATCGAGCACTTAACAAAAATACCATCAAGAACAGGTATCCCATTCCCAGAATTGACAAACTCATGGATGAACTTCGGGGAGCTCAATACTTCTCCTAGATCGATCTTCACTCGGGGTACCATCAGATCAGGGTAAGGCACCAGGACATCTCCAAAATAGCTTTCTGCTATCATTGTGGTCACTATGAGTTTTTGGTCATGCCCTTCATACTGACCAATGCTCCGACCACTTTTCAGTCATGCATGAACCATACCTTTCGAGCATAGCTACATAAATTTTTGCTGGTATTCTTTGATGACATCTTGATTTATAGCAGAACCTGGGAAGAACATCTGAAACACCTGGATGAAACATTGAGTATTTTAGAAGAGCATTCACTATATGCAAAAATGCCCAAGTGTGAGTTTGGCATGAAAGAAATGTTGTACTTAGGACATGTAATCAATGCAGAAGGAGTACAGGTTGACATGGAGAAAATCAGGGCTATCATAGATTGGCCTGCGTCAAAAATAGTTACAGATTTGAGAGGTTTCCTAGGTCTGTGTACTTATTACCAACAGTACGTTAAGGGATTCTCCCAATTTGCAGCACCCCTCACAGATCTCACCAAGAAAGGAGCGTTCACTTGGACAGACTTAGCACAGAAAACTTTCGAGGAGATGAAGGTTATTATGAGTTCTTATCCAGTTCTGGCATTACAATATTTCTCAGATCTCACCAAGAAAGGAGCGTTCACTTGGACAGACTTAGCACAGAAAACTTTCGAGGAGATGAAGGTTATTATGAGTTCTTATCCAGTTTTGGCATTACAATATTTCTCACAACCTTTTGTGGTAGAATGTGATGCCTCAGGGGAAGGGTTAGGAGCAGTGTTGATGCAGAATCATCACCCTATTGCATTTGAGAGCCGTAAAATGAAGAACTACGAGCTCCATTACTCCATATATGACAAGGATATGCTGGCCATCTTGCATGCTCTCACAAAATTCAGATAGCACCTGGTGGGTAGTAAGTTCAAAATCAAAACCTATCATAACATCCTCAAGTATTTCTTGGAATAGAAGGAACTAAATGAGCGACAGCAGAAATGGGTCAGCAAGGTACAAGCCTATGATTTTGAAATCGAGTATGTGAAAGGTAAGAATAATGTAGTAGCTAATGCATTGTCCAGGCGTCCATCCCCATTATCTCTCAGTAGTATATCCACGGATTGGAGGGCACTTCTGTTAGTGGAATACTCCAAAAATAAATTCGCTTGCGAATTACTGGACGGGAAAATTTAGGATGATAGGTACAGGATTGTGGATGACATCATCTATTACAAGGACAGAATATACCTCATTCCAGACTTCACATTGAGGAAGAATATCATTCAGGCATCCCATGATTCTCCTTTATCAGGGCATCAAGGTTTCTTAAAGACCTACAGGCAGATCAAAGAGAGGTTCTCTTGGAAGGGCCTCAAGGGGGAGATTATGCAGGATGTCTGGGAATGTAGCATCTGTCAACAGAACAAGATTGAGAACACCCACCCTGCAGGGTTACTCCAGCCATTACCGATTCCAGAATAGAAGTGGGAGATCATCTACATGGACTTCATTACAGGCTTTCCCAAGGTCCAAGGGCGGGATTGTTTATATGTAGTAGTTGACAGACTGACCAAGTTTGCACATTTCTTCTCAATACCATCAGACTACTCGGCAGCTTAAGTAGTGGAGTTATTTTTCAGGGAGGTTTTCAGGTTACATGGGTTTCCTAAGACCATTGTTAGTGATCGGGATAGTAGGTTCATGGGTTCCTTTTGGCAGAAAATGTTCAGGTTGGTGGGGACTGAACTGGTTACTAGTACGAGTTATCACCCCCAGAGTGACGGGAAAATAGAAATAGTCAACAAATGGATCGAAGGGTATCTAAGGAATTATATAGCAGGACAGCAGTGGACCTAGATCAAATGGCTACACCTAGGGGAGTATTGCTACAACACTACTTATCACATGTCTATTAGGATGACTCCTTTTAAGGAATTATATGGATACGAGGCCTTGGACTATGTAGATTTGGAATTCAGAGATAGTAGGGATCCTAAGGCTAAAGATTGGATACAGGACAGTCAGGACATCCTAAAAATACTGAAGAAGAATTTACAAACATCCCAGAATCAATAGAAGATGTATGCCGACAAACACAGGGTTGAACGGAGCTTCGAGGTAGGGGACTTAGTATACTTAAGGCTCCATCCCTACAGACAGTCCTCAATTAAGAATAAAGGAGCAGAGAAGTTGAAACCCCACTTCTATGGACCCTACAAAATAATCTGGAAAGTGGGAGAGGTGGCATATGAGCTAGAACTTCCTCAGGAAAGAAAAATTCACAATGTGTTCCATGTATCTAGCCTGAAGAATACCCTTGGGAAACACATTGCTCCATCCACCGAATTTCCTCCTTTAGATGATGAAGGACTGCTGATACTGATTCCTGAATAGATCATTCAGACTAGATAGAGGAAGCTCAGGAACAGGGTAATCAGGGAATACTTATTTCAATGGAAGGAACTACCGCCAAAAGATGCCACCTGGGAAGGTGAACAGGTATTGCAGCATCCCAATTTGAAGTTGCTTGAGGACAAGCAATCTCGAGTAGGGAGGACTATAATGTCCTCTTCCAATTATGCCTTAAGGCCCCAAAACCACTAACCTATGTGATTCCTGTGGGTTAGAGCGGTTACTGACAGCTAGGGAATCAGCTAAGAACTGATGCCATCCATAGAAGATCTAGGGAATCATCATTTGATTAAGAAGGGCCACCGGGGCCAAAGGCCACCTTCGTGCATGCCATCCTAGTATTATTTAATAATGCATGCACTCTTTAAGTCTCCATCTGTATGCATGCAAGTCAATGGCAAATTAGAAGATAAAGTGACCTAATTAGGTCAAAGATTAGGTTTTGCACAGTTGAACTTTATAAATAGAGGATAAAGAGAAAGGAGACTTCACTTTTTATGATTATTATTTTGGGATCTCTTGGATAGTAGCACAGCGTGCGGCACAACATTTGGGGTTGGAGATGAAGTTTTCAGCTAACAGTATTTAGGCAGCGAAACATTTCTCCTAGTCTTATTCTGGGTAAGCCATACAGGTTCACCACTTGTTCTTTATTCATTCATCAGTTATCTAGTACATGGTATAGATCATTGCAAGGACACGTGTGCAACCATAAGAGGGGGTTTTCAGCCAGAAGGCCCTAATCAGTTGTTGGGCCTTCAGATCTCAGTCTCCTTCTGAAACTCAGGCACCATTCTCATCATCAACTTCATACTCCGGTAACCGGTGATTATCAAATCCATTAGGTCTCATCCGAAGCAGTTATTAGCAGTTTCGAGGTTCCAGGGTGTGAGTAGCTGCCTCTTTGAAGAAATTCGCTACCATGACTAGAGGTCTCAGAACCTCCGCATGCATCAGGAATTCTCTCTGGCACTGAAAACCTATCGACCCAAAAAATTTGCGGTTCCATCGGACACCTCCTTCCTTGAGGGCGTCACCCTTTTCTGACTGGGGCGTCTTGTTGCTGGGGTTCACCTGGAGTAGAGGAGATCCATCTATTTCCGATCCAGTATCCAGTTCTTGCATACTTTCTCCAGAGCAGTTCAGCCAGCTTATCAGTGGTAAGTGTTCATTCTATATCGCAAACCCTAACCCTAATTTTTCCTATAAAATATGGATTTTTACTTAGCAGTTTGCATGCCTCGTTGTGTCAGCATATTTGTATATAAATAGAAAATATCGGGATTTGGGATATTACATAGCAAACCACCAGCAATTTTCACGCAATGAGCTGGATGACGAGCTGGACGTTGAGCTAGAAATGTTGTGTGAAAGGCAGAATGAATGCGTTCTATTTATTAATTTAGCACAAAAAGATTATAAAATATGCAAAAAATAATATAAATAAGTTAACACATCAAATTCATTTTAAAAATGTTATTTTTAATCAATAAAACCATAAAAAATGATAATAATAAAATATTTCATATAAACCTTAAATACACTCATACCTGAGGCTGAATAATGATCTGCGTGTCATAAAATATACAAAAGATAATAAAATATGTGTTTAACAAAGTAATTTATCTGCCAAAAATGATAACAAATATAGGATCAACATTCCCCTAAACCGGAGAAATGTCAGGTCCTATTGAGCAAAAAGGAAGAAAAACAATTTAGGAAGAAGACAAACTAACAACTGCCTTCAACTTGGTAGATAAAGAGGTAATTTAAACTTCATTCTTTTAATTTGTAATTTAAAAATACACATCTTTCATGTGACACACTATATGAAAGTTAAAAATAACTTTATTGGATTTTCAACATTCTTAATTTAACAATTCTCAGGTTAAAAATAATTTTATCATTTATAAGGTTTAAAATTAATTCAACCATATCCAAAGTAAAACTTTGGGTAGGTTGAATATATAACATAAATTGTATTTTAAATAACAAAAAGATTGATCATTTTCATGCATGATTGGGTAAGAGGATAGAATTATTAACAGTGAAATGGAAAAAACTATTTTCCCAAAAACAAAATTTAGTTAGCAAATTTAATCATAAGTAGTATAATATCGCCATCTTTGAGACCACTATTTGAGATTTCATTTTCCTTCATTCGATTCTTCATATGGTAAGACCATATTGAATTTTCTTGTAAAATATGCTTCAAGCTATAACCAAATTCCACTATTTACATTCCTAAAAATACTTATCATTTGTTAGAGAAAAATAGATTTATCGAAAATAAAAATAATCTAATTTTTCAAATCCATCTTCCCCCAAACCAAAGAGATGGCATGTCCTCAATCCATACAGAGAGAAGAAATGATTGTTCCATAAAAATAGAAAGAATGCTAGCATGCTATTAACTATTTGTAAGAAAAACTAACTAATAAATGGAAATGGGTCAGAGATGTATATTCAAGAAAAATAAAACAGTGCTTAGAAAAGACCATGTAAATGAGAATAATATAATTAAAAGAATACCATAGGGAAAAACTAGCCATCCATGCCTCATTGTAAGGATATCCTGTCATCGTCAAGTATTTCAAGTGTACCCCGGAGTGTGTGAGATTTGTAGCTATGGGTCCCATTTCTAAGATAATGATTTCTTAGGTATATATGGAATTAGACAGCTAAGGCAAAGTCAACTTAGAGCCATTCTCAAATGACATTATAAACAATTGGCCATGACATATTTATTTTTTTGAAAACGTTTTCATATATTATCACTATTTTATGAACTATGTGTATAGTGGTGTATTAACTAGATCTCATTTACTAGATATTGGCCCGCTTCCAGTAGGCCTGTTCAGTACCCTGGTAGGTTTATCTTGGTACCATGCAAGCATATCCCCACTGCCAGCAAGCTTGATCAGTACCCTGATGGGTTTACTTGCATTTATCAAGATTCTTGTTGTAAGGCTTTTACTTAGCATTGACCCGCTGCCAGCGGGCTTGTTCACTACCCCAGTGGGTTCGCCTTGTATAATGATATTAAACATATGGAAGCAAATTGGTACTAGAGAGTGTTAAGTCCTTCTAAACACATAATTTAATTTTTTCAAAATAAATTTATAAGTAATTCCATAATGGCCATACTCAAAAGAGAATAACTGAAAGTTGTTCTTTAACCTAACAGTCCTTCTTCTTTATAAAGTAAAGTAAGGTTCCCCACATATAAAAATTCCACTTGCTTTCGAGTTATTACCAAAATACTCAAGAGACAAGTTTTGATAACAAGTATAGGATGAACTAGTAATCCATAGGTGAAAAATAAGGATGTGAAAAATATCATAATGAAAGTGGGTCTTATCAAGCAACTGTTTAAAAGAATAAATCAGAAATATACATGTCTGAATCAAAATACCAAAAACTATATGAATCATAACAGAATTGGTTAAGTGTGATATACAAAGGATTGATATATAAAAAATTTATCTGTATAAGTTTCAAATTTCGAAAGGACCCCAAAAATATTAAAATACCTAATGAGTATTTAGCATACTTTCTTTGTCCAAGTAATATTTCGTTAGCTGCTCATAAAGGTAATATACTTGTAATCAAACTGCAAAACCACTTGTCAGATGATTCAATTTATTAATAAAGACATAAAAGAAAAAGAGTCTTCTATAGACAACCTATTAGAAATGACTCTTATTTATTCAAAGCAACAAGCACATATTTACATATATACAAGTGATAATAACCCAAAATATTTTTCAAGGATCAGGAGGAGGAGGAATAGATTCCCCTTCAACTAATTTCATTTCATTTTGCTGCAAAACATTTTTTATAAAATCATGTTTATATGTCGGTTGGTGATAGGGACTAAGTTTATGTCCATTTACTACAAAGGAAATTTTTGATCCATCAATTCTTTTAATTTTTACTGATCCATTGTCAAAAGATGTAACAACTTTGTATGGACCCATCCAAGGGGTAGTTAATTTCCCTTTAAAATTTTTAAACCCTGAATCGAATAGTAGTGCCCAATATCTAGTATTAAATTGCTTTTGCTTAATAAATTTATCATGCCATGTTTTTCATTGATTCTTTATTAACATCGTTCTTTGAAGTGCATCTTGTCTAATTTCATCTAACTCATTAATTTGTAATATTCATTGTTTTTGTGCTTCATCCAAATTCATTCCTAATTGTGTTTGCATACGAAAATTTTTAACTTGAAATTCAATAGGTAAAAGGACTTGTTTTCCATACACTAACTCATAGGGAGTATGTCTGGTAGTGTTTCTCCATGTTACCCTATATGCCCATAAAACCTCTAGGAGCCTATCTATCCAATCCTTAAGATGTAAGTGAATGGTCTTAGTTAAAATGGATTCTAATACTTTATTAGTTGATTCTACCTGACCATTAGCCTGAGGGTGATAAGGTGAAGATTTGCAATGTCGGATGCCATATTTCATAGTAAGTTCTTTCCTTAATTTAGAAATAAAATGAGTACCTTGATCCATGACAATTTCTCTAGTTACATCAAACCGGGTGAATATTTCTTCATATATAAACTCTACCACCGATTTCTCTATCTCTCTAAATAAAGCTTTAGCTTCTACCCACTTGGTGACATAGTCCATACAAACTAGGATATATTTCTTTTTACAAGACATGGGATAAATTGGTCCTACAAAATCAAGAGCCCATTTCTAGAAAGGTTCAATCATAACTTGGGGTTGTAAAGGCATTTGATCCGATGATGTAGGCCTACCCATTCTTTGGCAACTGTCACATCCTTTAACATATTTGGTAGCATCCTTAAAAATTCTTGGCCAATAATAACCAAAATGTAATACTTTGTATGTCATCCTCTTATCAGAGAAATTTCCTCCACATGGTCCATCATGGCATGCATGGAGGATGTCTACCATTTCATCCTCGCGCACACATTGTCAAATAATAAGATCGGGACCAGTGCAGAAGAGATCATTATCATCCCAAGAATAATTAGAACTCTGAACTATAATACGACGCTTCTCATGTGGAGACAAATCGTTTGGTATTTTCTTAGTTGCTAAATAATTGGCAATATCTGCGAACCAAAGGGTTTGAATAGATAAAGCAAATTGATGTTCATAAGGAAAAGCATCGTCAACTGGTTTAGTACCGTCTTCATGTTGAATATGGGAAAGGAAATCGGCTATGATATTTTCTTTACCAGGTCGGTCAATGATGGTAATGTTGAATTATTGCAATAAAAGAAGCCACCGAGTCACTCTACCATTGGTAATTGGTTTATTCATTAGAAATATAATGGTGAAGTGATCAGTATGCACAAAAACTTCATAACCTGTGATATAATGATGAAATTTATTAATAGAATAAACTACTGCCAAAAATTCTTTTTCGGTAATAGTATAATTTAATTTTGCAGGGGTCATATTTTTGCTAATAAAATAGATAACATAAGGTGATTGTCCTTCTTTTTGGCTGAGGAATCCTCCTATGGCCATATCAAAGGCATTGGTAGATATGTGAAAAGGAAGGGACCAATCAGCACCCCTAAGTATTGGTGCCACTGATAATTTAGATTTTAATATTTCAAAAGCATTTTGACAAGATTTTGTGCATTGGAATTATGAGTCCTTTGTAAGTAACTTAAACATTGGTGTAGCTGTCTTTGTGAAATTTTCAATAAAATGAGGGTAATAGCTTGCATGACCAAGGAAGCTTCTTACCTCTTTCTGAGTTTTGGGAGAGGGAAGGCTAACAATTACTTTGATCTTTGTAGGGTCTACCTTAATTCCTTGGGAAGAAACATGGTGTTCCAAAACTATACATTATGTCAGTAACATTTTATATTTTTCGTGACTGAGAGATAAACTTGTTTCTTTACATAGGATCAAGATATTCTTGAGATTTTCAAGGGATTCTTGAAAAGTATTACCATAGGCCATAAATTCATCCATGTATACCTCCACATAGTCATGTATAAGATCGAAAAATATTCCTAAGACTCCTCGTTGTAAAGTGGCAGGTGCATTACATAATCCAAATGGAAAAACTCAATAAGCATATGTTCCCCAAGGGCATTTATAACTGGTTTTGTCTTGATCTTCGGGTGCTATTAAAATCTAGTTGTAACCACTATACCCATCAAGAAATGAAAAATATTTTTTACCTGACAAAGTATCTAATACTCGATCAATAAAAGGTAAAGGAAAGTAGTATTTAAGTGTTGCTTTGTTTAATTCTCTAAAATCAACACAAATATTCCATTTCCTTGTAACTTTATTTGGAACTACTACTGAAGGAGATACCCATTTACTGTTAGAAATAGGATAGATGAAACTAGCAGTGAGGAGTTTTTGTAATTCTTCTTTTACTATATCCTTTAGAGAAGGATTCATCCTCCTCTGTGGCTTCCTTATAAGTGACATGCTTGGATCCATATAAATATGGTGAATACAGGTATCAGGGTGTATACCCTTCATATTGGTGTATTCCCACGCAAATTCTCTAGCTTGTTTCTTAAGAACTTTAAGCAGTTGTGCTTGTTGGTTTTCACTTAATCCTGCATTTATATGTAGAAATTTATCAGGGCCAACCTCACAAGGTATGGTATATGGTCCTGTATGTTCTTCAATTGTGAAGACACAAGGTGTTTCTATAAACATTGAGAGAGCCATATTCTCTTGAAAATCATCTCCAAAAATCTGATCTAGTTGAGCAAAGGACTAAGGGAAATCTGTACAGGTTGTCTAAGAAACAAATGATTTAATACATTCTTAGTGGTCTTCTCCTAAAGTGCCAAGGAAAAATTTCTAGGAAGGGAGAGATCATCAAAGTCTTCATCCCCAAAAGAACAACTTAAGCACCATGAATTTTTAGTTATTGGTTGTGCTGGGGGGTATAAAATAAGTCTTTGTGTAGACAACCCATTGAAAATAGTCATATATCCATCCCTACACCCTATAAAAGCATTTGTAGTAGCTAACAATGGTCTTCCCAAGATAATAGGATGTCCTTTAGAAGGTGTTGTGCACTCGCTCAACAACCTTCTAAAGTCATTATTGCACCAAACAAAATGGGATTTTGTTTCATGCAATGTCTTATACTTTAGAAGTGATATGCTATGATACTGGATGCTTAAATTTTTGGAACTACTGATTTGATGAGAAGCGCCTTTATTTTTCTTATTACTATGAGATTTCATGAGCGACCTTATAATAATAATGCATTTCGTTTAGTTTATGGGTGAGCTGATAGTATCCCTAGGTGTATGGACAGGGATTGGCGGGAGTAATCAAAAGTTAATATCCCATGTTTTAACCTATTGTTACATTGTATACGACATATCACATGTTTAGAGCATAGGTTATAATGTATGGTATGATATTAGTTCAGCATTAATACGATGGTGATGAAGGGTCGTTTATTGAAACATAAATATTTCATTGGTAGGATTATCCTAATGGTTGTTAAGCTATGTTTCAGGGCAAGTCATGTCAAATAATCACCAGCGTTAATTGTCGGGACTATAGTATCGTTCGCCACCTTACTTTATATAAATGAACGCATAATGCAGGAAATCTCTGGCACAAGTCACCTTGCTGTAGGATGATGAGTGCAATCATGCTACTCGTATCGCACTTCCCTCCACGTCGTAACTCTCGTGTGTAAGCTTGGTCGTGGCGATAGATTATTGGAATGCCTGTC
>LPNX010311222.1:177279-188282 GCA_001517045.1 Pseudotsuga menziesii | reverse complement strand
TGAAAGAATTTGCAGCATAGTGTCCCTCCAAAGAAATTTTTATTAAATGGCCCAACTAGGGCAAAGCTTCCAATACAAAGTGTAGCAAGAAAATATGGGAGAAAGAAATTTCCGACAGCATAACAATAGCATGAATGATCATGTCTAATGAGGGAGTGAGACCCTCATTAAATAGTTGAGGCAAACCCCAACCTATTGAAGATAAATGGTTGAGATTAGATCTAGATCTAGGGTTTAATCTCCACCCCTAGATCTAGGTATTTGGCTTTCCATTCTTCTCAATTAATTCACACCTTTGGATTAATTTTTAATCAAAGGCCATAATGTTTAATCCATGTCCAAGTATTCTCCATCTTTAGATCTAGGTCTTTGGCTAAATATCCACCATTAGATGAGCTTTTAAGTTAAATAATAAAAATGGAAATAGAGTGGGCCCAATAGCATAGGCGTCCTCCTCTAGATTTGGTGGAGAATCTCCAAATATGCAAAACGTGGGCTAAAAGTAGCTAACGCCACCTCTAAAACGTGGAGTCTTCATCATATATGGCGGCCTCCTTTAAAACGCGCCCCTCCAAATATAGCTAGCGTCCTCTTATATTAGAGACGTCTCCAAATACTAGCGCCACCTCTAAAGCGTGGAGTCTTCATCATATATGGTGGCCTCCTTTAAAACGCGCCCCTCCAAATATAGCTAGCGTCCTCTTATATTAGAGACGGCTCCAAATACTAGCGCCTCATTTAAATGCACTAGCGCCCTCTTATTACTTGTAGCGCTCCTCTTATTTTGACGTGGGGCCATTTCTACTTTAGCGCCTCCATCATTTTTAGCGTGGGCCCCTTCTTATGATAGCGCCTCCATAATGTAGTGACGCCTCCATCCTAGTGCTAGCGCCTTCACCATAGTATGATGCCTCATTTTCAATATGACGCCCACTATTTGATGGTAGCGCCTCCTCTAACCAAGCTCACGCCCCCATTTATGGTAGGGTTTAACATTAGCGCCCCCATCTTTAGCTTAGGGTTTGCCATTTTCAAACTTAGCTTGGAGTTTAAATATTTATCCTTTTGACTTAGGATAAAATAAATTCACCTTAGATCAAAGTTCTCAATTTAATTTTAAAATTTTTCCAATTTGACTTAGGAAAAATTAAAAAATAACTTGAAAATTTAATATCTAGGCCATGGGGGGTTGAAAAGCTTTGGAGTAAGTTTTCCTAGGCTTAGGAACCCCCAAACCCATTTACCATGGCATTATTTGATTTTTTACTCCAAAATCAAATAATATGAATTTTTGACTTAGGGAATTTAATTAATTCCCTAGGAAAAATAGACCTTGCTTAGACAAAAATGGTCTATCTCCTCAACCACTCATCAGAATGACATGGGACTCGAAGCAGTGGCTTAGGGGGTTTCATAGCAATTAACTTTGCATTCATAGCCCCTATTACAAAATGCCATGCTTGAGTGATTACATTATTACATCAAAACTCAGTTAATTAATCACCATGGGGTGAAATTAATTAACCAGAAAAAATAAATAAAAATACAACAACACAACGAAACTCCGCAAGACTCTATACAGATGCCTAGCATGGTCATGAATCACCCTTTGAAGCCTTAGCCACCTCATGGACTTGACTGGTAGAACGCCCGTCACCACTTTGGAGGATTTTGAGTGAAAACCAAACCGATTAAACTCGTTTACGCAACAAGATCAATTGGAAAGGGAAAAACACTCGATGAGGGGACTTCCCTAACAACCAGTTCCATGGTGTGGCATCCGTACCATATGACCCACACTAGCACATAAAATTACATTAATTTTCCCACGCAGGGGAGCAGACATTTCGTTTTACAAAGGGGCAATAGCCCTGCAGAAGTGAAAAATCCTCAGATTTTTTTAAGGTACAATTATGTACAACTTCGTGTACATGGAGTTGCCACCTAGTCGAAATAGGTGGGCAACATAGCCTAACGAGGCCCCATGGTCACTTTCTAGTAGTTCCTGCTTCACTTGCAGAATTTCCCCACAACTTCGTAATATCGAAAGTGTCATATTTTCACTTTAGGTGTTGATTCAAGTGTTCAACTAATTACTAGTCACTCCAATCCTTTTCTGATTGTCTCACCAATCCAACCAATGGCCTGCAGTGGTCACAAGAGCATACAGAAATTGAAGTCTTGTTTATTTTAAGAATTTTAGACTATATTTGAGTTATTCAAATCATAGTGTCGATACTCTCGTTACTGAGAACACAGCCGGATTCGTTAATTTTACTTAATGACAATAAAAAGAAATTGAAAAAATAAAAATAAAATAAAATAAATGCAAATTCCCTGTGGGGGATGGGGTGTGGGCACTTGGCTGCCCACTTGCTTCTCCTTTTTTACAATGAATATTATGAAAAATATTTGTATTCCTCTGTAGGATAGGAAACACAAATTTACAAGTATTAAGGCCTTAAAAAGGATGGCCAAACAAGAAAGAAAGAGAAGAGGGATTTCTGAATTGACTTAGATCTTCAAAAATTCGCCAGAGTGCCTCTTTGCTCAATCAACTTCTGCTGCAAAACAACAAGTAAATATGAGTCAAATATGCTAAATAATCACATGAAAGCATAAAACATTTGACAAAAATTTCAAGTACTTTAAAGATAGAAAAAATTTAAATGCTAGAGTAGTACTTGTTGATAGTTAGATCTTGTAAAATGTTAGTTTTATAATCAGATCTAAACCATTTAAGTGCATATATAAATCAGATTTATAAGATATCTTCTGATATATTAAAGAGATTTAACTATGCACTACCAAAAGTAACCGCAAAGAAAGATTAAATTTTATGACAGAAGGGTATCACCAAGCTTGAACAATAAGCACAGAAAAGAGAAAAGGTATCCACAAAGTGTTGCCAGTGGGATGAAGTCTTTTCTTCAATAATTACTGAAGCAAAAGTAGAGCTAACATGCTCATCCAAATCTCTAGCTTAAGCAACCTGTAAAAATGTATAGAACTTGCAATGGGGATCAAATGTCGGCGTTACCCAATAACAGATACTTATTGACAATATGAATTCAAACAAGAATAATCTTAAACTCATAAGCATTCCATTACAAATAACAATAATAAGCAATCATGAAAGTATTACTTCCTATCTTACTAGAACATGGTTCGTTTCAAAAGCCAGCAATCCCGAACATATACAAGATCATGAAAATCTATAGATTACCTCAATATTGCATAAAAGAACATATTTCCAAACACCATAGAACACACTTGCATCAGCCTCCAAAGCCTTTTATTAATCAATGATCAAAATTTACACAGTATACTAGCAGAGGTTCCATACACTTTCATCTGTACATAATGAAGCAAGAATGCCTGCTTAAATAGAAAAACAAGCAATCTAGAGGGGGCGCACCTTCCTCAAGGATGCACTAGCTTGGATGAGTTGGGAGTGAGGTGGAAAAGGGTTGGCATGAGTTGGATGAAGGCAAGGCGAATAACAACCTCTAAAACTTGAAAGCCACATCACACCAAGCTCAACCACTTCACAAACTTTCTATCCTTTCTTGGGATTTGCACCCCCACTTGGAGAAGTGCACCTCCCTCTTCATGAGGAAACATCCCAACTCTTGCTCAATGGGAAATGGAAACATCTGGCTTTCCAAAATGATCCGGGTACTTGCCACTTTAATTTGCCAAGTCATAAAATTCAATTTCGACAAGTTTCTTTTAATTTTTTAATTGTCAATTTTTTTATATATTTAATTACTCGAAAACTTAGGGAAGTGGGTCTAGGGGTTAAGTGGGTGCTCTGAGTTAGGAAACAAGCACCCCCATGGAAAAAACAACCTCCTAGCAACACTTTTATGACTTTTGGATTTTTACAATTAACTTATTAAAAATAAGCCTGGAAAAACGAGAAAAATTAATTTTTTCCGGAAATTAAAAAAAAGGTATGGGAGACTTAGGACATGTTCATAATGACTCAAAATAATGATTAGCAAAGGTAATATACGTTGACACATAGATTTTAATAACCTCCCAAGGCCTAACCACCAAGGCAATTATTCCAGCTTTGGAGGCTTGGGTGAAAAACTCAGAAATTAGTTATCGCTTAAAAACGATAGATAATTAACAAGGAAAAAACATCCTAGAATAATGCATTGATGACTAAGTCCTAGGAAACCAAATCTTTTACATAAAGTTATCATGCTAACTCATTTTATTACAATTCCCCATGGGGTATAAACATGTTAAATTTTTTTTTAAAAAGGGCCTAAAAAAGGCCTGCATGGACTTCTCAACTTGAAATTCGGACAAGTAATTGTTCATCCTTGGTGGCTTAGTTAGAAATCCAACTTAGTGCAACTTAGTTCATAACAGGCCCTGTTTGTTGAACAAGTCAACAAAGTTGACCAAGTCAAAACTGATCGAAACACTGACTGAGCTACAAACTGAGTGTCTTTGCATGCAAGAGATGCAAGCAGTACATTCTTAATCATATTAGCAGCAGACTAAAGGCATTGGTAAAATGAAACAATGGTGATTAAGACAATAAATACATAAATACGACTTATAATTAAAACAATTGCATGGTTAATAATGAAGTCCCTGTTGCCGCTTTTCACATACCGGGGGGGAACCTGGCAGAAATATTCAAGCCACTCGGTGTGTCCATGGGGGCAAGTCTCAAGTCAAGGCTGTCATCTTGTTCTTGACTCCGTTTAGGCCAACTCCTAATGAAGCCAAGGGGGGTAGACCCTATTATATTGCTAAGGTTGTTAAAGCTTAGTGTGATGGTGATGAATGAGTTATTTAGGAGTTTGATAAACAAAACTAACACAAGATATTGCCATGGAATTAAAACACAACAGCATAAAGATCAATATATGATATATAAAGCATGTGGAAACAGATGATTATATCAAGTAAAGAACCAGTGCCAAAATGGATTCCACAGATAAAAGTGTCGGTGTATTGCTGAAAGGAAAATGTTGCAAGTGCTCTTGGTCAAATTTTAGATTAGTTTGGGGATGAGTTGATTAACTTAAGGGGAAGAGGGAACTCCAAATATACCCGAAGGTACAAGGAGCATGTCCAAAAGCGTTATCCAATACGGCTCCCCGTAAGGAATATGTGCGCTAGTTGGAGTCTCTGAGACATGTTCAACACTACACCAACAAAGGTGTAACCTAACGGTGTCTCGAGGTCGCTACCTAGTTGCGCTTGCTTCCTTTGTGGATTTTGCCACCGCAACAGATCAATTCGAGGCGTTGGATTTTCTCCTTGGGAGGTTAAATCAAATGTGAGACTAATTAAACTAGTCACCCACATTGCTTTTGGTGCAGCCAATTGATCGGTCGAACCGCAGCAGTGCAGAGCATACAAAACGAAGCCTCGGTAAATTTCAAGGATTTTAAACTTGTGTGTTTGTTTATTAAATCCCCAAGAGTCTCTTTTAGGTTATAAACCCTAATCAAGAGAGCAAGGGGAGTAAATTACTAAAAATAAATAAAAGCAGTACAAACACAAGGTTTTCTAATTAATCCTACCATGCATCTTTTTCCCCTTTCGGGTAACTCGGGAAGTCGGCGGGTTAGTATTTGCATTACTTTGCAATGAATCTGAAACTTTGAAAAACCAAAGTATACTAATCTATAAAGCATAACTACACTCACAAAAGCAAAACCATGAAAAAAGCGCACCAACGCAAACCCCCCCAGGGGGATGGGAAGTGGGCTCTGAAGGAGCCTACTCAAAATATTTATTACAGTATTTACAATGCTTGAGGTGGATGCCAATGGTCCTTACAGATCTGGATCTAAAGGCTTGCAGGTTTTATGAGTAAGACAAGATCAAGAGCGGTGCTCTGAGAGGTCTTTGAACAACTTAGATCTTTGATTTTCCGGTAGCACTTCTCCTTATCCTGGGAATAAAAGTGAAAAACCAGTCACCTGTAATGCACCAAATGTGCTTGTTATCACATATACAGTAGTCGAGCTACCATATTCTATTTTTAAAATTCTAGTACACTTTTTCAGCCAGTTCCCAAGGCAATTGGACACGGTTCCCAAGGCAATGGATTTTTTCATTATTCGTTGGTACCTTGATTCTAGATCTAGTAGTAAAACTCATAAGTCACTTGTATATCCACGTTTGATCAATTTCACACTTCATAAACCTCTTGATCCAGCCCATAACTCACCTTGTGACTTCATCCATAGATCTAGGGTTTACTTCACCTTACACCTTACGTACTTCATCTTCCATTGATTTGATCTGGTGTCTTGGTTTGATCTCTCCTGTCGGGAGTAGATCTGGGTCTCCCCCATTGTTGTCTTGGGGTAACATAACATCAAGATAAGATTGCCTCGATTGGCGTAATAACCATCCATTTGGGAGTCGAGGCTATCTTGGTTTCACCTCTTTGGTTGCACATCCCTCTACCATCCACCTTGGATCCACCTCATAGGGGAAACTAAAAGTCTGGTGATAACAGTGCCAAATAAAGCGTTAAGAACATAAAAATATTAAGTACTGAAAGATTGGAAATTTGCACAAGTACTTAATAAAAACTAGATCTACTTTGAAAATATTACTTTATGTTTCTAAATCTAGATACGTGTTTAAATAAATCAGTCTTTAGATATTCCTTGAAAGATAAACTAAACTACTTAAGCATGTGAGTAACCGTAACCAAGAAAGAATTAACTTTTTTTTTAAAGGTGAAGGAAAGAGAGATAGAAAGAGTGTTGGAAGCTTGGGAATGTTGGGCCATGGAGTCTACTTTAATGGAACACCGAGGGACTATGTCCTTAATAAGATCTTGAAGATGAGGAAGATTCAAACTAGCTCAACCCTTTCTACAAGGGAAATCACCTACAACTTAGAAGTCTTTGCACAAACAGATGGTTAAAACATAGGCATTGCTGGAAGAAATATGGTGATCTGGAGTTCCGGTGAATGACTTGGGTTTCCCAGCTAAATGCCCCAACTGTACAAATGAACCTGCAAATAATCTTCTAGCATATACTGGAACACTGAATAATGATGAATGCAATAGATGCGGTGACAAACCTGGATGGTTTATCCTAAATGAGACTAGGGCAGATATCTCACTGCCGAAACCCCGTTAGCTGAAGACGTCGTCTTCAACCCTAACTGCTGTGGCTGTACGCTGTGCTGCTACTCAAGAGCTCCAAAATCAATAATAATCAAAAGGTATCTCTTTAGGCTCCCTCCTCCTTAAATAGATCCTTATGCGCTTTTAGGGTTCGCATGTCACTTTTAGGGTTTGTGCTTTTACTTTTGCATGCATGCGATTCTAATTTAACGTTGACTTTTTAAGCCTAAAGAGAAAAGGCTTCTTTTAGCCTACTGCTGACTTTAGTACTGAATGTGTGTCTCGAGTTGTTCTAAGTACCAAATGTCCTCAGTCAATCCCCTCTTATGCAGTACCTGCTCGAACCTATGGGGATTAAGTAGGTTAGCGGGTGTTTTGCTGCCTAATCGAACGAGGACATTACAATCCTCCCCGCTTGAGATTGCTTGTCCTCAAGCAACTGCAAACTGGGATGCTGCAATACCTGTTCTCCTTCCCATGGGGCATCCTCCAAAGGTAATTCTTTCCATTGGACCAAGTATTCTCTAATCACTTTGTTTCAGAGTTTTCTTTCTCGAGTTTGTACAATACGTTCTGGAATTAGTACCATTAATCCCTCATCATCTAAGGAGGTAACTCTGTTGATGGAGAAATGTGTTGTCCAATGGTCTTTTTCAGTCTGGAAACATGGAATACATTGTGAATTTTGCTCTTCGGTGGTAGTTCTAGTTCATACGCCACCTCTCCCACCTTTCTGATAACTCTGTATGGTCCGTAGAAGCTAGGTTTAAACTTTTTCGCTCCTTTCTTCTTAAGTGAAGACTGTCTGTAGGGTAAGAGCCGTAAGTATACCAGATCTCCTACTTTAAAGCTCTGCTCAACCCTGTGTCTCTCTGCATACAACTTTTGTTGATTCTGTGCTATGTGTAAGTTCTTTTTTAGGATTTTAAGGATATCTTGATTGTCCTATATCCAATTCTTTGCCTTAGGAGCCCTGTTGTCTCCGAATGCTAAATCTGCATAGTCCAAGGCCTCATAGCCATATAATGCCTTAAAAGGTGTCATCCTAATAGACATGTGGTAGGTCGTATTGTAGCAGTATTCCCCTCAGTGTAGCCATTTAATCTAGGTTCGCTGCTGCCCTGTTACATAGTTCCTCAGATACCCTTCAATCCATTTGTTGACAATCTCGGTTTGTCCATCACTCTGCGATGATAACTCATGCTGGTAGCAAGCTCATAGTTATGATTGAATCCCTTGTTGAAATTCCTGGGCCTGTTCCTACTCTTCATGTTTCAAAAATCCAAAAAAGACATACCTACATGAAACTCATCCCCTAAGTCCATGTATTCCTGCAAATAAGCCCCAAAGGTTTCGCTAGGATTTACCTGCATGACTGGACCTCCTACTACATCTGCCAAGAAGTGAGGCATAGTAGGCCTGTTGGAAGGTCTGGTATATATGTGGGGTGTATTCTGTATATTGGTGTATGCAACCTTCCCACTGCTGCTTGTAGACCCTCTATTTGTCGGTGAAGGAGGTGTACTGCTGTTACCTGGTTCTGGTTTCGCCGATAATCTGTTGATTGCATTAAGTACATCTTTTTGCCCTTTGGCTAAGTCTTGCAATGCAGATACTAAGTTGCGAAACTCCATCCTGTCCTCATCTTCTCCTGTTCCTTTTCCCCTGTCAGAGTGTACCTGTTGGGTCCATATCTGAGTTAGTATCTTCTAGTTGGATATCCTCAAATTCCTCTATGTACCTACACTTTCTTTTCCTATAGGTTACAAAAGTGTCCTCTTCTGTATTAATCTACTTCTCATTTCTTAAGCCCACAGTTGGCCAAGAAGATAGCTCTGATACCACTGTAATATCCCAAATACTGATATTTTCTAGTTCTATGCAAAATTACTGAAATAGCAGGGCATGCAAACTGCCATGCAAAATTTCCCTATATTATAACTGAATTTAGCGTTAGGGTTTGCAGGATAGAATGAACACTTACCACTGATAAGCCGACTGAAATTGCTCCAAAGAGAATACACATGCAAGATAAACTAAACTGATGAAGAGATGACCTCTTTTTCCTCCGTAATACCCCCAACAGTCTGAATCAGCTAAGCTTGATGTTTTTGATGAAGGGCTGGTCAGTTTCAGTTGAAAGTTGGTCAGAGTGTAGGTGTGCACATGCCGAAGAGGATGGTCAGAACATACAAGAGTTTGGACCCCTCCAGATACCCTAGCGAATTAATCTACCTGACTGATGCTCACGCCCCCACACCTTTGTATTCTGCTGCTAGCTGCTCCAGGTGAGCAATCCTGTGGTTGTTAATCACTCAATGTCGTAGAGTGATCCTGTCAGTGAGGATCCAGGCCACATGTAATGTTCCCAAAAGTGACATGCATGCAAACCCTAAAAATGACATGCATGCAAACCCTAAAAATGAGATGCATGCAAACCCTAAAAATGGCATGCATGCAAACCCTAAAAGTGATATGCATGCAAACCCTAAAAGTGAGATTCACGCAAACCCTAAAAGTGATATGCATGCAAACCCTCAAAGTGACATGCAAACCCTAAAAGTGACATGCATGACATCTAAGCATTATTTAATGATGCATGCACTCAATTAAGTCTCCATGTGCATGCATGCAAGTCAACTGCAAATTAGAAGTTAAAGTGACCTAATTAGGTCAAAAGTTAGGGTTTTCGCAGTTGAAAGTTATAAAAGAAAGATAAAGTGAATGGAGACTTTACTTTTGGATTATTATTATTTTGGAGCTCTTGACAAGCAGCACAGCGTGCGGCCACACCAGTTGGGGTTGAAGACGACGTCTTCAGCTAACGAGATTTCGACAGTGAGACATCTGCCCTAGTGTCCTTCAGGATAAACCATCCAGGTTTGTCACCGTATCTATTGCATTCATCATTATCCAGTATTCTAGTATAAGTTCGAAGGTTATTGCAGATTCATCCGTACAGCTGGGGGCATTTAGCTGGGAAACCCTAAGTCATTCACCAGGACTCTAGATCACCATATTTCTTCCGCATGCAGCCTGCATCCTCACTGATAGGATCACTCTACTGCATTGGGTGATTATCAGCTATCAGATTGTCCATCCAGGGCAGCTAGCATCAATTTACAGGGTTGTGGGGGTGTGAGCAGCAGACTGGGAGATCAATTCGCTAGGGCATCTGGAGAGGTCAAAACTCTTGCATGCTCTGGTCATCCTCTCTGGCACGGGCACACCTTCCTTTCAACTTATTTCCAGCTGAAACTGACCATCCCTTCAGCAAAAACATCACACTTGTTTGATTCAGCCAACCGGGGTATTGCAGCAGAAAACTAGGTCATTTCTTCATCAGCTCAGCTCATCTTGCCTGCGTATTCTCTCTAGAGCATTTTCAGCTGGATTATCAGTGGTAAGTGTTCATTCTATCCTGCAAACCCTAACCCTAATTTCAGCTATAAAATAGGGAAATTTTGCATGGCAGTTTGCATGCCCGGCTATTTCAGTAAAATTGCATAGAAATAGAAAATATCAGGATTTGGGATATTACAGTGATATCAGCGCATTATTCTTGCTAGCTGTGAGCACATAACAATTGAATAAAAGTGCATGTTGATACATGCGTGTACATGCAAATGCATGTCAGTGATGTTGGTGAAGTGCATGTTAGAACAAAGGTTTTTCTTTGCCAGCTTGTGAGAACATGAAGACAATGGGAAGGATCTTGACTAGAAATTGGCAGAAGTTAGCAGCACTTCAATACTTGCCTCGATATCAAGAGTATCTAGCCTTGGGTGATGAGGTATGTGCGGCATTGTCCTTTCAAGATTATTACACCATCCAGTTCGGGAGCCAGCCCAAGGATTTGGATGAGGATCTCCTTAAT
>LPNX010311222.1:154951-177213 GCA_001517045.1 Pseudotsuga menziesii | reverse complement strand
CATGAAGTACAGGTTGTTGGTGAGCTTCATTTGGAGTTAACAGTACATGATGAGGATGTGCATGAGGAGATAGCATTAGAGCCATCCCGTGAGTCTAGCGACACAAGCACATTTGCTAGTCAGATTGTGGACAAAACATGTGATGAGTTGGAGTTGGTACACTCTTCATCACCTACATCAGGAATCCAGACAGTTATGACAGGCGAAATACATGAGGTGCAAGGCAATGAGCGCAGCAGTCGAGACAATGAACAGTCACACATGGAGGTTAGGGAGAGTTTATACATGCATGAGATAGAGCTTCTAGATGATAGTCACCGAAAGAAGATTGAACGGGTTAAAGAAAGCATTCTAGAGATGAAAGAGAGGACCAAGATACTCCGAGACACCATAGTACAACGAGATGTTGAGCTTACAGTTCTTCGAGTTGTATGTAACAAGTCAGAGGTCAGGCTGTCTAGTATTGAAGAGCAGTTGGATTCTTTGATGGGGCAACAGAAGAAACATACTATTGCATTTCAAAGCAGTCCTCTTGAGTACATAGACAGGGCTTGCAGTAGCTTGAGTCCACATTTGCATAATGGTGCATGGTTTTTACAGGTTGGCAAGGATCGAGAAATTGACCAACAGTATATGAGCATTCCATTTGAAATCAAAAGGGTAGAATGTCAACTTGGTAGGATTATTCCTTGTGATGGTGCTGATGGACAAGGTACTTTTCGAGGGTTGGATTGGAGAGAGATTAAGAGTTGGTGTCCTATTGAGTGGGCGATTCTTGGGAAGACATTCCTAGCCAAGGGTATAGTCCCAGAAGAGCCTTCAGATATTTGGGATGAAATATGCACAAGTTTGGATTGGGATCCAGACGGGATTTCTCCAATGAGACATCTGCCCTAGTCTCCGTCAGGATAAAGTTTAAACCATCCAGGTTTGTCACCGTATCTATTGCATTCATCATTATCCAGTATTCCAGTATAAGTCCGAAGGTTATTGCAGATTCGTCCGTACAGCTGGGGGCATTTAGCCGGGAAACCCTAAGTCATTCACCAGGACTCTGGATCACCATATTTCTTCTGCATGCAGCATGCATCCTCACTGATAGGATCACTCTGCTGCATTGGGTGATTTTCAGCTATCAGATTGTCCATCTGAGGCAGCTAGCAGCAGTTTACAGGGTTGTGGGGGCATGAGCAGTAGACTGGGAGATCAATTCGCTAGGGCATCTGGAGAGGTCAAAACTCTTGCATGCTCCGGTCATCCTCTCCAGCACAGGCACACCTTCCTTCCGACTTATTTCCCGCTGAAACTGACCATCCCTTCAGCAAAAACGTCACACTTGTTTGATTCAGCCAACCGGGGTATTGCAGCAGAAAACCAGGTCATTTCTTCATCAGCTCAGCTCATCTTGCATGCGTTTTCTCTCTGGAGCATTTTTAGGCGGCTTATCAGTGGTAAGTGTTCATTCTATCCTGCAAACCCTAACCTAATTTCAGCTATAAAATAGGGAAATTTGGCATGGCAGTTTGCATGCCTAGCTATTTCAATAAAATTGCATAGAAATAGAAAATATCAGGATTTGGGATATTACACCACATGCGGAAGAAATATGGTGATCCAAAGTTCCGGTGAATGACTTGGGTTTCCCAGCTAGATGCCCCAGCTGTACGTATGAACCTGCAAATAATCTTCTAGCATATACTAGAACACTGAATAATGATGAATGCAATAGATGCGGTGACAAACTTGGATGGTCTATCCTAAATGAGACTAGGCAGAGATCTCACTGCCGAAACCCTGTTAGCTGAAGACGTCGTCATCAACCCCAACTGTTGTGGCCGCACACTGTGTTGTTACTCAAGAGCTCCAAAATCAATAATAATCAAAATGTATCTCTTTAGGCTCCCTCCTCCTCCTTAAATAGATCCTTATGCGCTTTTAGGGTTCGCATGTCACTTTTAGGGTTTGTGCTTTTACTTTTGCATGCATGTGATTCTAATTTGACGTTGACTTTTTAAGCCTAAAAAGAAAAGGCTTCTTTTAGCCTACTGATGACTTTAGTACTGAATGTGTGTCCCGAGTTGTTTCAAGTACCAGATGTCCTCAATCAATCCTCTCTTATGCAGTACCCACTCGAACCTATGGGGATTAAGTAGGTTAGCAGGTGTTTTGTTGCCTAATTGAACGAGGACATTACACATTTCCATATGGTTTGGCGTCATCTCCATGTTAAACCATTCACCATCTTTCCTTCAAATTTAAACCAAAGTTTCAAACTTTGAAGGGGGTCCACCCCATACCACCCGCATGCTTCATGGAGTTAGCGCTTTCAATTTGAGTTCACGTCACCCTCCAATTCATATCATTCTCCACTTCAAGAATTATAACCCAAAGTTCAAATTATAACTTTGAAAAGGGTCGCATGCCTTATGGTGACATCATGCCATGTCATTTCCATACCTTTTTAAATGAATTTTGACTTTTAAAACTTTTAACTTTAGTGCCAAAATGTCATAATTTAGCATTAAAATGCCATCTTAATGCGTCTCTAGCTAAATATTGCGAAACAAGGTGTTTTGGTCGCCCGACTGATATGAAAAGTGGTCTCTAGGGTAAAGAGGACACTCTGAGGGTGAAAACGAGTGTCCCCACGTCAAAGACGGACTCTATATCTGACTTTTATTACATTTTGAAGTTTTTTAATTAAACCATTAAAAAATGGCTTAAAAAACAGAAAAAAAAATTATCTTCTCAGAAATAGACGAAACTCTAGGGGAGCCTAGTAGATGTCCATATGACTCAATTCGAATGCCTAGCATGTTGAAAAAAACTGACACAAAGGATCTAATAACCTCCTAAGGCCTAACCACCAAGACGACTACCCCCACTTTGGAGGTGTGAGTGAAAAACTCAAAAATTAATAATCGTTTGTTCAACAACCAATAATAACCAAGGGAAAAAACACTCTGGGCTAGTCGGCTTGATGCTTAAGTCTGCGAAGCTGAGCCTTTTATAAAAAAATATCATGCTAGGACATTTTTTACAATTCCCCCAAGGGGGTATGAACATGTGTTACAAAAATTATTGAAAAAAGATCCCAAAAAAAACCTGAATGACTTCAAAACCCTAAAGAATAAACAAGTATACTTGTTATGCTTTGTCGGCTCACTTGAAAAAACCACCAAGTACAACTTAGGTGGTAACAGTCCCCACCATATACTCACTTTCACATTTAATCCAATCTACAAAAGAGATCATTCCTCACTAAAGTGAAATGGGATGCAATAAGGCTAGGCTTAGTGACTGCTTGACTTATTGACCAAACTTAATGGACTCTCAGATATAAGGGGATCAAAGAGACCAAGGTAATATGTGTTGGATAGAGAACACTAGGGAATGGAGGTCTCTCACAAATGGGTAAAATGCTTAGAAGAGCTCCCATAGACTCTAACAAGTATCCTTGCTTGCCATTCATTTCAAGACTTTATGTAACGACTTGACTTTCATTGCAAGTCTTGACTTTCATTTGGAGTGCATTCTTTTAGATATAGCATTTATGAGTTCCAATGCATTTTTATTTATGGCCTTTTATTTCATTTCATGACCCTTATTTGATTTTACATGTGCTGAGAAGCACAACCATCTGCGACTTTCATCAAGGGATTGTGTTAAAACACAATCATTTGCAACTTTATTTTCATTTCATTTCATGTCCTTTTTATTGCTTAGTGTTGAGAAACACAACCAATTGCAACTTGGCCTTCTTTCATCTCAAATGAGGAAAGTTGTTTTGAGGACTAAGGGAGACATTTCAACACTCTAGAGTCGAGACACAAATAAACATGGGGTCTATCCAAGCATAAAGATAACAGTGGGGAAAAATTTTTAAGCACATTAGTCTTATCCAAGTCAAGGGGTTGAAGTTCGAGGTATGGAATGATGGATGGATGGGAGGACAAGTGAAGGTGATGCAAGAAAAAATGGAGAATGATCTAGTTTGTATAGAAGCTAGCCCTACTTATGAGCATATACCAGAATCTTAACACTAAAACAATTTAACTATTCATAATTATTAGTCCACAGAAAACTAATAAGCCATGATCACCAACGCCAACTACACATGCCAAGTCATATCTACCAATATAACTAAGAAATACAATAGGCATAAACCTCATGCCATATACCTACTCAATCACACTTGCATCTAGATCTGCAATACCTTTGACAACCTGGAAGGAAAGGAAGATATATTAGTTGGTTTCTTTGATAAGTGAACAAATGCCCTCCAGGATCATGAAGAGGGCCCGGAAGTGACAAGGGTATTGTGATAACAATGCTCCAAATAGTTTAGTTGCCTCTGTATGTACTATGTCAATGATCATCAATGTGGCATTGAATGTTCAACTCATATAAAAGACTTTCTCTGGCGTGGGACAACTAGACTGAGACCAATAGTAGGTCAGCTACTATAAATGTGATAACATATCAGTTTGAACTTTGAACTTTGAATTCTTGATTGCATCTTACAACTCTTTGGTAATGAATATAATGCTTTGTTTCATTTTGTGGTTGATGTTATCAGTTAGAGTTACATGTTGAAACTTGAAAGTTGATGTTGTAGTTGATGATTGATCATTTGAGGACAATGTTATAAGTTATAGTTGTTAGATGATTGATGTTATATGTGTACTAAATGGTTGATGATTTAATATTCATCATTAATCCAATAGTTAGATCTATGTTTTCATGTTTTTTGCAGCTAATTTAGGATTTTGTATGTTTGTTTTAATATATATGCATCAAAATATATTAAGATATATATTGAGAATAAAAAACACTCTTGTTATCACGAATCTTGTAGTTGCCCCGTGGGTTGATCCTATCTAAGATGGTAGAGAAAAAGCAACTAAAGTCGCAACCTACGATATCCAAGACCTATGAAAGAACTCAGTTGTCACATCAATCAAGGATACTGACACTTTGGACTATAGTGAATATACCAAGCCCAGCGGGGGTCCCTATAACCAAGATGACCCTAAAACCAAGGAATACAAGTGAAAAACCTAGAGAAACTTGATTATATCTCTTAGTATTAAAGTTAAGTAGATTTTTGCACAGTTACTAAGAGATTTTTGCCCCAATTTACCCTAGGGTTTTAAGCATGGAAAATTGGATCTAGGGGTAAACAGTGAAGTTAAGTGAAATTGGACACTTTGATTGATTGCTAGGTGTAAGATAAGGCTATTGAAGGTGAAACTAGCAATACCAAGTTTGCGGATCTGAATATATCCACTCCTCCCAAGGAGGGTGTCTTCCCCTAAGAGGAAGACCAATGCGTTAGGTGGAAAAATGGAGTCTGATGACCGTGAAATTTAGACTTAGGGGTTTTATGATTATTCCCTAAGTTGCTAGGAAACTTGGGTACAGGGACGGGGACGAGGACACCACTTTTTGAAACAGGGGACTTGGGTACGTCGAGGTACTCTATATATATATATATGAAATAAAAAATTAAATCATTTTCACTGGTATTCAATTTGAATAAGTAACATGCACATTGCTTCAAAGTTCATAAATCATTGATATAAAGTGGAAATTACATATGAACGTTAAGTATAAACATGATATCAGATAATCATAAGACATAAACCAAGTGGAAATTCAAGTTATTGTTTGCATATTCATATCAACCATGATTCATCATTCATGATATATGTCCAATCACAATGTCAAACACCAACAGGAAACAAGTCTACATCCAAAATTCAAAATGCAAAAAACATTGAACAATGAACAATGAACAATGAATAGCTTAACCACACAAACTGTAGCCTGTTTGAGCTTCAACTCTCGAGCATGCTGCATTATAAAGTCACCAGTTTTGAATACAGGATGTAAAAAAAGGATTATTGTTTCTGAATTAAGCTTTTTAGATTTAAATTGCCAAATTGGCTCATGTCTTTCAAATTTTAACTTCTTCTTTTGGTTGAAGCTGATTTGTCATTGTTATTTAATTGAATATGTGTATGTTTGCATGATGTAATACCCCGCCGTGTTTAGATATCTTGTATTGTGAACATCTGAAAGTCATTTTCTGGCATCAGTCATTAGTGGTTGAACTTTGATATCAATTTATAAGTAAAGGATTAAAAGTAAATTTGCAAAAAATAAGAGACATTAGCTCTCTAATTATATTCTAAAAGATATTCCATGGAATGCACATTGATGACATTTGGAAGTTTAGATTGTTCTATTTGGGTTGCAGCTGAGACACAATGGTCACAGTTGTATCATTGTTTGGCATTATTCATTAGTGGTTGAACTTTGACATCAATTTACAAGGAAAAAATGTGCAAAAGATTATAGAGAATTACTCTCTAATCAAATTTAAAAATATTTTTGCAGCTTCTCCTCTCTTTACCATCACAGGTTTTGACTGAAGACAAAGTGTGTGTTAGGAGAGTGGAAAGTCTCGCAGGGTGTTAAGAGGGTAGGGGGACCCATGCCCACCCCGTCCCTCTTCATAAAAGAAAAAAATTATAATTTTTTTTTAATTTTCACAAATAGAAGTTTCCTCGAAGTCCCCAAAATCGGGGGACGAGATCCCCTTAAGTTCCCAAATTTCCTGTTTTTTGTCAAAAGGTTTTCGGTACTCGAGGACTTCGATGGGGACTTTAGGGGATGACTGTGAGGTCCTCGACCTAGTTTTCGAGACTTGGGGACGGTACCCGGGACAGGGACGTGAACCCAGCCCCTAGGGACGGGTACCCCTGCAACATAGATTATTCCAAAGTGGGTTTCAAGTTTTATATCCCGCCGCAAACTAGAACCTACAGATCTAAGAAATGAGGGTTTGATGAAAGGAAAATGCAGCCGCAATTAGATACTGAGAAAAATGATAGATCTTACCTAGGAGAAACGTACCTGATGTTTCTGAGGATGAATGTTGAGGTGATGAAGATTATTTCCGCATAGATCAAGTGAAGGAATGATGAAAATCCAGCTTTGTTGAAAACGCCCAAGGAAGCCAAATGCGCCCTCTCTCCTGCTAAGCCAAGTAAATAACAATGAGAACGGTGAGAAAAATGACAAATGCTAATGAGAAGTAAACAAATCAACGAGTAAGAAATCATAAGATAGAAATACTCCCTGTATCCACCAATCTGAAAAGAGGAGCAAGGGGGATGTCTCCCACAAGTGTGCCCCTCTCCAAATTGACTTCCCTGTCAAACAAATGGATCAAGAAAAAATATGCCACAGATTCACCAATGATCTCCAATGCAAGTGAGAAATAATGTCAATCAATCACAAAGAACATTGTTCAATCATCCACAAAAGACAAGAGATCCCAGAAATATTTTCTCTATTATTCTTCAAGAGCCGATGGTGTCAAATTTCCCGATGGGCTACAATGGGGGGACTCTCGTCTTTATATAGCTTTTGAGAGACGCAAACCCTAACATACTTTTACATCATACGGTTGAGATTATAACATAATCAATGGTGGAGATCAACTTTACATGGATCAATTTGATTAGATCAAGGGGGTGCACTTTTTGCCCAATGACACCTTGTCTAAGTCAAAGAATAATTTAACATAAGATATGATCATGACAATACATCAAAGGGGGTCACTAGGGCTTGATTCACCCTATGCCCCATTACAACCTCATAACATAAGATATAATAGTGTAATACATCAAGTGGCCAAGTTGAGGGGCGTCCCTTGGGGGACATCCTCACTGGCTAAGCCAAAATAAAATAATCCTTGACCCAATGCTGACTGAAACTATTGAAGAATTGTTTCCCTACCATTGCCTTGACTCAACGAGCCAAATCAATTTTTCCAATGAATTTCCTAGTTCATTTTGGGTGGTACTTTCTTTGAAATTGAACAAAATCATCATAACTCTGTCCAGGCTTAGAATTGACGCAAACTGACTGTACTGGATGATCTAGAGACATAGAAGAATGGTATAAGTGACAACTCATACCCCCTGGAACACTACAACACTCTAGGAGAACCAAAAAGTCCGCAATCTGTAATAAAACTTGATCATTTGGCCAATAATAAAGTGATAATAACCATTGATCATGAGATCCAGGGCCAAACTCTAAAAACCGAAACCACAGTATTGGTCCTGGGTATGTCTGGAGTAAATATAAGCATTGTCGTTGTTTGAGTCATTGCCTTCGGAACCGTGTTTGACTTGGTCAACTCGGTTAACCCGGTCAAAGTACCCAAACTACAGGTGAGATATTTTACCAATATGATCCTGCATATATCCAAGGTAAGAAATGCTCCAATGGTGTATATCAAAACCCAACTTAAGTCATGTTATTCAAAATCATGGTGACAATAATAATAATAAATAAGATATACCTGTGCATTTGAAAGATCGTTGAACCTTCTGGAAGTCTCCTGTGCATGCCATGCTTACAAAGTTGAAATGGTCTACTAGTGTTGGGTGAAGGTGGAAAACAAGGCTCAAGGTAAAGGGGAATGACTTCTGACTGACTTTGACTATGCGATCTCTCTAAATGATAACCAATACACTCAACCAAAAAGACATATGCATGATAGATAGTAACAGGGAATGGCGGTGTCTCACATATGGATAAAGTACTTGAGCTTGTTTCCTTCAGACTCTAGCAAGTTTTTTCTTTCATTTCTTTACAATACAGGTCAAACCTTCTGGGCTCCAGTACTGACAAAGACATAGCCTTTGAAGGCTAGTCTCACCCTGTTGCCCTGTGGGAGCAAATGAGACGAACATTATACAATGAATGAGTGCTCATCCTTTGACCATTGGCCTTTTTCAATAACTTTCTTTTTCACATAAAATAATAGCCATCCTACAAGAGCAGGTGCCCTGGAAATCCTTCTAGGCTCCAATAAATGACCAAGGCTTAGCCCTACTGCCAGCGAGCAGTCCATAGCCCCGACGGGTTTGCCTATCTCTACTACCCCTGTGGAGGGAATATGAGACTTACATTATACAAAGAATGAGTGCTCAACCCCTTGGCCACTGACTACCTTTTAAACATTTATACTTTGCATCATTTAGATATAGCTTTTATGTGTTCCGATGCTTTAGTGTTTAGCAACACTGTTTGGAGGAGCACTTGTTTTAAGGACTAAAGGAGAACTACCCAGTGAACCCAGCCACACCGGCCAAGCCACATACTTCATTGCCAAAGACACATAACAACATGGAGTCTATCATGCATAGGGGTCGAGATGGGGAAAAGATCTTCAATCTCACAAGTCTCAATCAATCTAAGTCATGGGATGAAGTTCAAACAATGGATGAACTGGATGGATGGGAACAAATGACACATGGAACCAACATAGCACTAAGGTTTAATCATTTGTGTAAAGCATGGCATGGGCAATAGTCTTCAACATTTAGCTTCCTTGATCGATCTTAGCACAATTTTAAGCATATATATAATCATAGGTCACCATAATCATCCTAATAAGACAAGCCTAGGTGTTTAATATACATCACAGAGCACAAATAAACTAAGGAAACATATACCTGATCTCACCATATATATACTTATCTCCATCTGATAAGCCCCTCTGTAACTGTGTATACCATATCTGCTCTGCTACTCTGCTCAAATGAACTAGGTCACCACTGAAATCATCTCAATGGACAAGTGAATCTCAGTCTTGGCAAGGAAACACTGCTGAACAAGGGCTCTGAAATGGGTAAGGTGTTGATGATCCATGCTAAAACCCCACGTGAATGAATAGCTCGAAAAAATAAAGAGATCAATCTGTATGCTGCATCACGGTATCCCAGCTGCAAATGTATATGTCATAACAGCTCTGCATCAGGAAGCTTTTGAAAATTGCACTTCCTACTCCTGCTCCTCACATCCAACATCCTTGGGTGCACAGCCTAATGTCCCAGTTTTGTACATCACTTTGCATTTAATAGAATCAGTGTTTTACTGAACAAAAGAGAGAATAGTATACATTGGATGTGATGCTGTGTCATGATATTAATATGCAAACTGAAGTCATAGAAAATTAATAGCTTCTTAGGTTGGTGCCTGGAGCATTAGCCTCAATAAAGCTGAAACAATAGATATAACGATGCATAGTCCAAAAAAAAGTTAAATAAACAGGTTTCACATTAGGACAGAAATTACTTACGAAAATGAAAAATAACTGGTTCCGAATGAAAAATCTTCCCCACACCATGACCAACAAACCGTCTATCAACACTATAACCATATTTGGCTGCATGTTCACTGAATAGATTAACAAGGTTAGCAACTTAAATATCCAAGCTAACTTTACTATTGGACAGTAAAGCACCATGCAATCCTAATGCATATTTTCATGAACATAAACCAAATAATTTAAACTAAATTCAAATAATGCTTCAGCCCAAAATAGTCCAATTTTGGCAAAATACAGAGATAGACTTTGTTCAGTGAGAGGAAGTGCTACCAATGAAGCTACATACCAGCATTAGTTTTACCAAACCTAATTACAAAGACAGCAAGTCAAAGGGTTCATGATACTCAATCCATTCAGCATCTCCAATCACCTTCCTTGTAAATTAGTAGTAGAAAGTGAAAAGACTAAACAAGACTGATTTGGAGCAAGTCCGTTACATGATGGAGGACATACTTATCTATTCACAACATGGTTTATCTGCTAGGATCCTACAAAGTTGGGACCATAATGACAGTTACCCACAAGAATCCTCGGCAAACACTATTGATTCTTAATTTCTTCCCAACGATATAATCATAAATGGAGACGCTGGAACTTAGCTGGGCTCTATACTGAGGCCAGCATCCTAAACATTCATACAGGCTCTATATCCCAACTAAATACTGCAGATGTTACAATCCAGATATTACAAACATGTTAGTAGCCCACAATCACATGTAGGAATGATTATATGCTTACATGTGATACCTATGAACTATTATTAGAATGGTAACTATAATCAATATGCTTTTCCCTGATGAACCTTAAATAGCGGTGAGGCAGCTGGAACAATAGACATAATTTTAAGCCCCAGTTTGATCAACGAGTGCTTGGATGTTAGCTCAAGGGGACAAGTCGTTCCCCCAAAGAGTCTGTCAACCCCTAAAGTGTTAAGTCCAATTAAAAGAAAGCGACAGAAGGATACACAATAAAGTTACTAAAAATAGACAGCACATTGACAGGGTGGTGTACTGTTAGCACCTGAAAATACTCTGTAATCTTGGTGCAAACTCTGAGCTTCACTCTCGTATCCGTATTTGGCAGCAGTTAAAGTCCTACGGAGAATTCATCAGTCACTCAGCACTGCCATTTGGGGATCCAGTGTGTTTGCAGCTCATCAGTTCAATTAGCAGTGCTATTTGGGGATCCAGTGCATTTGTACTTCATCAGTTCAATAGTAGTGCTATTTGGGAGTCCGGTGTGTTTACATGCAGAATGTTTTCCAGTTTACTATTCTGACCTGCATGCCACATTCAGTGTTTCAGACATGTTTCTGGTGTATGCAGGGTTCTCTGGAGCTTGTTAGAATTTTATACTTCAATGATGGTTATATTAGATCTTCAAACAATTTGCATTATCTCATAATAACTATATACAATAGGATCACTGAAAGAAAGACAAGCACAACAAAACAAAGGTATACATAGATTTCTCCTCTAGGAAAACCTACAAGGGAAGAAAACCCAGCAAAGTTCTTCAATATAGATTTGTCAGTAAGTACAATGTCCTCTAGTACAATCCAAGAGCTAAAGGCTCTTTCACACAAAGATCGCATGAATAGGATAAGATAGAAACCCCAAGAATAGGATGTCTTCACAATGCAGCTACTCTTTCTCCTCTAGCAAACTTGTTCTTCTTCTCTCTCTAGCAAATATGCTTGAATGCTTGATATGTTCAAATGGGAAGTGCACCTCCCCTATTTATACTTGTTTTCCAAGTGACTTTTCCTTATGGGGCCGGCTTTGTCAACGTCACTGGGCCGACTTGACTATGCTACAATACAATTATAATATGCTCTTTTTGGATTCTTCTAGGGCAACTCAACTAATAGGGTTTACATCTATTCTTTTAATGCTTTTACATGATCAAATACAATGTGAATATTTCCCGAAAAGGAGTACAATAATAATACAACAGTGACACATCAAGAATATCTTCCGAAGTTACACAATCTTCAACACTCCCTCTTTAACAAGGAAGGTATTCTTCTGTTGTTATCATCATCATTGCTGCTGCATCTCTTTACTCAAACCATTGACTTTTGACATCTCTCAAATCTATACATCACAAGAAGTTCTGTACGAGCAAGCCATCAAGTGGGAACAACCCAAGAGCACACATTATGTCGCCAAAGCAACCACCTACGTTACCACACTATGTGTCCAAATCATCTCGTGAGTGTAGCTTAGGAGCACAAATTACGTCACCTAAAGTGACTACCTGCTACCACGTCACATCATGTGCAAAATAACCCAGAAGCACAAATTACGTCACTAGGTGACTACCTGCGTCTTCACACATCACGGCAACACGAAACTCGTAGCATAGCCTAGGAGCACAAATTACATCACCGAAGTGACTACCCGCTACCACATCACATCATGTGGAGATCATCCCAGGAGCAGAAAGTATGTCACTAGGTGACTACCTGTGTCTTCGCACATGCATGTATGCCCACCATGGCACCAACAGTAAGGAGGCTCAATTACTTCACCAATGTGACTACTTACTACATCCTCATGAGTGTAGTCTAGGAGCGCAAATTACATCACTGAAGTGACTACCCACTACAACATCACCTCAAGTGGAGACCCGCCCAAGAGCACAAATCACATCACTAGGTGTCTACCTGCGACTCACACAAGCTATGTCGTTCACTACTCCCTCTTTTGAGGAACATCGATCTGGACAACTCCAAATTTCTCCCTTAAGTACTCAAACTTCTCTCTTGACAGAGGCTTGGTCAACACATCAGCTATATGCTTGTTTGTGGCCACATATTGGAGCTTCACTGCTCCTCTTTGTACCATATCACTGATATAGTGGTACCTGATCTCGATGCGCTCCAACTTGTCATGAAGCATTCAATTCTCAGACAACTTCACACAACTCTGGTTGTTGCAAAAAATACAAGTCGCCTCTAAACCCAAGATCAAACAATAACAAGTAACTTCTAAAGCCATATTGTCTCACAACTACCTGAACAAGCTACAATGTACTCTACTTTGGTTGTACTGAGTGCCATGCTAGCCTACTTTCTGCTGAACCAGGAGATCATCCCTGATCACAAATTGAAGCAACATCCTAAAGTGCTCTTCCTGTCTATGACACTACTGGCCCAATCTGAATCAACATAACCATGTAGGTTAATCTTCTTATATGTCGCAAATTTGAGCCCATAATCAATCATATCCTTGAGGTACCTCAACACATGCTTTACCACAATTAGGTGAATACCTCTCGGCTCTACCGTGTACTAACTCAATGTGTTCATCACAAGGCATATATTCAACCTCGTGTTCGTCAAGTACATTAACGAACCAATCATCTCTCTATAAATGGTGGTGTTGTCACACATAGTAGCTGGACTACTGTTGTTCCTGAGCAGTTGTTTGAGCTAGTCCTTTACTATGAGATCAACAAATAATGAGCCACCAGTTGATGATTTGCCACTTTTAGCAGATCCAGAGCATCTAGATTGACCAGTTCTATGCCATGGTTGAGCCTCATCACCCCATATTCGGTGACAGAGTTAGACATTTTTCATGAACCAGAGCAGAGGTTATTACAGTGCCCATGATATATAGCAACAACGGTTGTCTCAATGCCATTTAGATTGTTTAGATCTGGTGCAAGTATATGACCAAGGTGATATTATGGATTTGTGCATAAGGACTTTAATGTTGCTCTATTGTCTATTTTAGCAGTGAGACTTAATTTAAAGTGGTTGTATGTTGGCAATATTTTATTGATCTTACTGAATTCTAAAGCATGAATGATCTAGTTGTTATGTCCAAGAGATTCTTGTGTATATTCGTTGTTCATGCCCTATTTAGAGTATGGATTTGGTCATTCTTGTTAGTTTTGTACCTAGGGAAGTGTTCCCCTAAGTGACTTTAGCCTTAGTCACTTAGAAGGGGGAAATAAAGTGACCCTTGCATTAAATGACTTAAGTGACATTTAATTTGACTTTAGAGTATAAAGTCGGTTTTTGATAAATTTAAGTGGGTGAGTGAAATTAATATTTTAGAAATAAAATATGAGCAATTAATTTCAACCATAGATCTAATTCATTCTCAGCCTTTGGATTAGATGTCTATTCACCTACCTAGGGTTATGAGAAAAAAGCAAGGAAAAGGCCATTTGCATTCATTCTTGTGAGAAGAAGAGAAGAGAGATGAAGGAGAGAGTGGGCACGAATTTCGAGACACCAACTGAGAGTGATTTTCAATGGGCACAAAAATCAAGGAGCATTAAATGCTTGCACATATTTCGAGGAGGAAGTACGGCAACATTTAATACAGTGCACAGAGTTTGAGGAGTAGAATACGACCTGCATTAATTGCTGGCACAGAAGTCGAGACATTGTACGGCTGCATTTATTGCCATCCATACGGTACAGATTCAGGCACAGTTTTCGAGGGCATATTTGGGCACGAGGTTCGAGGAAAGTACAGGCACACATTTCGAGGTTGCTGACAAATATTTCTAGCATAGTTTTCGAGCTCTGTACGGTAGCATTTAATGATGTTCGTACTGTACGGATTTCTACAATAATTGGGCACAGAAATCGAGGGCAAAAAGTTTACTTCTCTGCACAGAAATCGAGGCTAGAGGTTGCTGCTATTTCGGCACTCTTTTCAAGAAAATATTGCACAAAAATCGAGGCAGCATTTGCACAGAAAACGAGGCAGCCTGTTGGGTTGAGATAAGTTGATTTTTTACTGTAAATGAATGTCTGATTTTTTCCTGAAGCATAATAATAAAAACTCTCTCTCTAAGTGGTTTTCCCCTTGTAGGTTTTTCCAGGGCCATTGGCCAAAAATTCCTGAGTACTGTGTGTTGAATGGCGTGTTGATTATTTATTTTCTGTCAATGAAAAAGTGAAGCTACAGCAGTGTTATAAGTCTGAAAATTTTATGTTTATTTCGAGTCATTTATTTTTCTAAGAATGAAATAAATTGTGACAAATTTTACTTATAAACCGGAGGCTGAAAACTTGAGAAAAATCTACATGGTATCAGAGCTGAGTGGGGCAAAAAACTAAATAATTGCAGACTGACAGTCATTTCCAGAATTCAGAAAAACTTTTGTGACAGTAGTACATTTTGTTGATACTTGTACTTTGTGAAAAATGACTTCCATTGGGTTGAGAACTAAGGATAGGCTGGATGGGGCAGCGAACTTTGTCTCATGGAAGGCCCGGATTTTGCTTGTGTTGAGAGAGAATAAGCTGTGGGATGAGGCTGTAAATAACACTACAACTCACCCCATTGTCATTCCCAATGCTACTATTGATCCAGTAGCAGCAACTGCCTTTGAGAAGAAGGATATTAAAACTTGAGGATCATCTTAGATGCTGTTAAAGACCATGTTATTCCGCACATTTCAGCGAAGGATCATGCACATGAGATGTGGAGTGCTTTGACAGGGTTATTTTAGATTTCTAATGAGAATAGGAAGATGGTTCTTAGAGAGAAGCTGAAGAATATCAAGATGGTCAAAGGAGAGGTTTGTATGACTTATCTTACTAGGATCTCTCAGGTGAGAGATGAGCTTGCAACTGTGAGGGTTGTGGTTACTGGTCCTGAGCTAGTGCGTACAGCCCTAAATGGGGTGACTGCACCTTGGGTTGTGTTTGTACAGGGTTTGGTGGCTAGAGAGAACTTACCATCTTGGGACAAGGTCTGTGATGATTTTGTTCAGGAGAAGCCTTGGAGGGGTTTCTTGCAGTGCAGTAGTTCTACTAGTAGACAGGATGAGGAGGATGTGGCATTGACAGCGAAGGGGAAGAAGAAGAACAAGAAGGGTCCCAAGAAGGGTGGGGCCAAGCAGCAACAGGATGGGAAGGAGAAGGATCTGAGCACTGTAAAGTGTTTTGCATGTCACAAGATGGGACACTATGCTGCAACGTGTCCTAACAAGAAGAAGAAGAAGAAGCAGCAGATAGCAGCTTCCGCGAAAGTCGATGACTTTGCCGCAAGATTTCAGAGTGAGTTTTCACTATGCATTGGGCATGTTGAGATTGAGAGAGCATCAGACAGTAGCTTCCGCGGAAGTCAATGACTTTGCCGCGAGATTTCAGAGTGAGTTTTCACTATGCACTAGGCATGTTGAGATTGAGAGAGTATCTATTCTCACCAATGCAGATGTTGACAGACAAAGGGAGTTTTCCTGTGTGACAGACCATTCTTACAGTGCATCTACTTCTGGCACTTGGTATATAGATAGCGGAGCCTCGAGTCACATGACAGGTGCTCGTGAGATGTTCTCCGAGCTTTCACAGACAAAGACAGATGTGGAGGTTGTGTTGTGAGATGACTTAGCAATCAGAGTTGTTGGTCGTAGGACCATTACCTTTCAGAGGGAGTCTGTGAGTCCCATGGTGTTGCGAAATGTATTGTATGTACCTGGGCTGAAGAAGAACCTAGTGTCAGTTTCCATGATAGAGGATCAGGGTCTTTGGGTGTCTTTCGTAAATAGACACGTGCATATGTTTCCCAAGACTGCAAGACCATCTGCTTCAGTTACCATTGGAGTGAGATGTGGGAAACTGTATAGGCTCTTGTTTCAGCCACAGCTTGCATTGGCACATAGAAGCAACAGTGAGCTTTGTGAGCTTTGGCATAGGAGGATGGCTCACTTGCATCATCCAGCCTTGGGGTTGTTGAGAGAGATGGTTACAAGTTTACCAGAGCTCAGCACAAGGGGCAGAGTGATGTGTGGAGGGGGTGTGCTTTGGGAAAGTACACCAAGACTGCTTTTCCGAGCAGTGATAGCAGGTCAGCAGGGGTCCTTGACTTGATACATTCAGACTTATGTGGACCGATGTCTTCTGTGTCCTTGAGAGGATACGAGTATTATGTGACATTCATTGATGACCATTCCAGGAAGACCTGGATCTACTTTCTGAAAAGCAAGAAGTCCTAGGAAGTCTTGTAGAGTTTCCAAGAGTTCAAAGCTCTTGTGGAGAACCAAACAGGGAGGAAGATCCGAGTTCTTAGATCGGATAATGGGGGTGAGTATACTTCCAAGGAGTTTGAGGGATTTTGCAGACAAGAGGGTATCAGGAGACAGTTGGTAGTTTCGTATACTCCAGAGCAGAATGGAGTAGCAGACAGGAAGAACAGGTCCGTTGTTGGAGCGACCCGAGCTATGCTACATGACCAGTCACTTCTTTTCTTTCTCTGGGTTGAGGCTTGCAACACCACTGTATATCTTTAGAACAGGAGTCCCCATCGTGCAGTGGGGAATATGACACCTGAGGATTGCTTTTCAGGAAAGAAACCTGAAATTAGCCATTTTCGGATATTTGGTGGCTTGACTTACTCTCATGTCCCTTCAGAGAAGAGGACAAAGTTGGAGCCCACTGCAGAGAAGGGCATCTTTGTGGGCTATGATGAGGCTTTGAAGGCCTTTCGCATTTAACTTCCCTCTCAAAGGTAAGTTGTGGTGAGAAGGGATGTGAAGTTTAAGGAGGAGCAGCCCTTCAGGAAGTCGAGAGAGTCATAGTAGGGAGAGCAACAGGTCCCTGCACCTCAGGTTGTTTCACAGGTTCCATCTGCGCAGCAATCAGGATCACAGGTTTCTGGGTTACAGGACCGCACAGTGTTGGCACAGGTACTCCAGGTTCAGTTGTTCGGACAGCAGGGTCTTTGGGGACAGGTGATGGGTCTACTATTACAGGTACACCTTACAAAGGATCGAGATCAAGACCAGGATTACAGGGTACACCTAGTGTTGGTACACCAGCTTTAGGTTCACAAGTGACTGGGGGTACTACCTCTGGTAGTTCTTCTGATGAGGACAGCCCAGTGTGGGAGCAACCTTTTGGGAAGAAAAAGCCTAAGTGACTTCGGGAGACCTTGAAGGAAGCTCAAGATTTTGGGACACCCATGGAGGAGGTGAGGGCCATCAAGATGCCTGACAGATTGGGCATGTTGTTGGTGGCTAGTACACAAAATTCTGAGCCTTCTACTTTTGAGTAGGCCTCCCAGCATTCGATTTGGAGAGATGCCATGATGGATGAGTACCATTCCATCATGAAAAATGATGTATGGGAGATAGTTTTGAGACTTGAGGGGAAGTCAGTGGTGACTTCTTGATGACTTTACAAGCTAAAGCGTGCAGCAAATGGGAGTGTGGAGAAGTACAAAGCCAGATTTGTAGCGTGGGGGTTTTCATAGGTTAAGGGCATTGATTATGATGAGACTTTTGCGTCAGTTGCTCGGTATGCTTCTATCAAGGCATTGATCTCCATTGCAGCGAAAATGGGTTGGAATATCCATCAGATGGATGTTAAGACCGCATTTCTCAATGGGATCATACAGGAGGAGATCTATGTTGAGCAGCCTCTGGGCTTTGAGATTCATGAGAGAGAGTCTCATGTTTGCAGGTTGAAGAAGGCCCTATATGGGCTGAAGCAAGCTCCTAGAGCTTGCTACTACAGGATTGATTCTTACTTGTTGAGTATGGGGTTTCAGAAGAGCGAAGCAGATCCGAATCTCTACTTCATCATGGTTGGAGATGATCCGCTTATTCTTTTGCTATATGTTGTTGACTTGTTTATCACAGGGAGAGAGGGACCCATTGCAGTTTGCAAGAAGGATCTTGCAACAAAGTATGAGATGATTGATATTGGACTGATGCATTATTTTCTAGGATTGGAGGTTTGGCAGGAGCCTGGACATATTTTCCTGGGGTAGGGAATGCAGTTGATATTTTGAGGAGATTTAGGATGGAGGATTGCGGGCCTATGTCAATACCTATGATCACCAACTGGAAGAAGCTTCATGCTTCTGAGGGAGAATTGGTGGATCCTACTTTATATCGTCAGCTTATTGGGTTATTGATGTATCTGGTCAACACTCACCTAGATTTGTGTTTTGCAGTGAGCACTCTTAGCCAGTTCATGGTTGAGCCTAGGAGTGTGCATTGGCTCGCTGCAAAACATGTGTTGCGTTATCTATCGGGGACAGTGGATTTTGGTTTGGACTACAGGAGGTCAGAGGGAATCAGATTGGTTGGTTATACAGACTCAGATTGGGCAGGTAGTGTGGCAAACCAGAAGAGCACTTCCGGATGTTGTTTCAGTTTGGGCTCGACAGCATTATCGTGGTTCAGTCGAAAGCAGAAATCCCTTGCATTGAGTTCTGCTAAGGCTGAGTATATTGCAGCCAATCAGGCCAGCTACGAGGTCTTGTGGCTTCGCAAGTTGCTGGTGAATCTATTTGGTCAAGAGCTTAGGCCTACGATGATTTACTGTGACAATCAGAGTTGCATCCAACTCTTTGAGAATCCAGTTTTCCATGACAAGTCAAAGCACATTGAGATTAGATATCATTTCATCCGAGACTATGTTCAGAGAGTGGCAGTTATGCTTTAGTATATTTCCACTGATGAGCAGGTAGCAGACATACTGATGAAGTCTTTGGGGAGGGGCAAGTTTGTCTTCTTCAGGGACAAGTTGGGAGTGGTGCAGAACACCTTCCTCGGTAAGAAAGAGTGTTAGTTTTGTACCTAGGGAAGTGCTCCCCTAAGTGACTTTAGCCTTAATCACTTAGAAGGGGGAAATAAATTGACCCTTGCATTAAATGACTTAAGTGACATTTAATTTGACTTTAGAGTATACAATCAGTTTTTGATAAATTTAAGTGGGTCAGTGAAATTAATATTTCAGAGACAATATGAGCAATTAATTTCAACCATAGATCTAATTCATTCTCAGCCTTTGGGTTAGATGTTTATTCACCTACCTAGGGTTATGAGCAAAAAGCAAGGGAAAGGCCATTTGCATTCATTCTTATGAGAAGAAGAAAAGAAGAGAGCTTGTTGCCCACCTATTTCGACTAGGTGGCAACTCCATGTACATGAGGATGTACATAATTGTACCTTAGAAAAATCTAAGGATTTTTCACTTCTGCAGGGCAATTGCCCATTTGTAAAACGAAATGTCCGCTCCCCTGCGTAGGAAAATTAATGTAATTTTATGTACTAGTGTGGGTCATATGATACGGATGCCACACCATGGAACTGGTTGTTAGGGAAGTCCCCTCATCGAGTGTTTTTCCCTTTCCAATTGATCTTGTTGTATAAATGAGTTTAATCGGTTTGGTTTTCACTCAAAATCCTCCAAAGTGGTGACGGGCGTTCTACCAGTCAATTCCATGAGGTGGCTAAGGCTTCAAAGTGTGATTCATGACCATGCTAGGCATTTGTCTAGAGTCTTGCGGAGTTTCGTTATGTTGTTGTGTTTTTATTAATTTTTGCTAGTTAATTAATTTCACCCCTTGGTGGTTAACTAACTCAATTTTGATGTAATAATGTAATTACTCAAGCACTGGCATTTTGTAATAGGGGCTATGAATGCAAGGTAAATTGCTATGAAACCCCCTAAGCCACTGCTTCGAGTCCCATGTCATTCTGATAAGGGGTTGAAGAGATAGACCAATTTTGGTCAGGAGGGGTCTATCTCCCCTAGCGAATTAATTAACTTCCCTAAGTCAAAAAATTAAATTATTTGATTTTGATGGAAAAAATCAAATAAGGCCATGGTAATTAAGTTTGGGAGATGGCTAATCATAGTTAATTTTTATTTAAATAAACCCCCCCATGGTCAAAACAAATTTTTGAAGATTTCCCAAGTGGGGTGCTCCTCTTGTCTTAATAAAAATTAAAAATAAAAAAATAAAAAATTAAGATCAAAAATTAAAAATTAAAAAATAAAAAATTAAAGATCAAAAATTAAAAAATTAAAAATTAAAAATTAATAACTAAAATTAAAAAATCAAAAATTAAAAAATTAAAGATAAAAAATTAAAAAATTAAAAAATAAAATAGAAAATAGAAAATAGAAAATAAAAGTTTAAAAAATAAAAAATATATCATATTAAAACTTGAAAATAAAAGATTAAAAGATTTAAAAGTAAAAAGATAAAAATAAAAAGTAAAAGATTAAAAGATTTAAAAGTAAAAAGATAGAAATAAAAAGTAAAAGATTAAAAAATTTAAAAGTAAAAAGATAAAAATAAAAAGTAAAAGATTAAAAGATTTAAAAGTAAAAAGATAAAAATAAAAAAGTAAAAGATTAAAAGATTTAAAAGATTAAAAGATTTAAAAGTAAAAAGATAAAAAGTAAAAGTAAAAGATTAAATGATTTAAAAGTAAAAAGATAAAAAAAATTAAAGATAAAATTAAAAATTGAGTCAAAGGAGGCCCCACTTGAGTCATGGAAACCCTAGATCTAAGGGTTAAGCTTTATTGTGACATGGATTAAGCTTGTGGCCTTTGATTAAAAATTAATCTAAAGGTGGAGATTAATGGAGAAGAATAGAAAGCTAAATACCTAGATCTAGTGGTGTGGATTAAACCCTAGATCTAGATCTAATCTCAACCATTTATCTTCAAAGAGTTGGGGATTGTCTCAACTATTTAATGAGGGTATCACTCCTTCATTAATCAGAATCTCTCATGCTATTGTTATGCTGCCAGAAATTTCTTGCTCACATTCTTGCTACCATTGTATTGAAGATTTGCCCAAGTTGGGCCATTGAATAAAAATTTCTTTGGAGGGATACTATGCTGCAAATTTTTTCATGATCTACTACTCTTGAGGTAACTTTGTATTTGTCTTGTTTGCACTTATTATATTTTCTAGTTAGCTTTCCACAAAGTGTTTTGTGGAGAGATTAAAAAGTAAAAGTGTTTTTACTCTTTCTTATGAATGATTTAACATTTCTTTCAAAGTGTTTTGCAGGAAGTGTTAGGTATTCATCTCTAGGATTACAATATTTTGCAGGCATAGATTATATTTGCAGGTTATCTAAGCAAGAAGATTTCTTCAAACATCATTCCGGCAATATTTTCAATTCGGCCATCTACTTTCAGCCTGTTTAAAACTGGGTTTTATTCACTGTTTAGTGAATATAACCCTTGTTTTAGGCCCCTAACCTCTTATATATTAGTTTACCCTTTTATTTCTGCTATTTTCACATCGTTTAGGTGGCTGGAAACTCATTTTCTAGCCCTC
>LPNX010311222.1:37672-148038 GCA_001517045.1 Pseudotsuga menziesii | reverse complement strand
TTGTGGACTGTGGTGACAGTGGTCCTCAGCTCTAACTTGCCCCCAAGGACACACAAAGTGGGTTGGAGACTTCCCCGTGTCTTAAAGTGTGTATTAGGCGGCAACAGAGCTGAAGGAGAGAGTGGGCACAAATTTTGAGACAGCCGGTGAGAGTGATTTTCAGTGGGCACGAAAACTGACGAGCATTAAATGCTTGCACAAACTTCGAGGAGGAAGTACGACATCATTTAATAGAGTGCACCGAGTTCGAGGAGAGTACGACCTGCATTAATTGTTGGCACAAAAATCGAGACATTGTTCAACCTTCGAAGCCAAAGCATGGAGTGAATGCCTGCTTCAATAAATGAATCCACTACCCATAGGGGGCGCACTTGCTCAAAGATGCATCAGTGCTTGAGTGAGTTGGTTGTGGGTTGGCACAAGGTTTGAATATGAGCTTTGTGATGGAAACATCACATGATGAAAGTAGCATTGCCCAAAACCAGAGACTTTTTCCATTATTCGAAAATTATTTATATTTAAAAACAATAGATAATTAACAAGAAAAAAGCACCCTGGAATAGCTTATTGATGACTAAGTCCTAGGAAACCAAACCTTTTACATAAATTCCTCCTACTAAGTCGTTTTATTACAATTCCCAATGGGGTATGAACATTTTAAAAAAAAATTAAAAAAAGGCCTAGGAAGGCCTGCATGGACTTCTGAACTCGGAATTTGAACAAGTAATTGTTCATCTTTGGCGGCTCACTTAAAAGTCCAACTTAGTGCAACTTAGTCGGCAACACAGTCTTTGATTCAGGAAGTATGCGAGAGGCTACTTCTTCCAGTGTTGGCAGGAGGGTCAGCTAGTATGACTTGTCACTGATGGATGAGTGAGATGAGACTTCTCGACATGTGGCACCAGTGCAGAGTATAGGATCTATAGAGGGACTGCTTCTAGAGACAGAGGGAGCTTCTACAGCAAATAGTGTGAGACTAGAATGTGATTCCGATGGAAGACAAGCCAAAAGGACTTCTCACAGGAAGCAGAAGTGGTGAGTGTTGTTGCTTAGGATGTCCTTCATGCGATGATGCCTAACATGAAGAGACATTAGACTTGACCTTTCTAAAGAGGAGTTTAGAAAGGGTGGAGATGTTTTACATCGTGCGAGAAGCACATGAGCAGAATTCCACCTAAGGTGAAGTAGCAGTTCGTCTTCTTCAAGGATAAGTTTGAATTTTGAATTTTGTACCAAGGAAGTGTTCCCCTAGTGATTTTTCGTAAGTCACTAAAAGGGGTCAAGTAACATGACCCTTGCATTAATTACTTGAGAAAAGCAATTAATGTCACTTTAGAGTTATAAAGTGACTTTTCAAATAAATTTAAGTAAAAGTGGTATTTTCCTTATCTTTCATTTTCTATCCTTTAACTTAAATTTTTAACATTACCATTAGTTGTTTCAAAATGTTTAAGAGTGGTTCCAACCTCATCAAAGTTCATATGCAAAAAGTAGAATTTTAGATCCCATTCAAAATTCAACAGACTTAATAGTTTTTAAGATTTCAGGATTGCAACGTTTCCACTGGATTTTATCATGTATGAGGTTAAGGGATAGTCATTTAATCAAGCACATCAACCTCTCTATGTACCTTGATGCCAGTGGTATTGATTGTTGAACTCCTCTATCATGACCTTAATCAAAATGTATCATTTAGTCAAGCCAAATCACTTATTAAGCATCGGACATATTTTCTAATTCTACCTTATTTTAATGCTTGGTTTGGGAAGTTTCATCAAAATTATAGGGTGTTGAGTAATATCCTTCGAGGATCAACTTCGAGATTCAAGGTAGAGGCAAGGGTTAGAAGCCTAGAGGAGGGGGGCATAGGCTGCCATTGATGAATAGGATCCCAAGATAGGATTAATAGTTACTCTTACATAACTGTATCTTGGGCTTGAAAGCCTCAAATAATGTGATGCCCTCTGGAATCATGAAGAAATAGTGTCCTCAAGTCACATTTCCCCATTACAACATCTATGCCATGGATTCACACAATGTTGGAGTGTGTTGATTCTTGAATCATTGAAGAATTAGACTGTATTTACAGAGAGCAACTTAAATTGTATTTACACAAGAGAATTGTTATTGCTGGGATTAAATATTTTTATGACCTTGACATCCCCTCATCCCCCCTGAATTTCCCTAAAATTTGGGGGTGGTCTCTGTTGTCCCCGCCGATTGCACACTAGCAGCAGAAACTTTCCGAAAGCTGTCTCCTCACTTAGAAAAGTGGGAGAGGTGTGACCTTGGGGGCAAGCACAGAGCCAGGTACTGTCACCTACTCCTAGCTCGTTCGTTTAGGCTAACTCCTAACGAAGCCAAGGAGGGTAGTCCCTAACAAAAAGTTTTCTATGGCTCGATGTTTAAGTTAAGTTCCTGATGTTTGGATGCGGATGGGTGTTGTTTAGGAGTTATTGTGATTAGAAATGATTAAAATTATGAATTTCAAGCACAAGAAAAAAGCAATCCACGTTGTTGCACTGGATTAAAAGATGAACAATATATCAAGACTTTATAAGATAGCGATGCATTCACAGATAAAGATTTAAATAAACTAAAGACAAGTGATCCAGATGTAACAATCACACATAGATTAATAGACTAGTGCCTTTATGGAGTCAAAGCTCTGCAATGCTTTAAGAAATAAAACCAAGTCCTGAAATAAAGCTAGTGGATGTAACGTTGTGCAAGTGCTCTTGGTATATTTTAAATGTTTTAAATGGTCTTGTTTAGGGCTTCAGCGAAAGGTTTCAATAGCTGAAAAAATCTTCCAAGTTAATCTGTTGGAGACATGACGACCCGCCCAGTATCGCAGGCTAGTATCGTGAAGATTGACCAACTAGCTGAGACTCTAGACAGCAAGGAGTTCCGACGCCTTTACTAAGAAAAACTTCGGAAATTTTCTACAATGCCAATGCCTTGCTTACGGGGTAAAATTTTATTAAGATGAGTCTTGCAAGATTAACAATCCAATGCCGTTTCTGGGTACTCTGATTTTTTAAGTCGGTCAGAGCATACTCAGGCAAGGGAATCAACGAGATAAATTAATTAAGCGGGGAATGTGAGTTGTAGAATTTTATTAAGTAAATTAATTAAAACTCTCCGACAGAGAGCGCTCTTGACTTTGTCTCATGACAATAGTTCAAGAAACTTAGTTAAACTATATGCTTGATGCAAGGATATGAAGTGGGAATGCTCTCTAATAGAGAGTACTCTTGACTTGGATTACGGCAAGTTCAAGAGACTTTAGAGATTAATTGATTAACTTAAAAAACAGTAAAAAGACTAATCTACCCAAGAATCTCTTTCAGGTTTTTTAGGCCTTAATCGAGAGAGCATGGAGGTAAGTAAAAACCGAAATAAAAGACAACTCTCCAATAGAGAGCACTATCGATCCACAAAGTGAGATTCAAGAGATTTTGATTCTTTTTTTTTATTTAAACTTTTAAATGAAATAAAAGCAACTCACTAGCAATTAATCAAACAAAATTTCTTTTCTGAAGACTTTTATGCAAGCAAAAGGGAAATCAAACCTAATCTAGCATGAAAATAGATTGCATGAGAGAAAACTAACGAGAGTATGCTAATGAAATCAAATCTAACTTAAAATTTTTAACCAAATGAAACTAATTATCCCTATTCTACTTTCATCATTTTATTTATTTGCAGGTATAAAGCAAAGTAAATAAAAACTTGAAATATGGACAATGGCGATACAGGCTTCCCCCAAATGGGGGAAGTGGGGTGTGGGAGCCATTATCCCACTTGCTCTTTTATTAATTTTTTACAAAGCTCTTGAAGTTTGGAGTCCTTTTGTGGTCTTGAGAATGTCTTCAAGGCAACCTGGAGAATGGGGATGAAGAAGGGGGAAAAAAGAATGTTTCTTGAAGCTAGTATCTTTAATTTCTTGCCAGCATTTCCACTTAACCTGTCATAAAAGAGAAAAACCAGCGAGCTATTTTCCTGCAAAATGGTGGATTAGACAATACAATATACTAAAAAATTACACTTAGTACTTAAGCAAAGATAGGAATTTTTATGCTACTTCAAGTACTAACTAGATCTAAGTAAAATGCAAAAATTTGACACTTCCTAGACCTAGAAATGAGAACAAGTAAGATGCAAACGATTAGCCTTATAGAACAAATTTTTACTTGCACACATAAAGTGGAAAAATTGAAAAATTTAATTTTAGGGTGAATAAAGGAGATAAAACCACTTGGATCTTGAATCTTTGAAACCACCTGGATCCCAAATAACATGCAGCTGCTAGAAACATATGCTTGGCTCCAAGAAAAGGAGATGCAACTTAGCTCAACCTTTTACTTGGTGCGGTGAAATGATCTGCAGACAAAGACTTATACATTTGCCAAAATGGGGATTAAATCATGTATCATTTACTAAATGAAATCACAAAAGCATGAAATATAACTGAATAAAACAATGCTCTTTTAGATTTCTGGAAGCAAATGAAATAAATAGGTAACTTGAAAACTACAAATACCTATTCTTATGTGCTTTTATAAGCCCTCTAAAGCATGTATTAATACCCACAAATTAGCAAAAGCAAAGAAATTGAAATAATATCACCTCATTAACTAGAACATATGCATCCAAGATCTACACATCATGAGCCTCCAAAGCCTTTCTTTATTAAAATAGGTTGCATGAGAGCAACAAGCATTACAATATTTCACCAGAGGTTCTCTACATCAATCATCCACCCTGATAGAACTGAAAGAGCCTCAATTTATACAAAGAGAGCAAGCTAAAACCCTAAAACCAAATCCCATAACCTAACCAGCTCGACACATAACTGAGAGCCCAGACCTAAGAAATAGTTGGTGTGAGTGAGGGGTGGCCTCCACCTAGGCAAGGCATCCCCACTCCCAACCCTAAATCTCACAAAACAACCACTTAAGAAGCCACACGTGTGAGGGTGCAACCCTGGAGGAGATGAGGGCGTGAACACTGTGAGGAGGCGTGAGAGCCTGAAGAGGTGTGAACTAAAGATGATAGGTACCAAAACCCTTAGGGTTTGCACCAAACACTATCTACATTTATTTCCCTGCTTCGTAATGATCACCAGACCAATGATTTCTCTCCATATCACCAAATTCATGAGTTTAGATAGAGATGACAAGTCTACTAACTGAATGTACCTTTAATGCTCTCCAATTGTTGACTGAAGAGGATTTGTGCCGAGTTGAATCATCATAAATGCCCAATGCCATGTCATTTAGCCTTTTATTTTATTTTATTTGGTTAATTCTGGAGAGTTTTTTATTTTCTCCAAAATATTCATTGTTAATATTTTAATTAATAATTTCTCCGTAAATGACTTTTTTGAGAAATTATTAATTATGAGGCTAAATGAATTTCTGAAACTTTGAGATAGCTGACTGGCTGATCATGAATGATTTTTGGCTTAAGGTTAGAGCCTTCAATCACTGAATTCGGGTTCCGGATGACTGACTTATTACAAAATTAAATTTTCCATTTAAATTATGGAAAATTTTAATTAAAAATTTAGGAAAATTTAAAAAATTTAAAATTTAAAATAAAAAATTTGACGCGTCCGGTAAAAAAATTTCGGAATTTTTTCTGAGGGTCCTAATGACTTAGGACATGACCGTAGTCTATTCTAATAATGTCTAGTAGGTTTATACATACTCAGTTGGGCTCTAATAACCCCCAAAGGCCCAGAATTCAAAATCAGGCATTCCAGCGTTGCAGGAAGTGGGAGAAAACCTTGTCAATTATACTCGGCTATAGGCAAAGCATAATTGTCAGGGGCAAAAAACTCCCTATAATACCTTTGTTGAAATTCTACGTCTTAGGAGACCAAACCACTCAAAACACCGTACTAACACATTTTATTACAAACCTCGCGGGGCCATGGTCATAATTACCCAAAACAAAAATTGACTAGCCAAAACTGGCTAGGCACAAAGGTGGATCATCTAATACACTGGAAACAAACATTTATCATGTTTGTAAAATGGCAGCTCCTCAGCTAAACCAACTATGGTACAAATAAGCTGGTAACATCTGGCTCCAACTGTGGGACGGGTACTCGCTTGATCTATTGATCAAAGAGAGTGCCTGATAATCCAGGAATCTCTGGTACCTGCCTGTAAAGAGAAGTGTCTCAATCCCATGTATATGATAAAAAATATGCCATGATGAAGTACCAGAAAAATATTTTTTGCTTTTTCAAATCAAAGTACATGAAATAAACTTTTTTTTTCTTTTGCTTTTTTCAGCATATAAATGAAAGACGCTAATATACAAAAATAAGAAACTATGATACAACATTATGATACATCAAATATGATACAAAAAGTAAAGTACATAAAAATACAACAAGGATGGGTTTAGAGAAGCCCTGGGATGACACCTTGGTCATCTTGTAGGTTGTTTCGGTAAAAGGGCTTCAAGTGTTGCCCATTCATGGGCAGACTTAGTGTTTCTCCATCCATGGTGTTAAGGAGAAAAGAATTGGTGCCAGCATTGCCGCGGATGATAAACAGGCATTTCCAAAGGCTATCAAACTTTCCATGCTTCCCAGGCTTTTCCCTTCTCTTTTCCCATAAGAGAACAGTATCTCCTACTTGGAAGGATCTTGGCCTGGCTGACTTATCAAAAGTGCCCTTCATGCTTTCTTAATGCCTGAGTGACTGATCAAGGGCAACTCTTCTAGATTCATCCAACTCTATGATTTGATTGATCCTTTGTTCCATTTCCAATTGTTCTATTCCATATTCACTTAACATTCTGAAGATCGGAATCTGCACGCTGACCGGAAGGGTGGCTGTGAGTCCATACACTAACTCAAAAGGGGATTTCCCAGTTGAGTTCTTCTTGGTAATTCTATCCGCCCACACAGCATACTTAATCTTGCTATCCCATGATCTTTTATTATCACCCACAGTTTTCTTAAGGATAGTCATTAGGTTTTTATTTGTGGACTCACCCTGTCCATTGCTCTGTGGGTAATAATCAGATGAGTGGGATAGGATAATGCCATATTTAAAACAGAGATCATTTACTCTTTTGGAACTGAAATCCTTGGCATTATCAGTTGTTATTTTTAGGGGAGTTCCGAATCTGGTGATGATTCTTTCCTCGATGAAATCTATAACAACCTTCTCAGTGGCATTTTTAGTGGGTATGGCCTCTACCCACTTGATGAAATAATCGGTTGCCGCAAGGATCCAACAAAAACCATTGCTAGAGTTATCCTTAAATTTGCCGATAAAATCAAGCCCCCATTGCTGAAAGGGGGCAAGGACCACAACAGGTGTAAGGGGAAGCACAGCCAACTTCTGCTTCCTAATGAAAAGCTGACACTCTTGGCAACACTTGACATGTTTATGAACATCTGCGAAAATGGTGGGACAGTAATATCTAGCTCTCAAGATCTTGTGGGCAGTTGTATTTGCTGCATAATGGCCTCCACAAAATCTTGAGTGAAATTCCGCCAAGATTTACTTGGAATCTTGTTCGTTTATGCACCTAGATATGATACCATCTGGGTTCCTCCAACCCAAACCCTCTTGGGTAAGGCAATACCTAGCAGTCTTGAGTCTCAAAGCCCTACGCTTGTGACCTTTGAGGTGATCTGGGAAAGTGAGATGGAGAAGGAAGAAAATGATATCGGAATACCAATGATTGTCAAGCTCTTGAATGGCAGGAGTCATGGCTAGCCGAGGAGCATTATTTTCGGCAATCATTTCAATAGCTTCTTCATTCTTTTGGGTAAGCATTTTAGCAAGAACCTGACCTTTGATTATCTTAGTAGGCTTTATTTCAAGGTCATACTCCTGGATTTTGGACACCCATGTGCCCCTTGCTCCTAAGCAATCCTATTGAGACAGAATGTCCTTCACTGCATTGTGGGGAACATATCCAATAACTTTAGAATACCCAATATAGGTCATGAAATGTTTCAAAGATTTAACCAAGGCATAAGCCTACTTTTCCACGATAGTATACTTTAATTCGGAGTTCTGCAAGGCTCTACTCATGAATGCTATAGGTTGCTCGAACCCTTCGAAGTTCTTTTGGAGCAACACACCGACAATAGTGTCTTCTGAAGCAAAGGAAAAAATCATGAAATCTTTCGCGTAATCCGGGCTGACTAAGACTGGAGACCTAGTAATGGCATTCTTTATTGAATCAAAGGATTCCCTTCCTTCACTAGTCCATACAAACTTGGCATTTTTCTTAAGTAAGGCTTGCATAGGTTTCATGAATTTGGCCAAGTTAGGAATAAATCTTCTGATAAAATTTATATGACCATTGAAAGATTGGAGTGCTTTCACATTCTTAGGTAGGGGAATCTTTCTTATGGCTTCTATTCTTTCAGGGTCAATCTTGACACCCTCCTTGTTGATAATGTGTCCCAAGAGTTTTCCTTCTTCTATGCCCAAAACTGATTTAACCGAATTCAAAGAAATACCATACTTCCTACATCGCTCAAATATCTGCCTGAGATGATCAACATGGCTGGATTTTTCTTTCAAAAATACAGTAAGATCTTCTTGATAGATCTCAATGATTTTACCAATCAACTCCTTGAAAGCATAATCCATGGCCCTTTGGAAAGTAGCTCTTGCATTTAAAAGGCCAAAGGGCATTCTCAGATATTCAAAAGTGCCCCAAGGAGTTGTGAAAGTAGTTTTATGCCTATTCTCTTCTTGAATGACCACCTGGTTATAACCAAAAAAACCATCTAGCATTGACATCATGCTTGATCCAATGACCCGTTGGAGGAGGGTCTCCATGTTGCGGAGGGGGTAATTGTGCTTCTGACATGCTATGTTTAGATTTATGAAATCTATACATATCCTTAAACTCCCGTTCTTTTTTCTAGCTACTACCAAGTTAGAACACCACGTTGAATGTCTTGTAGGAGCTAATATTCCTGCTGCTAACATTTTTTCTAACTCATTTTTTATGATTGGTGCTAACTTAGGATTTATTTGCCTAAGTTTTTGTCTGAAAGGCTTGCCCTTTTGACACTCTGGTTTCAAGGGAATGGTATGTTGAAAGACATCTTCCCTATATGCTTTAAGTTCGTCATAAGTAAAGGAAAATACATCCCTATACTCCTCAACCAAGTTTATAAGGCTGTTCCTTTCTTTTTCGGAAGTACCTTTTCCAATTTTTATTAGTTTAGGTTTTGTTTCCGTCCCAATGTTGATTTCAATGTAATCCCCTGGTTTCATTTGCTCAACATTACTCTTTTTTCTATCTTGCCTATCAAAGATGTTTTCTAAGGAAACTAGACCACATGGGACAAGATTATTAAACTGATCTCCTTCTCCATGGTACTCTTTATTTTCCTCCTGATCATTTACTTTAAAGTTTAGGAATTCATCAACATTATGAATAAATCTCAAAATTTGCTCATCATTTTTTAAGACTTGCCAATGTTCTACATTATCAGGAACATAAGGTCTGAAGTTAATCTCTAAAGGACAATCCCCCTCTAACATCTCATCCGATGGCTGAAGAGTTGACGCTGAAACTGCAAGCTTGTCGGAGGCACTATTCTGATCTCTAGGGATTGCTTCTATATTAAGGGCATCAAAGAATTCCATTGTATCCCAGATTGCATTTCTATACTTTTTAAGTCTTTGACACTTACATGCAAACCGACCCTTAACTTGTTGGACAATTAAGTCAGAATCCCCTTTAATACTAAGCAACTTGATCTCCATGTCCTTGGCAATCTCAATGCCTCGTAGAAGTGCCTCATACTCCGCCACATTGTATGTTGCTTCAAATTCCAATCTGAAAGCAAAGTTGAAAACCTTACCCTCTAGTGAAATAATGACAACCCCAGCCCCCTTGCCTATTCTAGAGTAAGCACCATCAAAATTCATCCTCCATAATTCACTAAGTTTTTTATTTTTTATTTTTTCTTGGAGGGGTTCCAAGAAGGTGGAGTTGATTTGATAGGTCCCATGTTCATCAGTGTGGTAAGCATACTCATTTAATGGTCTTTGAGGGTTTTCAACATGGTGTCTTTTTTCCTTTTCAGAATACAACTTTACAAGTGAAAACTTCGATGTTGGTATGGTGGCATAGGTCCAATCCATTTGAATTGATCCTCCCAAAGTGGCACCCCATTTCCTAGAAAGCAACATCCCCCACTTGTCTGGCACATCAATAACAAGGATGTCCATGGTGATCTAGATATCTGGATACTTAGCCAATCTAACTAACTGAATTTCAATCATCCCTTCAATTTTAACCGGTCTAGTGTTCATGGCACATACATTTTGGTATGGCCTTGTAGTTCTTAAGTCAAGCTGCTACATGACTTTTTTGGTCATGATGTTGGAACTAGATCTTGAGTCTAACATACAATTGTGTAGAAGAAGATCACCCATCATCAATGATACATAAAAAGGGGGATGATCTTCTTTTCTTGGGTCCCTAGTATGTAGAACTATAGGAGGATCGGCAAAGACATTATTTGAGGTTCGCTCCACGGTATCAGAAAAAGTGACCTTCTTAGGGGTAAGGGGCTTTACAGGATTTGAAGGGCTTTCTTCAATTCGAGGATCAACATTAATTGGAGGATCTAGGATTTTCAAGAGTCTCTCTCTTTGGCCAGGGATTTTGCATAATTCAAGGACTGGAACAGGAACTTTTGTATTTGCTAGCCAATTACCTAAGTCAAAACTTAAATCAACAATTTCTTTAGTTTCTACTTTTTTGGGAATATTAGGAGCTGTTACCTTGGGAATATTCTGTGCAGAAGACCCCTCTCTTGCTTTTCTTTGATAAGTTATTCCTTTGAAGTTTTGAGTGTTATTGATCTGCTCGGCTGAAGGCATCTCTCCATAGTATTGAGTTAAATTGTCAACTTTCTTTTCATAATGATTGGCCTATGGCCAATTTCCTATGGAAATGCCAGGGATGTCATCTATGTTGTTGATGTAATCAGGCTCGCTTGTTGACGTGCTAGGGCCACAACCTTCAGGGTGACCATGCTCTTGAACATAGCATGCATAGTGGCAACCAAATTCCTCATGGAAATCTCTGCATGCTCTGCAAAATGGCTTATAATGCTCAAACATGTTAGCAGCCTCTAACTAATGAGGAGGCCTCTGCTCATGATTGGGAGGCTTTCTTTGCCAAGTTGGCTTGGTAGGAAAGGTTCTTGGAGCAGGCTGAGTGTGAATTCTTTCCATTGTTATCACCCTATTCTGTATTTCCTTCAACTGCGCTAAGTGTTTCTGTTCAGCTTCCTCCATGTTTTTCTTCTTTTCCCTTTTCATTTCAATCATCTGCTTTTCATAAGCATCCTTCATAGCTGACAAAGGATCCTTATCTTTGGGTTCATTAATTTTCAAAGGTGTTGAAGACCTTGAATAACCCTGGAGGTTGGATTCACCTGATGATTGCATGTTCAAGTCAATTTTAATTGCAATTTCTTGAGCTTGGACCAAGTTAGCAGGCTCCTCGTCTCTTATCTGGTATTGCATCTTGCCATTAACTGCCTCAATGTAATAGACCAAAATGGTTGGTGCAGTTGGGGCATAAGCAGTAGGGATGGCTTTTGACAATTCGGTGAATCTAGTATTGAACTCATCCATTGTTTCAGTATCATTCTTTTTTATGTTGGTCAGAGATGCCGAGGTTCTTTATTTTCACCGAACTTATTGGTGAAAGAGGTTTTGAAAGCAGCTAGAGTATCAAAAGCGTTGTCTGGTAAATTGTTATACCAATCGCCGGCTTTTCCATCCAAAGATAGAGCAAATAACTTCATGTAGACATCATCATGTTGGCTTACAGGATCATTAACATAGGCATTGATGCATCTGGAAAATTTCCTAAGGTGCATGGCGAAAGTTGTGGCATCAATGCCAGTATACATTGGGAGTTTCTCGACAGCTTTGTCTGGAAGACGATGGGGTTGACCTGCTATCTGAGAAAAATCGAGTTGAGTAAAATACTCACACATTATGTCGGAAACACAAGTGTTAATGTTTTCTTGAGAATTATTTTCTAAAAATAAACTATGGATGTCCGACAAAGACTGAGATCCAACATCTTCAAGGATCCTACAAGAAGCAAGTTTATTTAGCCTCCTCCTATAAACCTTTTCAGGTTCAGGGATAAAACTAAGTAAACCTTCAAAGTTTCTTCTAGTTGAATACCTTGGTAAAATTAAAGACAGTGGAGTTGCCAAATGGATTTCAAGTCCAAGATCAGCGTGTTGATTAAACTAAAAAATCTATCAAAAAGGTAAAAAACTAGAAAAAACTAAGGTCGTCCAGGAACAAAAAATTTGTCCCCAGCAACGGCGCCAAAAGATGTTGTCCGTCGATTGCACATCAGCAGCAGAAACTTTTCGAAAGTTGTCTCCTCACTTAGGAAAGTGAGAGAGGCGTGACCTTGGGGGCAAGCACAGAGCCAGGTACTGTCACCTACTCCTAGCTCCTCCGTTTAAGCTAACTCCTAACGAAGCCAAGGGGGGTAGTCCCTAACAAAGAGTTTTCTATGGCTCAATATTTAAGTTAAGTTCTTGATGTTTGGATGCGGATGGGTGTTGTTTAGGAGTTATTGTGATTAGAAATGATTAAAATTATGAATTTCAAGCACAAGAAAAAAGCAATCCACATTGCTGCACTGGATTAAAAAATGAACAATATATCAAGACTTTATAAGATAAAGAAGCATTCACAGATAAAGATTTAAATAAACTAAAGACAAGTGATCCAGATGTAACAATCACGCATAGATTAATAGACCAGTGCCTTTATGGAGTCAAAGCTTTGCAATGCTTTAAGAAATAAAACCAAGTCCTGAAATAAAGCTAGTGGATGTAACGTTGTGCAAGTGCTCTTGGTATATTTTAAATGTTTTAAATGGTCTTGTTTAGGGCTTCAACAAAAGGTTTCAATAGCCGGGAAAATCTCCCAAGTTAATCTGTTGGAGACATGACGACTCGCCCAGTATCTCAAACTGGTATCGCGAAGATTAACCAGCTAGCTGAGACTCTAGACAGTGAGGAGTTCTAGCGCCTTTACTAAGAAAAACTTAGGAAATAGATTGCATGAGAGAAAACTAACGAGAGTATGCTAATGAAATCAAATCTAACTTAAAAATTTTAGCCAAATGAAACTAATTATCCCTATTCTACTTTCATCATTTTATTTATTTGCAGGTATAAAGCAAAGTAAATAAAAACTTGAAATATGGACAATGGTGATACAGGCTTCCCCAAATGGGGGAAGTGGAGTGTGGGAGCCGTTATACCACTTGTTCTTTTATTAATTTTTTACAAAGCTCTTGAAGTTTGGAGTCCTTTTGTGGTCTTGAAAATGTCTTCAAGGCAACCTGGAGAATGGGGATGAAGAAGGGGGAAAAAGGAATGTTTCTTGGAGCTAGTATCTTTAATTTTTTGCCAGCATTTCCGCTTAACCTGTCATGAAAAGAGAAAAACCAACGAGCTATTTTCCTGCAAAATGGTGGATTAGACAATACAATATACTAAAAAATTACACTTAGTACTTGAGCAAAGATAGGAATTTTTATGCTACTTCAAGTACTAACTAGATCTAAGTAAAATGCAAAAAATTAACACTTCCTAGATCTAGAAATGAGAGCAAGTAAGATGCAAACGATAAGCCTTATAGATCCGATTTTTACTTGCAAACATAAAGTGGAAAAATTGAAAAATTTAATTTTAGGGTGAATAAAGGAGATAAAACCACTTGGATCTTGAATCTTTGAAACCACCCTGGATCCCAAATAGCATGCAACTACTAGAAACGTATGCTTGGCTCCAATAAAAGGAGATGCAACTTAGCTCAACCTTTTACTTGGTGCGGTGAAATGATCTGCAGACAAAGACTTATACACTTGCCAAAACAGGGATTAAATCATGTATTATTTACTAAATGAAATCACAAAAGCATGAAATATAACTTAATAAAACAATGCTCTTTTAGATTTCTGGAAGCAAATGAAATAAATAGGTAACTTGAAAGCTACAAATACCTATTCTTGCGTGCTTTTATAAGCCCTCTAAAGCATGTATTAATACCCACAAATTAGCAAAAGCAAAGAAATTGAAATAATATCACCTCATTAACCGGAACATATGCATCCAAGATCTACACAGCATGAGCCTTCAAAGCCTTTCTTTATTAAAATAGGTTGCATGAGAGCAACAAGCATTACAATATTTCACCAGAGGTTCTCTACATCAATCATCTACCCTGATACAGCTGAAAGAACCTCTATTTATACAAAGAGAGCAAGCTAAAACCCTAAAACCAAATCCCATAACCTAACCGGCTCGGCACATAACTGAGAGCCCAGACCTAAGAAATAGTTGGTGTGAGTGAGGGGTGGCCTCCACCTAGGCAAGGCGCCCCTACTCCCAACCCTAAATCTCACAAAACAGCCACTTAAGAAGCCACACGTGTGAGGGCGCAACCCTGGAGGAGATGAGGGCGTGAGCACTGTGAGGAGGCGTGAGAGCCTGAAGAGGTGTGAACTGAAGATGATAGGTGCCAAAACCCTTAGGGTTTGCACCAAACACTATCTGTATTTATTTCTTTGCTTCGTAATGATCACCAGACCAATGATTGCTCTCCATAACACCAAATTCATGAGTTTAGCTAGAGATGACAAGTCTGCTAACTGAATGTACTTTTAATGCTCTCCGATTGTTGATTAAAAAGGATTTGTGCCAAGTTGAATCATTATAAATGCCCAATGCCATGTCATTTAGCTTTTTATTTTATTCAATTTGGTTAATTTTGGAGAGTTTTTTATTTTCTCCAAAATATTCATTTTTAATATTTTAATTAATAATTTCTCCGTAAATTACTTTTTTGAGAAATTATTAATTATGAGGCTGAATGAACTTCTGAAACTTTGGGATAGCTGGCTGGCTAATCATGAATGATTTTTCGCTTAAGGTTAGAGCCTTCAATCACTGAATTTGGTTTCCGGATGACAGACTTATTACAAAATTAAATTTTCCATTTAAATTATGGAAAAATTTAATTAAAAACTTAGGAAAATTTTAAAAATTTAAAAAATTAAAAATAAAAAATTTGACGCGTCCGGTAAAAAAATTTCGGAATTTTTTCTGAGGGTCCTAGTGACTTAGGACATGACCATAGTCTATTCTAATAATGTCTTGTAGTTTTATACATACTTAGTTGGGCTCTAATAACCCCCAAAGGCCCAGAATTCAAAATCGAGCATTCCAGCTTTGGAGGAAGCGGGAGAAAACCTCGTCAATTATACTCGGCTATAGGCAAAACATAATTGTCAAGGGCAAAAAACTACTTGGAATACCTTAGCTGAAATTCTACGTCTTAGGAGACCAAACCACTCAAAACACCCTACTAGCAAATTTTATTACAACCCCGTGGGGCCATGGTCATAATTATCCAAAACAAAAACTAGCTAGGCACAAAGGCGGGTCATCTGATACACTGGAAACAAACATTTATTATGTTTGTAAAATGGCAGCTCCTCAGCTAATCCAACTATGGTACAAATAAGCTGGTAACAGTCTCCACACATCTCCAATGTGCGTTTCGTCGTTCTTACACTCCCACGTCCAGGAAACATGGGGGAACATTGATTAAAAGTGGGCCCTTGATCTAGTGAGTATTCAACTACTCTAGAAGGTGAAATGAAAAGATAAGGGAAAAAATTAAAAAGGGAGTTCATTCCTCATTTGTCCTCACTCACCAAGAGAGTTGGAGAGAGTCAAGTTCTGAGAGAGAGAAAGAAGATAGTGGCACGAATTCCTAGACTCCGAGAGAGCACGAATTCCAAGACCTTAGAGCTGAATTCATTAGGACGATTTTCCAGAGACATTCTTGAACACAGAAATCGAGGTTGTTGCAGGAAAGTGTGATTGGCATAAAAATCGAGAAAGGTGCACAGAATTCAAGGAGGAATCTAGGCACTATTTTCCAAGAGTTTGACTGCACATTTATTGTAACCCGTACAGTCTGTACATTGTCAGACCATACAGCAGCACGCAATTCGAGGAAGTGACTGTATTTTGAGGCAGTCCGTACTATGAGCTTTCAACACATTTTTCGAGAAGGACTTGCACAGATTTTGAGGCTGTCTAGCACAGTTTTCGAGGGTTGAATCATTTGTCTGCTGGTTGGGATAAGTTGTGTTTGTGTTTATATTGAACTGCTGTACAAATTCATTCTGAAGAAATAAAAGCTCTCTCTCTCAAACAAGTTTTCCCCTTGTGGGTTTTTCCTAGCCAAATTGGCAAAAATTGCTAAAGTCTGAAATTTCATGTGTGGCTGAAATAAATTCTGTTCTGTATGAGTTGTAATGTTTCCTTCATGTTTTTAGTATTTACAATTTATGAATAAAGTCCATATGCAACAGAATTGTTGACTGGGTGGGCATTAAACTTGTGCATAAAACTTGAAAACTGGATTAAGGAAACACAAAATTTACAAAAGCAACTCCATCAAAAAGTACAAAATCAAGATATCAAGAGGAAATTTGACAAGTAAAGTAGAAGAAGAAATAGCTCAATCGAACAAACTCCTTAGCAATAAAAATAAAGTAATTATGCAATCCCAAAAGAAATTAGAGTACCAAGATTCAGAGTTGTAACAGCTTCAACAACAAATTAAAGATCTACAACAAAACAGCGACCTTAAAAATGCTCACAAATCAGAGATTGCAAAAATCAATAAATCTATATCTATATCTTACAACAATGATGAGATCTTCAGGTTAAGAAATCATAATAAAATTCTAGTCACAAAAATCAAAAAGTCAAAGAATATGCGAAAGATGGAACAAGCTAATGAAGATATCAAAGGGAAATTATTAGAAAAGGAAGAAGAGAATAGCTACCTTAGAAATCGTAATCAAAATCTGATGGAACAGATTAAGAAGTTATATGATGACAAGAAGTCGCAAAAAGAAACATTCAAGAAGCTTAAGAATGATAACAAGTTGTTGGAAAACAAGTTAGAGCAAATCCAGAAGGAGGCATCAAAGCCCTCAGGAATGAAAATCCAAATTGTGGAAAAAGTAACAAACATAGATCAATTCACATCACAACTCAAGAAGATTCCAATCTAGTTGATGAACAAACATATAAGGATGTTGGAGTACAAACAATAGGAACTCCTTATCGACATCCAAATCATAAAAGCAGACATATTAAACAATCAGAGTACCAATATCGAAAGATAACGAATGATATTACTACCAGCACAAATAAACCTCATGATAACAATTCATCGTGGATGTATAACATTCCGCAAAGAATTGAATTACGATGGACTGATTCTTTTATGTTTTGAAAATTTGTTCAGTATTCAGAGGTTCTTATCATCTCGTATCGTCGACTACGACAGAATATAGAACGAAGCAATTCAAGCAATGACAGTACACGCTGTTAGTTTTTGTACCTAGGAATTTGTTCCCTAAGTGATTTTTTGCCTAAGTTACTTAGAAAAGGGAAAAAGGTGACCCTCACATTAAAAGCTACTTAATGAGACTTTATAAAGTTAAAGTCACTTTTTGATAAATTTAGGTGGGTGAGTAAATTTATTTAAGTGATTTAAATAAATGTGATTTTTACTCTCATTGAATCTTAGCCATTGGATTGGATCTTTCTCCACCGTTGGATTAGATTCCCACTTAGGGTTTAGACAAAAAGGGTTGAGGGAGGCAAAACACTTCACTTTTCATCTTTGAGAGGAGAACGAAGAAGAGAGAGCTGAAGAAGGAGAAAGGGCACGAATTTCGAGACACCTTGCTAAAGAGATTTTGGTGGGCACGAATTTCAAGACTGCATTTATTGTTTTGCACAGAACCCGAGGACTGTACGGACTGCATTAAATTTCTGCACAGAAATCGAGGAGGGTACAGACTGTACGACCTGCATTTATTGTTGTACGGACTGCATTAAATTTCTGCGCAGAAATCGAGAAGGGTACGGACTGTACGGATTGCATTTATTTCAGCACAGAAATCGAGGTGTACGGCCTGCATTTATTGCTGGTACGGCTGCACAGAAATCAAGGGTGTACAGACTGCATTTAATGCGGCACGTTTTTCAAGATTTTAAGATGAAATCTTGGGTGAAGATAAGTTATTTTTTTCACTGTATTTCTGTCCTGATATTTTGCTGAAGATAATAAAATCTCTCTCTCTCTCTAACTGGTTTTCCCTGTGGGGGTTTTTCCAGGGCTTGATTTTGGCCAAAAATCTCTGAGTCTATCATTTTATGGTGTGATTGTTAAATGTGTTTTTCAGCCTGTTAGTGTATTTTACTGTGTGTTTAATTGTTCAGTAAAATTTCATAAGTAACCTACAGCCAATGCAAAACCGGCTGTATGTGAAAATCACGAAATGTTGACATAAACCAGCAAATAGTAAAACGCAGAATTTCTTCACAAGCAAAAGTAAAAGCGTAAAGATTCTTCATTAATATGCTTTGAGGACAACCTCAAAGCATTTTTGAAACGGAAGGCAATGCAATAAACAATATATATAATAAACTTATTAACATATAAATAATTAGTAATTAAAAAGTCAAGAGACGTGTTTTTACAATTGGAAAGGCACGAAGGGCTATGTATAAGACCCACGTATTCTAATGTTTAACAACATCATATTACCAATATACATTTCTTTTATCCAATATGGATTACTTTTACTATTCTTACAGATAGTTTGTGTGTGAACTGGGTTAATCCATAACATTGGCATAGAGTCTTCATTACAGCATAGGAAATAAAGAAAACTCTATGAATATAAATTTATCAAGTTATTATATTTTTGCCAATTTGATTGAAACACACACACCTGCTTCGCAAACTGATATTGCTTTGCAGCACAACATTGTTGACTAAAATCATTCTTATGAGTTTTCCTTAAGTTTAAAATTTAAATTGGCATAGCTCTTCATTGCAGCATAAGATATAAAGAAACCTCTATGAACAGAACTTTATTAACTTACTTTATTTTTTTACCAATTTGCTTGAAACCCACTCCTGCTTTGCAAACTGATATTGCTCTATACATGCACTCTTCAGTAACCTGAAAGGCATGAAGGCATAAAAATCATATGAAAGCATAATTAGCAGAAAAATGAATCTTGATAAATGACAAAGAACAAGGCCATACTGAGACAAATAAAATGACATGAAACCTTGAAAAACCTGTATGAAACCACACCGTCTCTGGGAACACAAGCAAACCTGCTTTCTTATGTATAAGTCATTTTTCTGTCCTAATGTCAAATGTAACCTAACCTTCCAAAGCTAAAAATGAGATAAGAGCATCAATGAATGTGTAGGATTTTTCACTTTCACATTGTGACACCCATTAGATCATACCTATGTTGCACAAAACTCCTAAAATGCCCACGTACTGGTACCGGAAACTCGGAAACTTCTGGGAAACCTCCAAGGGTCCATGAGCAGCTTGGGACCCATAGAAAATAATAAAAAAACCCTAGTTTATGGAAAATGAAAACAAATTTACCTCGAAATCATTTCTAAACCTACCTACAAGTTAACCTCTCATTCTTATTTTTATTGTGAGATAATGTGTTATTCAAAAAGTATTGTGTTTCCCCCAACATACCCATTTTAGGGGAATCACGTTTCCAAGCATTCCCATTTCTGAAACTTGTACACGTTTCCATGTTTCGTGCAACTTAGGATCATACTATTGATGAGGTGATTTGAGCCATATATAAAACTTTTTGGCTATTGGCATTAGATGTTCCCATACAAATAAGAGATGAGCCATGCAAAATATGAATGCATGAGACTGTTAACCATAAAGCATTGAATATCCAACTACAAAGCTGGAAAAGGACCACTGAATAATCTATTCAGCCCCTCAATTTGATGCCTATAATTGGCCATTAACCATAATGCATCTTAAAGATAGAACCAGTAAACAAACATTTTGCACCCTTAATTAAGAGCACTGACCATGATGTATCAAACACAGGGAAAGTTAAAATGTGATTGGGTCAATGAATAAATTTATACAGGAGAGTGGTTGGAGAGGCCCTGTGGCAGGATTTAGTTGGGCATCCTGTGCTGTCAATCCCATCATATGTGAGTCGTCAAGGCCCATTCAATCTTTGCAACATCCTTGGAATGAAGCCTAAAGGCATCCAACTTTAATTTGTAAAAGTAATAAGGAAAAGCAAGTGTGCTACCTACCACCCACACCCCATCCCCCCTACGGGATTTGTGTCCCCTGTTTCATAGATTGCTTTTCTAAGTTGTATTATTGTTTTAGCTGCTAACCTGAGATTAGTTTCAGTTTCTTTTCTTAGTTAGTTTTTCTTAAGTCATTTTACTTCGCAATAAAGAGTAACAAACCTGTTGCTATGCATTCCCGAAGTACCAAGAGAGCTTGCTTGAGTAAGGGAAAAAGATTCTCAGCCATAGGATCAATTAGTTCACATTTGCTTTTGTTTTACTTTTGCAAGTTGTTCATTCATTGCAAATCATTGGAACAAACATTTAGCTCGCTTATGCGTATGTTCTTGTCCATCACACAGACATCCCTGAGCTTTGGAAGAACCAAAAACGGAATCATAGCATTTGATAATACTCAATAACTAATTAAAAAACTCACATTTAATTAAAACCTGTGTTGCAGGGGTACCCATCCCCAGGGGATGGGTTCGCGTCCTCGTCCCGGGTACCGTCCCCATGTTTCGGAAACCAGGTCAAGGACCTCTCAAGCGTTTCCTGAAGTCCCCGTCGAAGCCCCTGAGTGCCAGAAACCTTTGGCCAAAAAATCAGAAACTTCGCTTGGTTTGGGGACCCCATCCCCCAATTTTGGGGCCTCCGAGGAAACTTCATTCACTGAAAATTTTAAAAAAATATATTCTTTTATAAAAAATTTTACCATTCTAAAGAGGGAAGGGGTGGAGGTGCATTCCCCTACCCTCTTAACAACCAGCGGGCCTGTCCTTCCCTTGCAACGCTCATTTGACATTTGACTTCACTTGGAGAGAGCCAATTACATTTAAAGAAATTTATTTATTTGTGTGTTTAATACACGACTTATTTGAATAAAATCAAATTATTTGGTATATAAATATTTTTATCCTTTAAAATTTAAAATGTATTATCGATGATCATGTTCACCAACAAATTGAAATTATCAAATCAGATAATATACATTATGGATTTTGTTCCTTTTTTATAAGATGCTTCGTTAATGCATTAATTAGTTAAGTCTTAACTAATTGTATTTGTTATAGGATTAACTATTTTCATAAGGTCTTTCTAATCTAACTAATTATTCATTTTACATGAGGAGATCAAGACGGTTTATTCATTTTACATGAGCATATCAAGATAGTTTATTCTATAGTTGACTTAGCACTTACAAACATAAACACTAAAATTATGAACCATTTAGATTATGATGCCACCACCTACACTCATAAACATAAACTTACCTGCTTGATTATGTGGACAATTTCCACTTAAATCAATGATTTATGAACTTTGAAGCAATGTGCATGTTACTTATTGAAATTGAATACTAGTGAAAATGATTTAATTTTTTATTTCATATATATATATATATATATATATATATATATATATATATATATAGTACCCCCGATGTACCCAAGTCCCCTGTTTCAAAAAATGGCATCCCCATCCCCATCTTTCCTAGCAACATAGATTAAAACTCATCCCCTTAAAGGGCGGAAATCCGGCACCTCGCCTGACCAAGAAGCACAGCAAAACAATTTCCCTTCAGCAACAATCACTTAACTATTTTAGCACTAGTCTACTTCACAATCATATTTGCTTAACCAATTGATGTGTCATGGATTAAATTATATCACATGTTGCTATTAATCGTCTTTTGTTAATGCTCTTGTTTCAGTATTTCACTTCAAACTCCTAGAATTAATTTCATTCTCATAACTTAGCATAAAAGCCATAGTTTTGTTTTCTTAGGGACCACCCCCCTTGGCTTCGCTAGGAGTTGGCCTAAATCGAGGAGTTGAGTGTTGAGTGACAGTATCTCAACTCAAGACTTTCTCTTAAGGTCGAACCCAGTGGCTTGGATATTTCTACCACGCTAACCTCAATGTGTGTATCAAGAGCAACATGTGGGAGCACCATAAAAAAGGAAGTGATCCTCCAGATGGAATCCAGTCTAGGAGGAGGCTATAGCGTGTAAGAGAAGAATCTAAGGGCCTCCTAAATATATAAATCCAAGTATCACTGGTTTAGATACCTGAAGAAAACGACGAGAGTCTGCAATCCCATAAAGAGACTGTGGAACCTCCCACGGATTCCATAATAGATGGTGTAAAGGAAGATGAAGTGCTCCACTATCTCAACCTCCCATAGATGACACAATTGGCAGATTCTATCAAATCGATTAATCGAATGTTCCACCTCAACTCGAAGTCCAAGCAAGCTGACTCTGAATTGGCCTTTGGGGATATAGACAGAATGTACCCAATGGTGAAGTACGAGGTGGGAATAATGAGACCATCCCTCACCACTGTTGCCCACCTATTTCGACTAGGTGGCAACTCCATGTACATGAAGATGTACATAATTGTACAAGTTGTACCTTGGAAAAATCTGATGATTTTTTCACTTCTGCAGGGCAATTGCCCCTTCGTAAAACAAAATGTCCGCTCCCCTGCGTGGGAAAATTAATGTAATTATATGTGCTAGTGTGGGTCATATGATATGGATGCCACACCATGGAACTGGTTGTTAGGGAAGCCACCTCATCGAGTGTTTTTTCCCTTTCCAATTAATCTTGTTGCTTAAACGATTTTAATTGGTTTGGTTTTTCACTCAAAATCCTCCAAAGTGGTGACGGGCGTTCTACCAGTCAAGTCCATGAGGTGGCTAAGGCTTCAAAAAATGATTCATGACCATGCTAGACATTTGTATAGAGTCTTGCGGAGTTTCGTTGTGTTGTTGTATTTTTATTTATTTTTTCAAGTTAATTAATTTCACCCCTTGGTGGTTAATTAACTCAGTTTTGATGTAATAATGTAATTGCTCAAGCATGGCATTTTGTAATAGGGGCTATGAATGCAAAATAAAATTGCTATGAAACCCCCTAAGCCACTGCTTCGAGTCCCATGTCTTTCTAATAAACAGTTGATGAGATAAACCATTTTTGTCTAAGCAAGGTCTATTTTTCCTAGGGAATTAATTAATTTCTCTAAGTTAAAAATTCATATTATTTAATTTTGAAGGAAAAAATCAAATAATGCCATGGTAATTTTGTTTGGGGGTTCCTAAGCCTAGGAAAATTTATTCCAAAATTTTCCACCCCCCCATGGCCAAGTTATAATTTTTTCAAGTTATTTTTAATTTTTTCCTAAGCCAAAATTGGAAAAATTTAAAAATATTAATTTGGAAAATTAAATCTAAGGTGAAATATTTTTATCCTAAGTCAAAAGGATAAATATTTATTTTGGAGCAAAGGCTATGGTCAAAGCCAAGTTTAGAGCCTTAGAAGTGGTTAAACCCCCTTTTAAAGAGGAGGCGCTACCATGAAAAAAAAAAAAACCCAAGTTTAGAGGGGGCGTCCAAGTATTAAAACCCTCACCAAATATAAGAGAGGGCACTAATGTAAAACCCACTCTAAAGATGGCGCTAAGGTAAAAAAGTCCTCCAAATATGGTGGGGCGTCAACATTAAAAGGGGAGACATCATGCTATAGTGGAGGCACTAGCACTAAAATGAAGGTGCCATTTTAAGGGAGAAAACCCCCATATTTAGAGGTACATCACCAAATATAGTGGGGCGTCAAGGCATAAAGGAGGGCGCTAGCCTAAAAGGAGGGGCGCCACCAAGTTTAGAGGAGGACGCCCCATATTTAGTGGGGCGCTACTATTTTTAGAGGGCGCCTAGTTAAAAGGGAAACGCCCACATTTGGAAGAGGTCGCCATATTTAGAGGAAGACGTCTAATTTGGAGGAGGGCCCACATTTTTTAACCACAAAAAAGATCTAAGGGTGGGCACTTGGTCAAAACCCTAGATCTAAGGGTGGAAATAAATGAGACATGGATCAAGCACCCCAGCCATTGATTAAGAAGCACTCTAAGGGTGTAGATTGGTTGAGAGTGAATAAAAGTCAAATACCTAGATCTAGTGGTGGAGATTTAACCTAGATCCAGATCTAATCTCAGCCATTGATCTTCAAGGGGTTGGGGTCTTCCTCAACTATATAATGAGGGTCTCAGTCCCTCATTTCTCATGATCTCTCATGCTATTGTTATGCTGCCGGAATATTTCTCCACTCTTCTCTCAAGCTCTTGTGCTATTGTAAATTTTTGCCCTAGTTGGGCCATTTAATCAAGTAAATCTTTGGAGGAAGTCTTGGTGTCTACATTTCATGCTTCTTGTGTAAGGTAACCTGCTTCATTTTTATTTGATTTTGCATATTGTATTAGCTTAGATAGCTCTCCACAAAGTATTTTGTGGAGAGACTTGTAGGTAGAAGTATTTTTACCTACATTTGTGAGTAGATTAGTAAGATCCTACAAAGTATTTTGTAGGATTTATTTATATGCTCACCTCTTGGCGTACATTTTGCAGATCTCATAAGTTTGTTTGCAGGGAACTAGAGCAAAGGAGTACATTTTCCATTGGTTTAAAACTCAGATTTCATTTTCGCACTTTTGGAAAAAAGGGTTTTAAAACTCAGTTTTTATCACTGTATAGTGATAAAAACCTTGGTTTTAAGGCCCTAACCCTTAGTATATTAGTATAGGCTTTTATTTCTGTTGTTCTAACATCATTTAGGTGGCTGAAAACTCAGTTTTCAGCCCTCTAAACTTCATATTTCTGTTATATGTTCACTCAGATTTTTTACTGTAATATAGTGATTTTTTGGTACTAACTTTTTCTAACAAATTCTTTGAGTTTTCTGTGATTTCCAGCAAGTAAAGCTTGCTGGTTTATGACAGGTTTTGCACAAGTGAAGGGGAGGTGCTGCCCAAATTGGCTTAGAAACACCTCAACCGTCAACCGGTTCAAAAAGGGGTTCAAACCCTCACCTCTCTCTCTCATTTTCTGATTATTGTAAACCCCAATGAGAGTTTCTCTTGGGGTATTCTGCAAAGTTTTATAAGCACTTGTAACACATATGTAAATAGATTAGGAAGTAAAGTAGATCACTAGTTCTATTTCCATTTACCCACCTATCTTTGTGACAGACTACCATCTCTGTCACAAAGATTGAAGTGAGGTTAGTTTACTGTTTTATTCAGTTACATTTAGTTTACTGTTTTATTTAGTTTACTGTTTTACTCATTCACCCACCTATCTCTGTAACAGAGATTGTTGTGAGGTTAGCTTAAGCATTCAGTTTTATTTATTTTTTATTCACCCACCTATCTTTGTGACAGACCACCATCTCTATCACAAAGATTGCTGTGAGGTTAGTATAATCAGTTTCCTTTCTACCCACCTATCTCTGTGACAGACCACCATCTCTGTCACAGAGATTGCTTTGCGGTTAAGCATTGCTCTAGCTAGTTACAGTTTCTTTCAAGTTTAGTATTTTTTATTTTTCTGTTAAAAGAAGCAATCATACAACTCACTCATCCTGTGTATCCTCTATTCACTTGTCATCTCCCTTTAGGGACTTCAAGTTGGATATGAAAAGCAGGAGAAGTGAGGGCTTAGGTAATTAAAGCAACATTTTTATTTTCCTGCTACAATCTTCACATTTATATTTTCAGTCCAAGATCAAATACCAGCACCTCCCATAAGGGATATCGCTTGGTGATCTTGTTGATAACTTAAAATTTACATTGCATCTTAATCACCCAAGACTTAAAATTAACCCCTAAAATTTACCAACAAAAACTTCTTTATTTCCTGCTCCTCTACTCGGTTATCACCCTTCGGGGTACTCGCGAGATACGACAGGGGATAGAGAAGTCCTAGTTTAATAGGCATCCATCTTGTTATTTTTTAAGTTAACTAAAAACAGTGACCTTGGAGGCGACTTGGGGTAGTAGACCGTGGGGGGTCTCTAGGTGCTTTGACGTCCTCCTTATTGAGCACCAGGCCATTAGGGTTTGACCTGTCAACTATGGGTGGGCTTTGCTCCCACTTTGTTGAGCGCAACAACATTCCCTCTTTGACTTGAGAAGTACTAGATTGGGGTAGTCTCACCACCAATTCTAAAACTTAACTTCATGAAGAAAAACTTTAATAAAATTTACTAAAATAAACCAAGAGACATTGCAAAACCGGTTCTACAACACTTTTTCATTTCAGCACTCCAACATTGCACTACAACTCTTTACTTTCAGTATCATTTATTTTTCTGTTTCATTTACTTTCAGTTCTGCAATTGTTATGTGGTGAATGCTTAACTGCTTAAAGTCTTTCCATTTTTCTTTAATTTACTGTTGGTTTAATAATCTGCACTCAAAGCATTTTTCTGCTATATTGTAAATCTTGTTCATTTGTTTATATTGATAAATCATATGTATATTGCTTAATATCTTGGTTCCTTATTGTTTATAATTGTATCATTCATTCATCTCGTTGTACAACACCTAAGCTGTAGTTTAATTATAACTTAAATCTCAAATTCATTTGTAAGTTTATAAAGTTGTAATCCACCTTTAGACTCCATTTGTAATAGGCACTGGTCTTTATTTATCTCAAGGTCTGCTTGTCATTAAAGGAAATCTGTGCATTTGCATGCTGCTTGTCATTCCTTAGATATTATAAAGTCTTAGCCTTAGTCTCAATAAAAGATCCCTTTAGTTAATCTGTAATTAACTAATAAAACTGGAACTTAGTCTTTCCGTAGAGACTACCCCCCTTGGCTCTGTTGGGATCTTGCCTAAACAGAGGAGTTGTGGACTGTGGTGACAGTGGTCCCCAGCTCTCACTTGCCCCCAAGGACACACATAGCAGGTTGTGACTTTCCTGTGTCTTAAAGCGTGAATTAGGCGGCAACAACCACCATGAAGAGTTCACCATAGAAAGCCATCTTTGGACATAACCTACCCTAGGGTTATCAAAGTCACTTGCACAAGTTGTTTGTAAATGTCATCTTGGATGATCATGTTCAGGTCTTTCCTAGTAGGTAGGAGGTGCCCAAGAGCACCCATGGAGTAACTGAACAATGAAAGGAAGTACATCAATATACCTGTCAATTCAAGAAATCTGAGACACTTGTAAACCAGCATCGAGTGCAGATGCAAGATCTAGCTGAAGCAATGGAATCCAAGGAATAATAGGCCAAGAATAGGTATCGATCACGTCCCTTTTTCGAGTCAACAAAATTCCATATGGTACAGGAGTGAAACAAGGATGAAGACAGTCTCAAGCCAGAGGGGCCAGGCAACTGTCAAAGGTCACAAAACAGTGCCAAAGCATCAAGCTATCAAGCTATCTCTGTAGACCCACTACGGATGATGCTAAAATGACAACATCGTCCGCAAAGAGTATAATAGATATCAAGACTTGGTGTAGAAGCCATCCATCGTGTAATGTCCCTTTCCGAATAGTCACCATGAGCGACTCATTATCTAGGCTATAGTCGCCGAAAAAGGGAATGAGTTAATTATTAATGTCACCTAGGCTAAAAAGACTTTATAAGGTAACATTAGTAATTAATTTATCTAAAGTGACTTTATAAAAGGCATTTCATGATAAATTGAGCGGAAAAATTAAAGGTAAGTCATAAAGTGCTCAATTTAAATTTAAAAGGTGGAATGAGGGAGTTTTCTCCATAAAGTCACTTTATTAAATTTTAAATGGAGAAACGCCAAGGGAAGTTGAAAAGTCACTAAGAGAGGGAGAGTGAAATTATAAAAAGGGAAATGAGAGCTCATTCTCTCATTCTTGTCATTTTGCATTTGTGAAAAAGAGCTCTTGAGCAAAGCTTCTCTTAGACGAAATCCTAGAAGAACTTGAATGGTTTCAGCAGTGAGACAATCTGCCCTAGCCATCTATTGAGGAGGAATCGTCTCAAATTTCTCATTTGTTTTTCATCGCCATGAGGGAATCTATATTTGTTTCAGATCTGATTCTTGGATGGAATTTTCCCAGTGGTTATTGCCTGTCTGCTGGGGGCGCACTTGAGGAGAAAGAGTTCATTGTAAGTAGAGGAATGCAGCTTCTGAATATAGTGTGAAGAGGAGGGTGCACCCATCAGAGGAATAGGACTGTGTGGCTGCTAAGGGCGTACCCATTATTACTCCAGTTATTTCTGTGGGCAAAATCAGAGAAGAATACCATGATTTTGAAGAGTAGTGACCTTCATCTGTCTGCTGAAGAATAGTAACATATTTTGCTGGCCAAATGGAATTGTAGGGTTGAAATTCTCATGGTGAAGGGTGCACAGACAGTCCCAGTTATTATTCACAGGCTTAGAGAAGTTGTATTGAGAGATGTAGCTATTATTTACTTGACTTTGCTTGAAGTCTGGGTACTTTCATTTCCTGTAGCAGTCTGATTTTGGAAGAAATTCGTGAGCAGCCTGTTAGTGAGCCATTTCTTCTTAACAAATCTGAGTTTGTGGCAGCAAACAAAAGAGAAGAACAAATCCTGTAGCAGCTGGTCAGTATTTAAAGGAAAATCAGCCCCATAATTTATTTTGACAACATCTAAAAGTACAGACGTGATTCTCTTGGAAAGTCTGTACTCCTGTAAATCTTGTAATTTCCATTCCACAATACCCAGTCATTCTGCCCTCAATTCCAGGCATGTAATCTCTGCTTATTTAATGTTAGTTCAGATTTGATGCTTAGCTGAAGCTTAATTTAAGGTGTGTGTATTGCTGCTTCTATACTACAATGTGTAATTTGATAATGTTATACTTTCCAATTGAAAGACTTCATTGAGATAAACAATCCAACAACATAAACTCTTTTCCAAGGGATTGAAGTGACAGTAAGCTACAGCCAACATCACCTCAAGTGTTTGACGAAATATGTAAACAAACACAATGCTTCTTGGGTCTAATTTATGCTACAGTCAGCTACAGCAGGGGGTATGTAAACTTGTAAAGTGTTTGCTTAAAGTTCTCCACCAGGACCTTCTACCAGACTCAACAATCAGTTTGGATTAGTCTATACTCTACAGCAGTAGGCTAAGGGCATCAACCAGTGCTTGAGAAAATTCCTAGTCATACCAATAGAACGTAGAAATACTTAGCCAGTTTCACTTATGATATTACACGTCGCTATCTTGTATGTGATCATCCAAAAAGGACTCTAGCTCATCAATGTAGATGCCATATAGGGTGATAGACAAGGGGCATCCTTGTTTGACCCTAATGGTACTCCTGATAAAATCTGATACCCCTGGATAGTGTGGAGACGACCGATAACTAACTCATACAGACACGTGATGGTTGTCAATAATATATTGGAAATGTCGATTTCTCTGAGCCTCTGGAATAGGGCCTCATGCGGAACAAAGTCAAAAGTTTTTCAAAAGTCTACAAAGCAGTAGTAAACTTTCAAAGAACGATTGACATTCCTCCTCAATGATGGCCCAGAGAGTGAGAATGTGATCTATGGTCTGGGGTGCAGGTTGGAATCCAATCTATCCCTTAGCTAAGGAGTCTCATTCAAGCTCCTTGGAAATCTTCATATGGAGGATTGTATCATAGAGATTTCAGAATGTGTGACCCACCATGATCGTCCTATAGTTGTTTGGGTCTGTGCTGCAGACCAATTTGTGGATAAGGTGAATAGTGTGATGTGACAAAGAATGCTGGAAACCTGTATGCATAACATGGTTAAATAGATTGGCCAAGTAAGTTAAGACCATGCTTGAAGAGTTCCACCTATAACCCTTCCTCATCAGTAACCTTTCTAGTATTCATTATCGACACTGCTTCCTAAATGTCCTGAAATGAGAATAGGTAACGTGAGGATGGTGGAGAGGTAACCTAAATCGAGGCCTACCTGTGGACATTGTAAAGAGTGGAGGTATGGGAAAACATGGAACTAGGGTCTAGATTAGGTGGGATGGGGGAATGGTGATGGAAGATGGTGCACCAGAAGCTTTTAGGGGGAATGGAAAAAGGAAGCATGTAAGTCACGTCTTCTCTATGAGATGAAGAAACCTTTCTTATAGTGGAGGAGGCGACGGTAAGAGGCTTTCAAACTGGGGAAGGACAGTGATCATGGGAGAAGGCATGGAATAGATGGCTATGGAGATTTGTGCATTCAATATCATACCAACAGTTCATGGGACAGGATCCGGCTTTAGGGGAATGGGAAATGGATTGGATGACATGGGGGTAGGATCTAAGGGCATCTTCCCAAATGGTGGTTGAGAGATAGGTGTATTTAGTGGATGCGAAGTCTAGAGATGTGGACCAGGACTCCGAAGGAAGCATCTAGCAAATGTGAGATGAGAATATGTCAAGGTTCCCCTCGTCAAAGCGGATATTGGACTCGGGTGGGCTCGGGGGAAGCAGTGTAAGGGGAGGGGGAGGATCATCTTGGAGAGAGAGAGAGAAGGGAATGGTCAGTTAAAAGGATGGGGGTTATTGTAAAATGGTTGACAAAAGGAAGTAGCATAGGGCTGGAAGAACATAATCCATCACAATAGCACACCCCCCATGGGGGAAACATGTGAAGTAGTTGGATTTCAAGAAATAGGGGAGGTCATTCAGGATCAGCAAGTTATGGGACTCCCCAAGCTATAATAAGTTCCTGGAATCAACTCCTGAATACAGAGCACATCCTCGATGCACTGATGGAGAGGGATTTGGACAGATCATGTGTGGGCATTGAAGTCGCCCAAAAGGATGACATCCCCAACTGCTGAATATTGAGTAATGTCATCATACAAATCTAGCAAGGGGGTCCTCAATCGAGTCACTCTGAATATAAAACAAGGTAGAGGTAGGGATGAAGTAGCAGACTGCAATATATATGTCTCTGGGGAGCAGAGCAAAGCCTCTAACCTGAATCCAGATGAACCTGGCAGACTCATCTGAGGTTTCCATAACAATCCTTCCTTGAAGAGAGTTCTTGGTCAAACAAGCTATCCCCACCCGAACCTCTGATACCACCTGAACATCTAGTCTTCTGCCTACAAATCAAGAACCAATGATAACCTGCAATGTCTGCAAGTGGCCAAACAAGAGTCGCATGCGTCTCAATGATAAAGAGAATGTTAGATGACCCAAAAGCACCATAGATCATGCCTGGTGATGACCAAAACAACCCATTATCGTTCCAGCATCCTAAAATTACTGTATTCCAGATATCGAATACAGTTATGCTTAAAGAGAAAGTCATATGAAAACTAGTCACAATGGTATTGTTTTGAAGTCAACATGTTTATTATAAGTACAATGTAAGTGTATAGTTTATCAGCGTTCCTCTTTAGGATGTTTAATAGCATCCATACGTTACTCAGAATAATGGTAGCACGGGATTCGAGTTCAACAGGTTGGCTTTAGATGATTGTTTTTGAATAACTGACTAACTACTTCTCTCATGTCCATCTGTGCAAAAGGCAACTCAGTTCAGTTGATACTAAGAAAAAAGGGTGCACAGTACAGTTCTTTATGGACTAAAATCTCAAATAATATAAGGTAAATCTTCCTCACCTCCTGCTGCAACAAAGACTGTAAAGACAGCTTGAACCAAATTTCTAGTATGAATTGACTCTAAGCATAGTAACCATGTCTGTTTCACTGTTTCCCTCGAATTTTACATCAATCCAAGAGTGGAATCTGTTTTTTAAAGTTTCTATCCACCATTTGTGGGAAATCCAAGTCAAATTTGCATGACTGAGAGACATCAACTTTGACAGTTGCAAGTTTGGTGGTATATAAAGCTGAGTTTAGAGATAATTTGTACCCATGCTTTGATATTTTAGGTTGATATAAAGCTCTTGCAGCGAAACAAACCATGGCATGATTTAGATCTTCTTAAGTTTTCAATCTTTCTAATAAACTAGTCATGGAGTGCTTACAACAAAACCTGTCTTTGCAATATGGAAACTTTTTAAACTTCTTTATCTTTCTAAATAAACTTGACTTGTTTCCAATGCTCTCCTTCACTAGCAGAATGAGAAGCCACCTAAGAATGCTGATCCAGCTAACAATGGTTGGCATGCCACTATCCCAGATACTGAGCCAGCTAATGATGGCTGGGGTCCTGCACCTAATGACAAAGATGATCCTCCTCCAGATGAAAATCTGATCCAAACAGCAGCTTAACTGAATTTTATGGGTGTGAACACATTTTTTTATGCCTTCTTGGCAAAGAATTTCTGGCTTTCATCCACAAGATAATTGTTGATTTTTATATCTTGGAGTTGTTCCCCTAAGTGACATTTGCCTAAGTCACTAGGAAAAGGGGTTAAGTCACTCAGACTTTATATTAATGACTTGAGATGAGCATTAAATGCACTTTAGTGAATAAAGTGCACTTTAAGTAAAAATCTAAAAAGTGAGTGAATTAAATTTTATTTTGTGGAGAAAAGTGATTTTAATCACAACTACTCGTCTAGTCTAATCTGAGCCCTTGGATTAGATGGTTTTTCATTCACCCTAACTTTTTACCTAAAAGGAAAGTTTTCCAAGTGAAGAGGCACTTTTGCATTTTGAGAGAGAAGAGAGCCATTTCTGAGAAAGAAAAGAAAATAGCAGCAGGAGCATTTTTTCTTTGGGCACGCAATTCGAGGAAGGAAAGTACAACAACAGGGCACAGAAATCAAGGAAACAGCAGGAGCATTTATTGCTGTTCAATACATTACGTATTGTACGGATCCTGAGGCACAATTTTCGAGGAGGAGAAGTTGGGCATGGTTTTCAAGGCACGCATTTTGGGCATGATTCTCGAGGCAGTTCATCCGGAACAGAATTCGAGACAGGTCCATACAGACAAGCCATGCAGATGGTTGTACGGCTGCCGTACAATCCGTACAGCAGAACGATTTTCGAGAAGGGTGCAGCAGAATTTTCTGAGTTTTTTTTTTCTGTTTGGCACAGAAATCGAGATAAATTTTCTTTATCCGTGTTATCAAATATATAGTAGCCAGGCTACCATATTCTATTTTTCAGACACAGTACATTTTTCAGCCAGATTTCTTACATATGAGATGCTGAGATGAGCAGTTTTGACAGATCATTATTGTATTGGTGGACTATTGTACTCTCCCATGTCAAGACTGAGTCTCAGGACACTCATATCTGAGGACCGATGTAGCCCTTTAGTCATTACAGAGCAATTATTGATGCCCAGTTTTATATCAATGCTTTCTCATTGGACAGATGATGTTTCAAATGGATTATATTGCATGATTATGACTCATCTTTTTATATTGTGTTGTGGTTATCATTGCTCTTATACTCACTTTTGTGACATGTATTAACAAGTGGTGTCATGATCTGGCGGTCATAATTATATGGACTCGGATGTATCTTGTATTATGTATTGATGTCCCTACTTAGACTCGGAAGTTCCTGATCTATACTCATTGGTTTTACCCTCCTTGGGGAGAACAGAGGTAGTCATTCACACCATTGTTTTGGCTTGCTAGTGTTGGCTTCATCATTCACTATCTCCACCCATCCATTACCTTCCAATTTAGTTTTCAACCCGACTGACGTCTTGACTTATGGCATGGAGGACCTTTTTCTCCCGCTAGAACTTTTGTTGGACAAACCTCCCTGTTTATATTGTGTCTCGGCTCTGAGTTGGTGACAAAACTTGCCTTTGGTGAGTTGGATTGTATGCCTAAATCATTCTGGTCGGTTGTCCCGATGTTTGGCACTGTGCAGAACTTCCCCTGGTCACTTGAGATGTTGTTGGCTAAAACTAAAAGCTCATGTACTACTTATATTGAAAATATTATATATGCGCCCATGGAAAATGAAAATGCTAAAACTGTGTTTCTTAACATATGTGAAAAAGGGCAAGAGCAATGAAATGCTAAAATACCCCTTGAAGGGTATAAGAAAAGGTCCAAAAAAGCAATCGTTAAAAATATGTTATATCCAAATATTGTTGACCTTATAAAATAAATATGTCCCGGATGAAAGCTGCGATTAGCTGTGCTTTTAAGCACTGGTGAAGTCCCAAAGGGTCATATAGGCCAAAATGGCCATGGAAATAAAATTGATGATCCTAATGAAACTGGATCAAGCTTGATGTAGTCATGATGCTTAAGTTGAATAAGCACTCTCTAAACAACTCAACCATTTGTGAGGCACTGCCATTCCCTGTGTTGTTGTTTGTCTGACATTGGTTATAGTGAGTATTCCCCTTCCATATCCAAAGTGTCATGATGTGAAGTAAGAAGTCATCCTTTGGCTTAGCCTTGTCAATTTCATCCTTCACCCTTCACTAGCAAATTGACTACAACTATGAAGTGAGTATAGTCTTGAAAGTCTAGTCTGAGTAATAATAAATAAAGCCCTATATATGTCTTTGGTTGATGTACCACCAGTGAAATGATTCCTACTTGTTGTGATTGTTGCTTAAATGATTTATAGAGCAGGTCTTAGCCTTGTAGCACTTGCATCAGATGGATGATAGTCTGAGTTATATTATTGGTATCTGGTCATTTACAGGTGATTATATTGTTTATTGGATGTTGTTGATGATCAGACAGAGACCTGAGAGGGGTATGAGTATACACCCTTGATGGATTTGGACTCTCTGAGTCTAATGAGACAGTTTATTTTTAGTTTCGGGCACTTGCAGAGATGATCAGGCTCATTTTACCTTTCTAATGCAGTTTTGCTTCACAGGATGATGTGTCTGAGTAGGGAGATGTTTTATTTGGATCTCCTAGGGCGTTGTATGGAACATAGGGATGCAACCACTTGTTTGTACCATAGTACCCCCATCCCAGAGAGCTTGGTGGGCTCAGTTTGACAATGTAGGCACCCTAGGAGGCTATTTTGGCAGGTTCACATTTCCCGAGGCAGATTAAAAAATGATTAAATGGCTGTTGAAGAAATCGATTTGGGCTACTGACGCAAGGAAATGGCATGGGATGTCATAATGATGAGAGTGATGTCCTCCACACCTTCTCCAGCAGTTGCAGCACCTGATTGGGCCCACACCTATTTTTGGGCATTTTTATATTATTTTCTTGAGCTTTTGGGAGGCTCACGATTTCCTCAAGGAGGCACAAAGTCAAAGAATTAAAATATTATAATATTTTATTGTGCCATGGGGACACCCAGAGGGGGTTAGTCAACACTCCATGGACCCACCAGGTGCTTCATTTATTTCTTGCTGAGTGGGGTACCCTCTTTATGGGTGATTTAGTCCACTTTGGTACTTTATGGTTATATTGATCCATGTATTGTATGTTGAGCTCATCTCAACCATTGATTAGAATATTTTATCTTTTAATCTTAGCCACTCGTTTTGAAAGTGGTTAGGATTCGGTTATGATTGTGGTTCTCTCATTTCTATTTAAATGAGAGAGCTTCTCATTTGTAAAGGGTCTTTGGCTCTTGGATGTGAATAATAGAAAGATTTTTCCATGGATATTTTCTGGATCTGCTTTGCATCTGATGTTCTCAAATGGTGATTGGATAGTCTTCTGCTTCCTAGCATTGTGGAAATTCATGTGAGATCTATATTTTTTTGCTATCATTGTCTTGTCTACAGGAGAGCGTTTTGGCTGGAGCGTTTTTGCAGGGGGACCTCAACTCGTCCGGTTATCTTCGTTTTGGATAAGGGGGTTTTCATTAGTTTCAGTGTGATCTATGATTACTTCATTTTACTTTCCTGTAGCATTTGGTTTCTTTATCTTGTCTTAGCAAATCTTATATTGTTGATGTTTGCTCATGCAGGGTAGGGGGCGCATTAGTGGCTTGGGGCTTACATCCGTGATAGAAATCACTTGGATCTTCCAGAATTGATCGAGATAGCAAGGATCATCACTGCTAAGACTTCTACAAGCATTTCCAAGTACGATCCAACAGGAATTCTCTTCTCTTTTACAGATATGAATCCATTGTACCTCTTTTCCTTCCATCTTTCTGAAAACCCTTAAAATACTAAAAAAACCTTAAAAAATACTAAATTTGGGAATCGTCCAATATTTGGCCAAACCACTGCTGGGTTTCATAGCTCGGGCCTCCCCTTCACTAAATCTACTGCAACGCTGGTCAAACTCCTGTTGGTTTGACCTAGATCTGATTTTTAGCCTAAAAACTGCATAGTGCCCCCACTGAAAATTTGACCTGCTAGGGTTTTGACTTTTTCTAATTTCTGACTTCATAGACTGATAGATCGGGTCTCACACAGTCCAAATCACCCCCAACGCTGAGCTAGTTCCTGCCAGGTTGCCCTCAATCTGAAAAACTGACTTTCAGCCTCTTAGCCCCCCTCATCAGATTTTGACTTTTCCAGATCTGATTTTTCCTAAAATTTTCTGACTTGGGTTTTGTAGATCGGGTCATCCTGATCTCATTTCCACTCCAACACTGAGCTGATAGTCTCCTGGTGGCTCTGGATCTGCAGATCTGCCTCTCCAAACCCTAGCGCTAGCCCTCCTTCTGCTGATTTTCCTATAACCTGAATCTTCCAGGCCAAATCCTTTTCTGGGTCCATAGATCAGGACATATCCCAGGTGGGTTCACTGAAACGCTGTGTTGATACTGACTCCATTACCCAAGGTTGAACAGGCACTGATCTCCAAGCACAGCGCTAGCCCTTCCTGACCTCTTTCCTCGAAAGTTAACCATTCCTTGATAACTCAGGTTACATGATACTTTCATATCCTTCACTGAGTCTATCTCCTTGGTACTAGACAGTCCCAACTCTGCGCTTGCTCACCCTGTCATAGTTACGTTTCCCAAGACAGTGGTCATCTTCGTCAGTTGCTAGTACCTAAACCCTAGAGCTAGGGTTTCCATTTACCTTACATCTTACGTACCTCAAAGCCACATTTGATCTGTTCTGGTGTCTAGGTCTGATCTCTCCTGTCGGGAGTAGATCCGGGTCTCCCCCGTTGTTGTCTTAGACTTAGATAACATAAAGTGAAGATTGCCTTGATTGGCGTGACAACCATCCATTTGGGAGTTTAGGCAGTCTTGGTTCCATCTCCTTAGTTGCTTGCCCCTCTACCATCCATCCTGGATCTACCTCACACAGGCAACTACAAGGTTGGTGATAACAATCTGGTTGAGATAAGTTGGACTGATATTTTTTCTGTCTATCGCTGTAAATTTTGCAGATAAATAAAATTCTCTCTCACAAGTTTTCCCCAGAGGTTGGGGTTTTCCCTAGGTCAATGGACCAAAAATACTGTCTGAAATTTATGTGTGAATGTGTTTTATTTGTTGTTCATGAAAAAAGTTGTAAAAATTCTTCTCATGTTTCAGTCCTATATTGTTTATGAGAAAAATCTAATCTGCAGCATAAATACAAATTGGGTTGGGCATTAAACAATGTTTTAAACGGAGTTGGAAACTGGGTAGGGAGAGTGCTGAAAATTCTACATGGTATCAGAGCTTTGTTAAAGAGAGGGCAGATTTTTACACAGTGAAAAATTTCAGACTTCAGTGATTTCTTTTGCCAGTGGGCAACACCTTGTTGAAACTTGAACTTTGCAGATAAAATGGCAACATGACTTAGGTTGGAGGATAGGCTTGATGGGGCTGGGAATTTTGTCCCATGGAAAGCTAGGCCAATGCTGATATTGGAGGAAAATGAGTTGTGGGATGAGGTGGTTCACAACACTACAGCAAATCCTATTGGTGTTTCCCCTTCCACCGATGCAGCAGCACTTACTGCCTTCAAAAAGGACATAAAAGCTAGAAGAATTATCCTAGATGCAGTGAAATACCATGTGATCCCACACATCTCGAGTAAGACCCGTGCATTTCAAATGTGGGATGCTTTGACTGGCTTGTTTCAAAGCTCAAATGAGAATAGGAAGATGGTTTTGAGGGAGAAGTTGAAAAGTATCAAGATGGCCAAAGTTGAGGTTGTGGTTTCCTACCTTACTAGGATCTCTCAGGTGAAAGATGAGCTTATAGCAGAGAGGGCAGATTTTTACACAATGAAAAATTTCAGACTTCAGTGATTTCTTTTGTTAGTGGACAGCACCTTGTTGAAACTTGAACTTTGCAGAGAAAATGGCAACAGGACTTAGGTTGGAGGATAGGCTTGATGGGGCTGGGAACTTTGTCCCATGGAAAGCTAGGCTAGTGCTGATATTGGAGGAAAATGAGTTGTGGGATGAGGTGGTTCACAACACTACAGCAAATCCTATTGTTGTTCCCCCTTCCACCAATGCAGCAGCACTTGCTGCCTTCAACAAAAAAGACACAAAAGCTAGAAGAATTATCCTAGATGCAATGAAAGACCATGTGATCCCACACATCTCAAGTAAGACCCATGCATTTCAAATGTGGGATGCTTTGACCGGCTTGTTTCAAAGCTCAAATGAGAATAGGAAGATGGTTTTGAGGGAGAAGTTGAAAAGTATCAAGATAGCCAAAGTTGAGGTTGTGATTTCCTACCTTACTAGGATCTCTCAGGTGAGAGATGAGCTTGCAGCAGTGGGGGAGGTTGTTCCTGGTTCGGAACTAGTGCGGACAGTTTTGAATGGGGTTTCAAAGCCTTGGACTGTGTTTGTGGAGGCTATAGTGGCCATGGAGAACTTGCCTACATGGGACAAGATTTGTGATGATTTTGTTCAGGAGAAGACCTAGAGAGGTCTTGTGCAGGGCAGCTCTTTTACTAGAAGGGAGGATGAGGAGAATGTAGAATTGACTGCAAAGGGGAAGAAGAAGTTCAAGAAGGGTGGGGCTAAGCAGTAGGAGGGACAAAAGAAGGATTTGAGCACTGTGAAGTGCTTCGCTTGTCAGAAATTTGGGCACTATGTCGGGCACTGTCCACAGAAGAAGAAGAAGAAGAAGAAGAAGCAGCAGACAGCAGCTTCGCCTGGGGTGGAGGAATTTACAGCTAGATTTGAGAGAGAGTTTTCTCTTTGTACTGGGCATGTTGATAGAGAGAGAGCATCCATCATCACTAGTGCAGATATTAATATTGAGAGGGAGTATTCCTTATTGATAGGTCATTCTTTGAGTGCATACACCACCAACACGTGGTATATTGATAGTGGAGCTTCGAGCCACATGACAAGTGCTCGAGAGATGTTCTTCGAACTTTCATAGGAAGAGATTGATGTGGAGGTAGTGTTGGGGGATGACACAGTTGTCAAAGCAGTTGGGCGTGGGACCATTACTTTCAGAGAGAGTCCATGAGTCCCATGATTTTGAGAGATGTACTATATGTACCTGGGTTGAAGAAGAACTTGATCTCAGTTTCCATGATCGAGGATAGAGGTATTGGGGTACCCTTCTCGGATAGACATGTGCGTGTTTTTCCCAAGACTGCAGGACCATCTGCTTCCTACACCATTGGAGTCAGATGTGGGAAACGATGCAAGCTCTTGTTTCAGCCCCAGCATGCTTTGACACATAGCAGCAGTGAGCTTTGTGAGCTATGGCACAGGAGGATTGCTCATCTGCATCATCCAGCTTTGCGTATGTTGAGGTATATGGTTACAGGTTTGCCAAAGTTCAACACGGAGCACCGTGAGATATGCAGGGGGTGTGCTTTGGGAAAGTACACCAAGACTGGTTTTACTAGTAGTGATAGCAGGTCAGCGGGAGTTCTTGATTTGATACATTCCAACTTGTGTGGTCCTATGTCAGTTGTTTCTCTGAGAGGGTTCGAGTATCATGTGACATTCATCGATGACCATTCCAAGAAGACCTGGATCAACTTCTTAAAGAGCAAGAAATCTGAGGTCTTGCAGAGGTTCCAAGAGTTCAAAGCTCTTGTGGAGAACCAGACGGGGAGGAAGATACGGGCACTCAAATCAGATAACAGGGGTGAGTATAACTCCAAGGAGTTCAATGAGTATTGCAGACAGGAGGGTATTCAGAGACAGTTGGTGGTACCATACACTCATGAGCATAATGGAGTGGCAGAGAGGAAGAACAGATCTATTGTTGGAGCTGCGAGAGCCATGTTGCATGATCAGTCACTTCCTTTCTTCCTTTGGGCAGAGGCATGTAGTACTGTTGTATACCTTCAGAACAGGAGTCCCCATCGTACCGTGGGGAACAAGACACCTGAGGAGAATTTCACAGGCAAGAAGCCTAAGGTGAGTCATTTTCGGATATTTGGTTGCCTGACTTATTCCCATGTCCCTTCGGAGAAGAGGACAAAGTTTGAGCCCACAACAGAGAGAGACATCTTTGTGGGGTATGATGAGACTTCAACAGTGAGAGCCATGTTGCATGATCAGTCACTTCCTTTCTTCCTTTGGGCAGAGGCATGTAGTACTGTTGTATACCTTCAGAACAGGAGTCCCCATCGTACCGTGGGGAACAAGACACCTGAGGAGAATTTCACAGGCAAGAAGCCTAAGGTGAGTCATTTTCGGATATTTGGTTGCCTGACTTATTCCCATGTCCCTTCGGAGAAGAGGACAAAGTTTGAGCCCACAACAGAGAGAGACATCTTTGTGGGGTATGATGAGACTTCAACAGTGAGAGCCATGTTGCATGATCAGTCACTTCCTTTCTTCCTTTGGGCAGAGGCATGTAGTACTGTTGTATACCTTCAGAACAGGAGTCCCCATCGTACCGTGGGGAACAAGACACCTGAGGAGAATTTCACAGGCAAGAAGCCTAAGGTGAGTCATTTTCGGATATTTGGTTGCCTGACTTATTCCCATGTCCCTTCGGAGAAGAGGACAAAGTTTGAGCCCACAACAGAGAGAGACATCTTTGTGGGGTATGATGAGACTTCAAAGGCCTTCCACATTTATCTTCCTTCTCAAAGGAAGGTTGTTGTGAGGAGGGAAGTGAGATTTGAGGAGGAGCGGGCCTTCAGAAAGTCTAGAGAGTCAGAGCAAGTAGAGCAACAAGTTCCCAAACCTCAGGTAGTTTCACAGGTACCTTCAATGCAGATGACAGGTTCACAGGTTTCCAGGGTCACTGGACCGCAGAGTATAGGCACAGGTTCTCCGGTTTCAGTGGTTCAGCCAGCAGGATCTTTGGGGACAGTTTTGGGTCTCAGGTCACAGGTTCACCATATACAGCTACAGGATCACAGGGTTCACTAGCTATTGGTTCACCAACTTCAGGTTCAAAGGTTACTAGGACTTCTACCTCTGGGAGTTCATTAGATGACGACAAACCAGTGTGGGAGCAACCTTCAAGGAAGAAGAATCCTAAGTGACTTCGGGAGACCTTTAAGGAAGCAAAGGAGTTTGGAATGCCCAAGGAGCCAATGAGGGCTATACAGATACCAAACAGATTGGGTATGGCATTGGTTGCCAGTCTTCGTGATTCAAAGCTATCTACGTTTGAGGAGGCCTCTCAGCATCATGTTTGGAGAGATGCCATGATGGAAGAGTACCATTCCATCATGAAGAATGATGTTTGGGAGATTGTTCTGAGACCTGCGGGGAATTCAGTGGTAACTTCTCGTTGGCTTTACAAGCTAAAACATGTTGTAGATGGTAGTGGAGAAGTTCAAGGCTCGGTTTGTGGCACAGGGGTTCTCGTAGGTTGGAGTTGATTATGATGAGACCCTAGCACCGGTTGCTCGTTATACTTCTATCAAGGCATTGATTTCCATTGCTGCAGAAATGGGTTGGAAGATCCATCAAATGGATGTGAAGACCACATTTCTCAATGAAATCATACAAGAGGAGGTGTTTGTGGAACAACCACAAGGATTTGAGATTCATGGGAGAGAGTCTCATGTGTATAGGCTGAAGAAAGCCTTGTCGGGCTGAAGCAAGCTCCTCAAGCTTGGTATTCCATGATAGACTCTTACTTGCTGCAGATGGGTTTTCAGAAGAGTGAGGCAGATCCGAATCTCTATTTCATCATGGTTGGAGATGATCCGTGCATTCTTCTGTTATATGTGGATGACTTGTTTATCACAGGAGGAGACATACCTATTGCAGTTTGCAAGAGGGATCTTGCTTTAGTGTATGAGATGACGAACATTGGGTTGATGCACTATTTTTTGGGATTGGAGGTTTGGCAAGAGCCTCGTCATATTTTCCTGGGACAGGGAATGTATGCAGTTGATATTCTAAGGAGATTTCGAATCGAGGATTGCAGGTCGATGTCTACACCTATGGTCACCAACTGGAAGAAGCTTCATGCTTCTGACGGAGAGTTAGTGTATCCTACATTATATCATTAGCTCATTGGCTCTTTGATGTATCTGGTCAACTCTAGGCCAGATTTGTGTTTTGCGGTGAACACACTCAGTCAGTTCATGGTGGAGCCTAGGAGGGTGCATTGGGTTGCCGCAAAACATGTATTGAGATACCTTGCAGGGACAGTGGATTATGGTCTGGATTATAGGAGATCGGATGGAATTAGATTGATTGGCTTCACAAATTCAGATTGGGCAGGAAGTGTGCCAGACCGGAAGAGCACTTCCGGATGTTGTTTTTAGTTTGGGCTTAACAACAATGTCTTGATTCAATCGGAAGCAAAAGTCTGTTGCTTTGAGTTCTGCAAAGGCTTAGTATATGGCAGCCAGTCAGGCCAGTTGCGAGGCGTTGTGGCTTTGCAAGTTGTTGGTGGATTTATCTAATCAGGAGCTGAGGCCTATGGTGATTTACCATGACAATCAAAGTTGCATCCAGCTCTCTAAGAATCCTGTATTTCATGACAGCTCAAAGCATATTGAGATCAGATACCATTTCATCTGTGATTATGTTCACAGAGGAGCTATGGAATTGCAGTACATTTCAACTGATGAGCAGGTTGCAGATATCATGACGAAGTCTCTTGGAAGAGGCAAGTTTATTCATTTCAGAGACAAGTTGGGTGTAGTGAAGAACAACTTCCTCGGTAAGAGGGAGTGTTGATTTTTATACCTTGGAGTTGTTCCCCTAAGTGACATTTGCCTAAGTCACTAGGAAAATGGGCCAAGTCACTTGGACTTTATATTAATGACTTGAGGTGAGCATTAAATGCACTTTAGAGAATAAAGTGCACTTTAAGTAAAAATTTAAAAATTGAGTGAATTAAATTTATTTTGTGGAGAAAAGTGATTTTAATCACAACCACTCATCTAGTCTAATCTGAGCCCTTGGATTAGATGGCTTTTCATTCACCCAACTTTTTACCTAAAATAAAAGTTTTCCAAGTGGAGGCACTTTTGCATTTTGAGAGAAAAAAGAGCCATTTCTAAGAAAGAGAAGAAAATAGCAGCAGGAGCATTTTTTCTTTGGGCACGCAAATCAAGGAAGGAAAGTACAGCAGTAGGGCACAAAAATCGAGGCAACAGCAGGAGCATTTATTGTTGTTCCGTACACGTCATACTGTACAGATTCCGTACACGGTACGGATCCTGAGGCACAATTTTCGAGAAGTAGGGCACGGTTTTTTAGGCACAAGTTTTGGGCACAATTCTCGAGGCAGTTCAGTCAGCACAGAAATCGAGACAAGTCCGTATAGACAAGTCGTATAGCCCATCTGTACGACTGACGTACAATCCGTACAGCAGCACGATTTTCAAGGAGGGTGTAGCAGAATTTTCTGAGTTTGATTTTTTCTGTTTGGCACATAAATCGAGACAAATTTTCTTCATCCAGTTGAGATAAGTTGGACTGATATTTGTTTTTCCTATCGCTGTAAATTTTCCAGATAAATAAAATTCTCTCACGGGTTTTCCCCCAAGGGTGGGGGTTTTCCTAGGTCATTGGACCAAAAATACTGTGTATAAAATTTATGTGGGAAAGTGTTTTATTTGTTGTTCATTAAAACATTAAAAGTAGTAGAAATTCTTCTTATGTTTTAGTACTATATTGTTTATGAGAAAAATCTAATTTGCAGCAGAAATACAAATTGGGTTGGGGATTAAACAATGTTTTAACGGTGTTGGAAACTGGGTTGGGAGAGTGCTAAAAATTCTACAATAATCATATTGTAATATTTAAAGTGCAAAGCTTCTTTAACTGAAAGACAGCAAAATCCTGCAGTAAAAAACACTAATGTTTAAAGGAATAATGATAAAAAAACAATCTAATGGGATCTCTGTTGCCGCCTTTCATGCACCTCGATGGTTAGGTTGGCGTGGCAGAAATCTTCAAGCCACTAAATGCGTCCTTGGGGGCAAGTCTCGAGTAAAATACTGTCACTTGATCTTGACTCCTCCGTTTAGGCAAACTCCTAAGGAAGCCAAGGGGGGGTAGACCCTATTAGTTACTAAGGCTGACTAAGCTTTTAGTTGTCGTTTGTGATTGAGTACGTTGTTTAGGAGTTTGTAAAATGGCACAAGAGATTGCAATAGAGATTAAGACAACAGCATGAACGATATAATCAATCAACAGACTTCTAAATTAAAGATAAATGCTTATACGATAAAAAAAAGACCAGTGCTGAAAATGGAGTCTGAAATGGAGTGTTGATGGAGTGCTAAATGTATTGCAATTGTTCTTAGTCGATTTTAAGTTTATGAATTACCAAGTGGATTAAAGGGAAAATGGAATTCCCGATATACTCTGAGATACAGGGAATGTGTCCGGATTTTGACAGAAGTGGCTCCTCGCAAGAAGATGTGGGCTAGATGGAGTCAAGAGGTTGTGTCCAACACTACACCAAACTAGGGTGTAGCCTGACGGGGCCCCGTTGTCACTTTCTAGTTGTTCCCGCCTTCTCCGAAGAATTTGCCCACAATTGACAAACTTCCTGTACGCTATATTTATGTATGTTCAAGGGGAAGTTAATTTTATTAAGATGAGTTGCATAGTTAGATGTGAAAAATTATAAAGTGCACACTTCAGCTTTAGGTTATCCCAAAAGATCGGGGCGAACCTACAATGGGCAAGAGCATATACTAAAATGGCATATGTGTATTCCAATTTGAGATTGTGAAAACAACAGAAAAGTGTGAAACTAATTACTACAACCACTCACTTTTCTCTTATTATGGTATTAACAATGTTTTGAGGTGGATGCCTTTGGTCCTTTGGATCCAAGGCTCTAGAGAAATGAAGCAAGAAAGAGGAATGTTGCTCTGGAAGGCTCTGGATGGCCCAAATCTTCAATTTTCCGGCAGCACTTCTCCTTGTCCTGTCAACAAAAGACAAAAACCAGCCACCTATCCTGCACCAAATGTGCTAAAATGTAACGTTTAAACCATAAAACAGTTAAGTACTGAATGATCGAAAAATATGCACAAGTACTTAACAATACTAGATCTATTCTAAGATTGATGCTTTACAATTCTAGATCTAGAAACATGCTTAAAAAGATCAACCTTTATATATTCTTTGAAAGAGAAACTAAACTACTTAAGCATCTGAGTAACTTTACCCAAAGGGGAAAGTTTGATTAAAATTGAAGGAGAGAGAGATCAGGAAAGAGCTCAAGCTTGGGAATGCTTGGGCTATGGAGTCCGTTGGTGGAGAGCAGAGGGACTATGCCTCTCTTACAATGAGTTCTTGGAGAATGCGAAAAGCAAGCAAGATCTCACACAAATCCAAGAGAAGCACCCGTAAACACCTTCACACTTGCCAAGAGACTTGTCAAATCTAGTAAAAACTCATGCTAAAGACAAGAAGAGCATACCCATAAACAAATAAGCATGCAAAATTCTAAATCTTGAACATAAATTAATTAAGAGAGCAAAGAAACTACTTCACTCACTCCTATCAATTAGTAATAATCCTTCAATGAGGCTAGCTTTGACAAGAAATGAGAAATGCATAAAAGAAATTTTACAAGTTACCTCAGCAAAAACATGAGACAAGGATCGTCCAACACTTGAGCCATGCACCACATGAGACCTTCAAAGCCTTTTATTATTCCAAAAATAATACAATGCAATACAACAAGAGCAGACCTTAGGTCCTCTAACCATGAGTAACAATGAGCAAGACTCTTGCTTAAATAGGAAAAGGAGACCCCAGGGGAGCGCACCCAACTAAAATGAGAGGACGAGTTAAACTTGAGTTCGTTCAGTGAAATGGGGGATATGTTTGATATGATTGGCATGAGGAGGAGCCACATCTACTCAACGAGATGCGCCCTCACCCAAACTCTCACCAAACCAGTTGCTACATGCCACCTCAAACAAATTGTAAGCTTCATGCAAAGGATGGCGCACTTTAACTTAAGATGTATTCGCTTGAGCTTGAGTAAAACTCTCCATGCGATTGGTTGGTAGTGAACCCAATGGGCATGCACCCACACTCCAATCTATTGACCATCCATACGATGCCACACGACCAAGGCGTTCATCACATGAAGGATGACACACTCATAATCTTAGTTTGACTCGTTAGCATCCAAATCTCAATCACATGTGACACTTTTACCCATAGTATTATTCACCCTTCACTAAGGAATAGATCACCCACCATATGAGACAAAATCGCCACCTCATCCAACATGTTCCCTTAGACTTTTTCACCTTTGACCTTTTGTCATTTTGTCGCAACTTTAGCATTTATTGACCACTTTGTCGCACCTTTAGCAAAAACTGTTCAAATTGATGATTTAGTCACCCTAGACATAGGAAAAAAGAGTCCTAGGGTAAAGAGTACGCTGTGAGTGTGAAAATGAGCATCCCCACGCCAAAATCGAACTTCGAACCACACTTTTATTACAATTTGAATATTTCCATTTAAACCATTAAAAAATGGCCTAATTTTGCGGGAAATTTTATTTTTCTCGGAATTTAAAAAAAAACTTAAGGGGACCTAGCACATGTACATACGACTCAATAATGATGCCTAGCATGGTTATATACATGACACATGAACTTTAATAACCTCCTAAGGCATAACCACCAAGACAACCATTCCAACTTTGGAGGAGCGGTGACAAACTCGAAAATTATACATCGCTTATTTAGCATTCCATAATTGACAATGGAAAAAACACCTTGGAATGATCGGATTGATGTCCAACTCCTAGGAACCCAAGCCTTTTACAAAACGTTTGCCATGCTAGTACATTTATTACAATTCCCCCAAGGGGGTATGAACATGTGGTACAAAAAATAAAAGGGCCGAGAAGGCCTAATGGACTTTTGAACTCTGATATGACCAAGTGTATTTGATCATTCTTTATCGGCTCGCCTAAAAATCCAACTAGGTGCAACTTAGTTGGTAACAGTCTCAATGTTCCAATATTATAGAACCCAACAAAACTGTATTTTGGTTATAATCTCATGAAATTGTCACATTTCAAATACAATGTAGAAAGTACAGGGTATCAATGTTCCAGTATTACAGATGCAGATGCGAGTGCTACAACGTCTAATCTTGCCAAGGGAATGATGGAGCCATTAATGGCCCATCCCTCAGCTTCTCAACCCTAACTCGATCCCCACCAGTTTAATGTTGCACTCCTCCCAGCGTTTGGTAATTAACGCCAATTGAGGTTCATGTACTTTCACAGTATCGCGAAAGCATGTATGACATTTATCCTCCAAGTGTCCTTGATCTGCGTGGGTTTTCACAGGTGGTTATTTTATGTGCGTTCTTCATTTCATCCATGTTGAATTATGGTGCAACTCAAGATGTCCTCCACGCAGACTGCCTAGCATGGAGGCACTTATCAGCTCAGGCAGGGGGGTAGAGTGTGAGATGCACTTTGCCATGTATCATGGATCTAGCAGTGGAGACATGCAGTGTATCAAGTCACTTTTGCCAGTTACATACAAAAGTGCATGCATGCAATTTGATTTTTGGCACAAAAAGTGAAATTTGGGTTGTGGAACCCTAATTAGGGTTTGGTGACCTAATTTTAAGTTGACTTATAAGAAAGCACCGAGGGTGCATAAGTCATTCATCCCTTGTGTGTATCAGGAGATCAGAGCAGTTGTGAGCAGCAGTTGGCCAAAGGAGGGAGAACCATCTGAGAAAGCTGGGGGTGCATTCCTAAGGGCAGTGAAAGGTCAGATTCTCAGAGAGTGAGGAGATCTATCATCAGGGCAGTGAGAGAGAGAGTCTTCACTGTGCATCTTCAAAGACTGAAGAGTAGCAGCATCAGAGAGAGCAGCTGGACGAAGACGCAAGCAGCAACACGTCACATGTGTGGGACGTGAAGAGGTTGTTGCACACGTGCTGGGGGGCTGAGAGGGCCCAGAGAGATGAAGGTCTTCTTCAATGACTGAGGAAAGGTCTTCATTGATCAGTCAAAGACTGACCGAGTGCAGAATAGCTGGGACGTTTTTATGAGTAGAGAGGACGCAGCTATAACTGTTGGGGGACGTTTTCTAAGTTTGAGGATGTTGTTTATCTTCTGGAGCCAAGCAGATCAAAGCAGAGATCTGAGAGAGCATTCTTCAGAGATTTAGACAGAGAGTACAGTGCTCAGTGACAGATAGAGTTTGAGTTGAGATATTCAGCTGAAGGTGTACTCCTGGGGGCGCACTTTCCAAGGGAAGCAGTTGCAGCTGGGGGCGCACTTTCCAAGGGCAGCAGCTGCAACCAATGTTATCAGAATCGAACCGATGGCCGAACCGGGCGACCCCGAGAACCGGAACCAAACCGATTCCAAGGGAAGCACTTTCAACTGGGGGTGCACTTTCCAAGGGCAGCAGCTACAACCAATGTTATCAGAACCGAACCGATGGCTGAACCAGCCGACCCCGGGAAGCAGAACCAAACCAAAACCAGACAAAAACCGGGAAACAAACCAGATCAAAAAACTAGTTGAGCAAAACTATATAAAACATTTATATTATCAAACAATACATATATATCCATGTGCATCCATGTGAATTCAAACCATTATACACAAATATGCAAAGTTTCTCATGTATATAGCAAGTAAGAGTGTATAAAACCAAAATAGCATCAACTACAAATACATATCTAAAGAAAAGTACATCAACAAAGAGGTTAAAAATGGCCTCTAAAGTCAAAATATAAGCATATGATTGCAGTCTAGACTCTAGAATCTAGAATCTAATGATTCTAATCATATATCAGAATTATCTAAGTCCTCATGCTCTGACTCAGAGTCATCATCTACATCCTCAACACAAGCATGGCTTGACTCCCCTAGGCCTGAAGGCACTTGTCTAACTACAACATCAATGTTCACATCCTCTTGTTGTGGAAGAGGGCCCAAGTCCATCCACAACTAAATGTGATTGATATGGAGGGTGGGAGCCTACTTTTATAACATTAGAAGGGTCGTGGGTCAATTAAACAACTCACACGAGGACCCTATTTTTTATTTTATTCAGAAAAATTGAAATTAGTTGTTTTTGGGGGTCCTTGGCGTTTTTGTACAGAACAGGCCGGTTTTGTACGGAACCAACCAGTTTTGTACTGAACCGAGCGGTTTGGAGAAAACGGAGCGGTTTTGTACAGAAACGACCGGTTCATCCTTGAAATCGGTCAATTTTGTATAAAACAAGCCAAAAGCGGTTTGAGTGCGCGATTTGACTCGGTGAAGCTTGTAAACCAATCCAACCGATGGGTTTATTCAAAACCAGTTGTGTTAGCACCATTTTTGGGCTAAACAATTGATAAGGGATTTGGCCAATAATGGTGGACTAAGGTCTATAAATTTTCATATCATATGACCTTAAAGTTTGTTGATGAAGGTCTGCAGGCGTTTGAAGGGACAGTTCTAGATTGAGAATGCCAAATCCTTAAAGAAATCTTGGTTTTTTGACATTGAAATGCATGTAAATGAAGAAATCCACCCTTATTCGAATGATAACAGGAAATCGACAGCTAGGATGCGCAGCGCAAAAGATCAAAGGCCCCAAATCATTTCCGCAAAGCCAAAATCGGGGGCGGAAGTGCGGAAGAGGTAAAAACTTGGTTATAAAAGTAGTGAAACCAGCTTCTGCTTTCCGCAGTCCAAGATCCGACGGTGCAGAAAGGAAAAAGCAGGAAGAAGAGTGGCGGAAATCGGAAAGCGGAAGATACAAAGGTTTGGTCGTAAAGAGTTAGAACTTCCGCCTTCCTCTTTCCGCAGTCCGAGAACAGATGGCCCAGAACGCTTCTACACAAATCAACGGTCCAGGAAAGGCGGAAGCGTAAAAGGAAAAATCTCAGTCATGAAAATTGGAAAATTCGCCTTCCGCTAAAAGCGGAAGTGGAAAGGCGAGAGAGAAAAGATCAACATCAAACTTCGAAGAAGTTAAAGTCGCAATTTCCGCTTTCCGCGATCCAAATCCGACAGCTCGGAGAACTTCCGCACAATTCAACGGTGTGGAAAGAAAAGGGAGGAAGCGAAAAGGTGAAAGTGGAAGAAGAGAAGATTCGGTGAAGAAAGTTGGAGGATCCGCCTTCCGCTTTCCGCTAAAGGCGGAAGCAGAAAGGCAGAAGCGAAAAGGTGGAAGCTTAAAAGGTAAAGTTTCGGATTACAAAATTGGAAAACCCAACTTCCGTTTTCTGCAGTCTGAGATCAACGGTGGGGAAAGTTTTTGTCTGAGATCGACGGTGCAGAAAACAGGAACATGTATACAGGTAAGAAGACTTCCTGATATGAGGAAACAGGTAGGCCCCGCAACTTTCAACGGCCCAAATCACCCTTGATCTCAGATCAACGGTGGAGATTGATTCCGCTAGACTAACTTGCACAAAGCAAATAGCTTTCCAAATCTACGGAATTGCTTAAATCCTTGCATGTTTCAATGGCCAGGATTGAGGATGAGGTGAGATTAATGGCGGAGGTGAATTTCGCTGATCTAACATGGTCACGGAAATTAACTTTTCAAATTCGCGGAATTGCTTAAAGGTCAGCAAGTTTTGACGGAGGAGATCTAATCAGGGATAGATCTACAGTGGAGAACGATTCCGCTGATTCAACATGCACAAATTAATGAACAATTGAAATCTGCAAAATCTTGTAGACCCCACACCTTTGAACAGCGAAGATCTTGGCGAAAGTTGGATCTACGATCCAGGTTGATTTCGCAATGGGAACATGCACGAAGATTAACAAAATGAAGGATTGTGAAATCGGGTAGGGGGCACACCATGGGATGGTTAAGATTTATGGTGGATCAAGATCTACGGCTGAAAATTATTTTGCAATGGAAACAAGCAAGACGTTTAACAAGATGAAGGATTGCGAAATCGGCTAAAGGTTGCATCATTGGACGTTTAGGATGTCTCGTAATCAAGATCTACGGTTGAGGTTTATTTTGCAGGCAGGAGATGCAGGGAAGAATAAAAAACTATTGCAGGTCGAGCGTGTTGCCGCCTTTCACACCCCTGAGTCACGTGGCGGAAATCTTCAAGCCACTCGGTGTGTCCTTGGGGGAAAGTCTCGAGTCAAGGTTGTCACCTTGTTCTTGACTCCTCCGTTTAGGCTCAACTCCTAACGAAGCCAAGGGGGGTAGACCCTATTAAGTTACTAAGGCTAATTACTTAGTATGGTGATGTTAAACTGAATGAATTACTTTGGAGTTTGAAATTTAACCATAAACAACCATAGATGACAAGATACAAAATGAGCGCACGAAAGCACAATGCTGAGACACAATATATATATATATATAGCAAGAAAATAACCAGTGCCTTAAAATGGAGACAAAAGGAAATCAATGTACTTGCATGTGCTTGGAGAGAATGTTTTGCAATTGCCTCTTGGTACGTTTTAAGTTAATGTGAAATATGAGTTGATTAAAATTAGGCGAAGGGGTGGACTCTAGATATCCCCGAGAGTACTTGGAGTATGTCCAAAACTAAACCTTTACGGCTACCCGCAAGGAATATGTGGGCTGAATGGAGTCTCTGGGGCTATTGTTCATAACGCACCCATTAGGGTGTGACAGAGATCGGCGCCCCGAGGTCACTTTTCAGAAGTTCCCGCTTCCTTTGGATATTTTGCGACCGTAATGGTTTGATCTAGGTGTTGGATTTTCACCTGATGGTTTGTCAATTTGGGAGAGTGAATCCTAATTATACTAGTCACCCAAGTGCTTTTGATACAGCGTGACTGATCGGACGAACCGCAGCCAAGTGTAGAGCATACACACCGGAGTCTTGTCAATTTTAGTAAATTTTGAGATGGATGTTCTTGTTAAAAAGAAAACCCTCCAGGAACCTCTTTCGGTCCAAGTGGACCTCGATCGGGGAATCAAGGAGGGGTTGATTTTATTATGGTTACTGAAACAAATGATGATAGCAAATGAAACATAAAAAGATAAGCAAACCACAATTTTCTAATTAGACTACCACGAACCTTTCTTCACCTTTCGGCTAAAAAGGAGGCTCATGGGGTAAGTATTAAAGTTACTTTGAAACCAATAGAAATGGAATATGGAAATGACAAAAAGGATGGGGAATGGGCTCGAAAGAGCCTATTCAGAATTATTTTTATTACCAGCGGTTACAATATCAGCAAACTGATATGATGCCTCTTGATTCTTATACAAAATGAAACCAAGAGCTTACAAAGTGCAAAAATTAAAGATTTCAATCAAAAAGGGAGACCCCTGGGGGGATTCAGAAGGCCCAAAAGTCACTTTCGAACAACAACTTTTCCTCTTTTTCTGTTATACCTGCTAAAAACTAGCAAGCTTATTAGACTGAAATATGCCCAAAAGCACTTTGAAAGTACCTTTGAGTCAACTTACTTTAATCCAAAAAAAGCTAAGTTAAAACTAGTTAAAAAAGGTAAAAAGGGAACCAAGGATTGGGATCTTGGCTTGCCTTTTAGGCAGCCAATATGATGTGCACTGATTGCTAGATTTATCTTTTATAACAGAAAACAAAAATCTAATGCATGCAAGCTACAAATTCTCTTTAAAATTCCATGCAAAAAGGACGATTTCCCTAAAGCTAGATATAGAATGCTTATGAAACCTTTTAAGAACAAGATCTAGATTATGGGCTTTGAGAAGATAGATCTATGTTAAATTTACTTTAAGATAATAGATCTAAACAATATCAAAGCTGTGAACAAAGTAACCAAGTAAAAAAATTGATTTTGAAGGAGGAAAAGGAGAAGAGAAGTGCTTGTTGCTGAAGCAGATCTGCAATGGAAACTTGTTAGTGGAATACGGAGGGGCAATGTCTTCACAAAGCTTTTGAATGTACAGTGGAGTAAACCTAGATCAACAGCTCGTCCAATCCTTGCTACCTGAAAGCTAAACACACAATCCTGCACGAAACCTCATGAGATCTGGATATATATATGAAAAAGAGACAAGAATTACATGCAAATAAACTTATTAAACATGTATAATCTAGATCTTCTAACATATATGCTATGAGATATAAGAAAAACAAGTAACCTTACTTGCCCAACTATACTCCTATTGATTCAACTGAATCGTTTAGGCCAAACAGGGTTCAGATGCAAAAATTGAGAGAAAAGCCGGCAACATCAATAGCCGTAAAACAATGCTTAATCCGCACATATGAGAGCATTACACCATTTGGCCTCCAAAACTTCTTTATTTCAACAATCAAAAGATTACAACAGTATTACAATAGCAAGCCCTTCAATCCAACTCTAACTAGCTTGGAAGAGGAGGCTTATGCTTTGATTTATACAAAAAACAGGAGATCCAGCCCAGGGGGGCACAAATCCCAAGGAGACAGATCAAATCAGCTGATGGAGAGTCAATCAATGAAGATCTGAAGCTGAACTGAGCCTACTTGTCAACCGGGGGGCTGATTGAGCTGACACATCAACCCATAAACCGACACATCAGTCCACAAAGCATCCAGGAGAGTCCACACGTGTGGAGAGGAGAGAGAGGGGGCAATTCCCCATAAATACTGCTGAAGATCAACTCTGGATCTGATTTGATCACCTCCTTCAGTCAAAGATTTGTCAGATACAGTTAATCTGGTTCAAATCTGACTGATTTCATTCAAATCGGCTGAGAATCCACCGATCTATGATTTTGGATTTGCTCCATTATTCATCAATTTATTAATTAAAATAATTAATAATTGATTTTTTGGGCTTTCTGACCTGAGTGATGGAAAATCACTCAAAACTAGGAAATAATGGGTCCATGGGTTTACATGGTGCTCTTAGCTTGAAAATGAGCACCTACATGACTGAAACTGATTATTTGGCCCACTTTGATTACAAAATCAATTTTTCCAATTAAACTATTAAAAAATAGCCTAAGTTTTTGGAAAAATTAAATTTTAATAAAAAACACTGAAAAAACTAAAAAACTGAAAAATTGAAAAAACCTAAGGGGACTTAGACATGTTCATATGACTCGACCATGATGTCTAGCATGTTTATACATTGACACATAGATTCTAATAACCTCAATAGGCCTAAATGTCAAGCCGACCACCCCAACTTTGGAGGTATGGAGTGAAAAACTCAGAAATTATTAGTCGTTTATTCAACAACCAATAATAACCAACAGAAAAAACACCCTGGGCTGATCGGATTGACAAATAAAGTCTAAGAGACCGAGTCTTTTACAGGCACTATCATGCTAGAACATTTATTACAATTCCCCCATGGGATATGAACATGTGATATAGTACAACAAGCACTTCCCAGAAGTACTTCCAAAGGTCTTCTAAAGTCCGAACAAGTTATCCTTGTCCGGTTCACCAGACTCACTTGATAAAAAACCACTAAGTACAACTTAGGTGGTAACAGGGCGAAAATCCTCTGATCGGTCGTTTTCAGCAAGTGAGCATGAGTCCCTGCTGTCAAAACTCCCCAACTGATCCACCAGTCATGTTCCAGCGTACTTTTTTGTTTGGTTTATGATCATGGCGAATCTACAAGATCATCAATTGTTATGATTTTCATTTCCATGTTGCAACTGTTTTTTGCTCTATTTCGAGGTTGGTCTCGAGAGCCTATGACACTATAAATACGTCCTCAATAGAGGAAAATAGGGTTGGAACCTGTGGGGTTCTGCGTTATGTAAATTGAGATCTGCCCTTAATAAAAATGACAGATCCAAATGCGGGCTTGTTGCTGCAGAGATTCCTGTGTATATCGTAGTTACAGTCTCTATTTCTTTTCTTATGTGCATGTCTTCCTGTTTAACTTGTCGTTTTGTTTTCTTCATGTCTGGAATGAGTGTGTAATAGTTCAGAATTCATATTGTTTATGCCCTGACTATTTGTTTCAGATATCCACAAATCCTTTCAACCAAAGTTGATGCAGAATTCATCCCCTCGATGCTCTGTATCGATGGACTGTCATTCCTTCTTCTTTATCACAAGACCAAAAGCATTATGACTGTCACCGAGTGCTACCTTTCCTTTGCAGAACTTCACCTGCAAATTGTTCTGTAATTCATGAATTTTTATGACTCCATAGCCCAATGTATGCTTACCCTGTTTCAACCACCCACTTACTTGAATTTTATTTCAGTTTTATATCTGCCCTTATTAAAAATCTGTGAGAGATCCCTCTCTAGGAAGGAGGAGCCCAGCTTCCTTTCTTAAAGTGGTTATGATGTTACCTTGGGATTCACCCTCCACAACCTAGGGTGCAATTCTGAGTGCTAACAGGTTGGGTTCTGATAACATTGGTTGCAACTACTGCAGATTTGGGGCTTTGGCCCTTCAGGTTCATTTTGCTTGTATCTAAACTCATTTTGTACCTCTTCTATATTTATTTGTTTTCTCTGGGCTCGAGAAAGTAGAATCCCCACAATTTGTTGGTTTTCCCCATTGGGGTTTCCAGGTTAAAGTTCCTAGTCATATGTTATGGCCTAATTGTTATGTAAGGATTTCATGTGTTGCATGTTCTAAATTGATTTGAAGTATAGTTCATCTTGGATTAGTGAATATTGAGGCCAGACTAATTATCTTGACTTCTCAGAGCGAGTGGACACCTCTAAGAAAGACTAATAGTCCATTTCTATGTGGATTCATCATCTTCATCTCGGGAGTTTCTGCAAAGTCACGGTGGTCTAGGTTTGTCACACTACCATGCCACGTCATCTTTGCGCTACACCTCGTCGGGGCAGCAGCTACAAGGGGGCGCATGGTCGAGCTGGTTCGCATCGCAGGCTATCTTCGGGCTACGGCGTCCACATCCCTCTTTGAATCCATCAAGTGGTGGATGACTGGGAAGCCGAAGCGATGGCTCATCATCATTCTACTTTGCCTCTAAGACAGTGTCAATCCCACTACTAGCGTATGGAAAATGTGTTAGCTCAGCTGCTTCTGTATAGAGCAGAGCTTCCTCTTCTTCTCATTCCAGATATTCAGAGAATTCTTCAGACAAGCCCACTCCCTCGCCTTTACCAGATTTGAATCATCAGGAACCTCTGCAGCATCAAGGTGATAAGCCGACCCCGCAAACAAAAGAAGCCTCAAGCAAACAGGAGCTGGAAATGAAGCATATTGGGGATCGTTCACAAGTTGGTAGCTAGGCTCAGCTAAAGCTGGAACCTCTTCCAACGAAGGAGCAGCCTCCGAACTCGCCTCCTGCTCTCTGCTGACGAAGAGGACTTTTACAAGCCATGCATAGTTGTCGAAGAACCTTGGAGCATGCCATAAGACCATGGACTACTCTGTTTCAGTCTCTTTTGTTTTTAGCGCTAGTCTATTGTCAGTTAAGTCTGTTTGTCTCACTCTAGAACTTTTTCAGTTTTGCCTAGCTCAACCTGGTTTCCCTCTTCAAGGGAAGATTTCTCTTGTCTAGCCTTTGATTGTGTATTTGCTACGGTGTCAGTATTCAGAAACAGAAGATATCCCAGACATGATATCCTTGCTTGTACTCTCTTTTTTTGTATATTTATATAAGATTATGCAACTTGCAAAAAAAAATGTTCCTGTATTACAGGACCCAACAAAATTGTACTCAGGTTATAATCTCATGAAATTGTCAACATTTCAAATGCAACACAGAAAGTAAGCTTCAAAATTGAACATGCAGTCTGTAGAAAGGTACATTTTAAACAAACTCCAATTTTATCTGGGAAAGACTAGAAAAACCCAATGGCCACAGGGTTTTCAGAAAGACAAACATTTATGCATCATCTACAACTTAAAGTCCTCTTAGGATACTAAGTTTGCTAGAAGACAAATTCTGCAGTTTCCTTCAAAATGATTCCAACAAATTGAGAAGTGTACTTATTCCAAGGAAGACAGATAGCTTGATCCTTTCCTATAACGAATGGAAAAACATATATCAAGAGTTAAAATCATTACCGAAAACATATTAGCCCTTCATGTAAGATAAAGTTTCTCTATCTTCCTTTCCCACCACACAGCCTACATGAATAATACATGCAGACATATCCAAACACATCCACATTGTGGCAAACATAAATTTCCTCAATCAAATGCATTTGCAATCTCAAGATGGACTATAAAATTTGACCTTCACAAGTCGCTTGGCTTCGTCATCAACCGCACCACATAAGAAAGTTTTTGATGTATCACCATGGTAACCCTACAAAAAGTGTGCAACGCCCAGATCATAAGTATTACATTACACATTTTTTTTGATGACTCATGTCAATCTACATAATCTTCAAAGAAGATGGATAGGAAATGAAGTAAAAAGGTTTACACTTTCAAAAAGATTATATAACACACATTCTCGGTTCCTCTAGGTAAGTAAAGAATTTCACAATTTCCGTTAGTTACTGTTCCATCATGTAGTGTCGACCATATCCATGGCAAGAGCTAAATTCTAAAATGTAACTCGGAACATAGCAATCAAAGTGGCTAGTATATCAACCATAACAATGTTTCTCTCTTCATGTTATATTTTTCCAATGGTCAGCTGTAATTTTGTCTATAGTTCTACATCACACATTGATGACTGGCGTAAATATAAGTAATGTTAAAAGAAGATGGATAGGAAATGAAGCAAAAAAAATTACAATTTCTAATAGATTATAAAATACACACTGTTGGTTCTTCTTGATAAGTAAACAATATCACATTTTCCATTAGTGACAATTCCATCATGTAATGTTGACCATATCCCTGCCATGGGCTAAAGTCTAATATGTAACTCAGAACATTGCAATGAAAGTGGCTAGGATATCAACCATAACAATGCTTATTTCTTCATGATATATATTTTCAAAAGGTCAGCTATAATCTTGTTTATACATCCTGCAGATAATAACTTAAGTTGATTAAGAGAGAAAATAAGCACTTACATTCAAATAAACAGTTACATCAATGTTTATAATGTCGCCATGCTGCAGTTAAAAAAGTCATAGTTCAACATTATAGTCAATCATTCTGAATATAAATCCATTTGCATCAATTATTTAGTTCTAAGAATTGTAACACTGATAATGAATAAACTATGATGTTAGAAGAGATAAAGAACCTGCAACTGGCGAGAATCAGGTATCCCATGACATAGACACTCATTCACAGATGTGCATACGCTTTTTGGAAAACCGCCATAACCAAGGGGGGAGGGATATGCCCCAGCATCAATGATCATTTTGTGGACAGCTTTGTCAATTTCGTCCGTCGTTACTGATGCCTGGAGGGAGTCAGAAAACTATTAATTTGCATAAAGGGAAACAAACCATGGCTGATAATTAAGTGAAAACAGAGAAATCTGGACAAAGAAAAATTACAAGAAGAAACTATTTCATATCTTGTTTTACAGCGTTGACTTCGTCTTCTTAAACAAAAGAATACAACCCAAACTAAATCAGTACTAACCATAAGACTTTTCTGTGTTCGCCATTAATTAATAATTACTTCAAAAAAATGTACTGAGTAATTCCTAGATGTTGCCGCTTCAGGTGAAAAAAATTCAGAGATAGAATGATCAATAATGTTTTTAATCATGTTTGTAGCTTCTATTATCTTCATAAACATTTGAATAATGACCCAAAATAAATAAGGCATCAATATTTGTTAGTTTTTGGTAGTTCCACGGGTACTTCTAAGTTCTAAGTTGGGGGTGTCTAGCAATGTAGAAGGGGTCGAGATAGACTCTCTACACAGTCCTTGTAAAATTGTCTTTTGTAATACTTTACGGTCAATGGTATTGGAGGGTCCATGGTATTATGTGTCCTGTGGTACTCGGTATCCCATGGTATTGACATAAAGTGAATATTATAAAAGAGTCTACGGAGAGTTGTATTGTAACAACAAAGTGACAAGAGTGAGTTATATCTCTTGTGTGTTGGTCAAGACTGAGTCATATCTCTTGAGCGACAAGGATGAGGCATATCCCTTGTTGGGGTTTTTCTTTTCTGCCGAGGATTTGGGCACACTGAGTGTCAGGAATTTGAGATCCAGTGGGTCATATCCGAAATTCTGGTGTTGTATGTGTTGTTTAACAAATCTGCAATAAAGACAAAACTGTTAGCTGGTTTTCCCCGTTGAGGTTTCTAGGGTGCTTCTTGTGTTTGGTTTTCTTTGTATGGTTGCTTATCAGTGTGTTGTCATTTATCTTTTCGGTAATTTGAATTCCCTGGGTTAAAATAATTACTAGTGTTATCCACTAATTTTGCACTTAGTTGGATCAGCTGAAGAGCCGCCATTTGACAAACATGATAAATGTTTGTGTTCTAGTGTATCAAATGATCCACCATTTGTGCCTAGCCAGTTTTGGCTTAGTCAGTTTTTGTTTTAAGTAATTATGACCGTGGCCCCGTGGGGTTTGTAATAAAATGTGCTAGTAGGGTGTTTTGAGTGGTTCGGTCTCCCAAGACGTAGAATTTCAACTAAGGTATTCCACAGAGTTTATTTTCCTTGACAATTATGCTTTGCCTATAGCCGAGTATAATTGATGAGGTTTTCTCCCGCTTCCTCCAAAACTGGAATGCCTGATTTTGAATTATGGATCTTGGGGGGTTATTAGAGCCCAACTGAGTATGTATAAACCTACTAGACATTATTAGAATAGACTATGGTCATGTCCTAAGTCACTAGGACCCTCAGAAAAAATTCCAAAAAATTTGTACAAGACGCGTCAAATTTTGGATTTTTAATTTTTTAATTTTTCTGAAGTTTTTAATTAAATTTTTCCATAATTTAAATGGAAAATTTAATTTTGTAATAAGCCAGTCATCCGGAACCCAAATTCAGTGATTGAAGGCTCTAACCTTAAGCCAAAAATCATTCATGATCAGCCAGCCAGCTATCTCCAAGTTTCAAAAGTTCATTCAGCCTCATAATTAATAATTTCTCAAAAAAGTCATTTACGGAGAAATTATTAATTAAAATATTAAAAATGAATATTTTGGAGAAAATCAAAAACTCTCCAAAATTAGCCAAATTCAATAAAATAAAAGGCTAAATGACATGGCATTGGGCATTTATAATGATTAAACTCGGCACAAATCCTCTTCAATCAACAATCGGAGAGTATTAAAGATACATTCAGTTAGCAGACTTGTCATCTCCAGCTAAACTCATGAATTTGGTGATTTGGAAGGCTATGATTGGCCCGGTGATCATTACGAAGCTGAGAAATAAATGAAATGAAGGTTTGGTGCAAACCCTAAGGGTTTTGGCACCTAACACTACCACTCCACACCTCTTCAGGCTCTCACGCCTCCATCCAATGCTCACGCCTCTCTCTCCTTCAAGGTTGCGCCCTCACACGTGTGGGCTGGTTAGTGGATGGATTTCAGAGTTTAGGGTTGGAGTGGGGCCGTCTTGCCTAGGTGGAGGCCACCCCTCACTCACAGCAACTATTTGTTAGGTCTGGGCTCCCATTATTGGGCCGAGTTAGATAGATTATGGGGTTTGGTTTTAGGGTTTTAGCCTTCTCTCTTTGTATAAATAGAGACTCCTTTAGCTCTATTGGGATGGAGAATTTGTGCAAGTACACTCTGAAGAAATTTGTAATATTGTTTGAATTTGAATAAAGCAAAAGACTTTGCAGGTCCATGTGGGAGTTATTTGTATGCCATGCTTCATCTTGTTCAAGGTGATACCATTCTTAGCTCATTTCTTTTGATTCTTAAGTATATGATCTTGTGATTAGAAGGCTAACAATCTAGCACAATATTATTTGATCTATGCTTTTCTCTTAAGTTTTGTGGCTTTCAGGTATTCTCCCAAATACAAGAGCTTTTGTTTGGTTTATGCATTCATTCTACAGGTGCCTAAAGGAGGCTTCTACTTTAAGAAATCGAGAAACGAAGGGCTTGCTTGCCTCATCCATCAAACTAGAAACTTCAAAAAATCTCTTGGTTACATTGGTTACTACAAAGCGGATCTACATTTTCACAGGTTTTATCCTATTGATTTGCTTTCCAAGTAGTGCAAGTATTCTCAATTTATTCACATTTCTAAATCTTGCATTATGATTGGTTAAAGTAGATCAAAGATTCATACTTTGATCTACTTGTTGGGTTTAGATCTACTATTTTTCAAATCTTTAACTTTTACTAGATCTAAGATCCTTGTCTCATTTCAAATTTGTAAATCCATCATTTTTTTTTGCCAAACTTTTGTCTTGAGAAGTACTTTGGGGTTTGTCCCCAATTGCCGCAATGTTTTGCATGCCACTTCTCTTTCCCCTCTATCTCTTGCATATTTTCAGCTAGCTGGAAATTTCAAAACTAGTGCTTAAAAGTCAATTTTTTTACTTCTTTTTGCCTTGGAAAACATGCATGAATTTTCTCAGAAAACTTGCAAATTTTCTACTTTTTAGGCTTGCTGGTTTTTCTGTGTTTTCATTATTTTTCAATTATAGAAATTCTTTTAAAAATCAGAAAATTTTGGAAAATTTTCAAAAAATATATTTTTTCAAGTTTTTTGTACCTTTTCTCGAAGAACTTGAAAATTTAAGCTTCTTGTTTTCTGCTGATTTTTTGACATTTTTCTATTATTTTTTAATTCTGGAAATTCGCCTAAAAATAAGAAAATTTTCAAAAGTTCTTCAAAAAAATATTTTTTTTTAATTTTTCATCATTTTCTCAAAAAGTGTGCCATTTAAGCTTACTGTTTTTTGCTGATTTTTTGGACATTTTTCTGCTATTTTCCAATTGTGGAAATTAGCCTAAAAATTAGAAAAAATCTTTAAGTTTTATTTCTCAAAAAAATTTCAAGTCATTTCATTCAAAAACGTGCATTTTGAGTCATAAAAGGCAAGCTTTTCCTCTCATTTCCAAGGTCTGATTTTTGGGCTTGTTTTACTGTTTTGGGGCGCTTTTATCTATCTCATTAGGCACTTATCATCTTGTTCACTTTCATCTTCACAAGTCATAAGTTAAAATTTGGTTTCCTAACACTCTTACTAGCTGTTGTCTAGAGCTCTTACTTACAAGTGAACGAAAAGCAAAATCAAGCAAAGAAAGAGCAAGCAAAGCTAAATCCAAAAGATTTAGAGCTAAAACGAAGAACCATACCAAGAAGAGGATCCAATCTCAAAAAAAAAAAATCATTCTCCTTTGTACAAGTCATAATAAGGCTTCAAGTTCTCTTGATTAGTCACTTTCTTCATTTTCAAAGGGCTAAATGCCTTGATCTTGTAAAGTATTAATGAAATAAGGCTAAGTGGGATAAGGCCTTCCATTTTCGTGTTTCTTTTCCATTTGGGGAAGAGTGTTGTCTTGGTTAGCTTAGATCTTTGTCATATTTTTTTAGTAGATTAGATTGATTTTTCCATATTTGCATTTAGAAATATTCTGCTAGTTTAGTTTCATTTTGCTTTAGAATAGTGATTGCTAGCTTAGATCTACTTTCCACTAATTGCTAGCTTAGCTTGTTTTATTTCATTGTTAATTTGTTTATCTTCTAAAAAAATTTCAAAAGTATTTCAACTGCTTAACAATTAGAAATCTCTTGAATCTCACTTTGTGGATCAAGAGTGCTCTCTATCGGAGAGTTGTTTTTATTTCGGTTTTTCTACTTACCCCCATGCTCTCCCGATTAAGGCCTTAAAACCTGAAAGAGATTCTTGGGTAGATTAGTTGTTTTCTTTATTTGCAAGTGGTTTATCATCTTACTATGTCATCACTTCATTATCTTACAATCTGTTGAGCTATCATGTGGTTTCAATTCACAAGCTGATTGTCTTATAAAAAGAACCAAAGTCTCTTGAACTTGCAGTAACCCAAGTCAAGAGCACTCTCTATGGGAGAGCATTCCCACTGCATTATCCTTGCATCAAGCATATAGATTAATTGAAGTCTCTCGAACTTCTGTCATAAGACAAAGTCAAGAGCACTCTCTGTTGGAGAGTTGAACTGTGTACTCATAATAATAAAACATTTTCAACTCACATTCCCCCTTAATTAATTTACTTCGTTGACATCCTTCACCTGGTATGCTCTACCGACTTCATAGTTGGGCTCGTACTCAGAACGGTGAACAGACTTGCTACGATCACAATAACAACACAACTAAAATTTTACCTCTTAACCAACGCACCAGCGTTGTAGAAAGTTTCAAGTCTATTCTCAGTAAAGGCGCTAAAACTCCCCGTTGTCTAAGCTTCCCGGCTAGCTGGTCAATCCTCCTGGATATCAGCTCGAGATACTGGACGGGCCGACATGTCTTTAACGGAATGACTCTGAACACTTTCCCGGTTGATCTCTGATACCTTCTTCGTTTCAAAGCCATAATAAGCAAGACCAATAAAACATTTAAAACATACCAAGAGCACTCGCATAACCTTCACTAGCTTTATTTGAGGACTTGTTGTTATTTCTTTAAGCATTGCAGAGCTTTAACTCCATAAGGAACTAATCTATTATTTTATGCATGATTATTAAATCTGGATCATTTGTCCTTGGCTTATAAAAATCTTTATCTGTGAATGCATCTTCATTTTACAAGTTCTTGGTATACTGTTCATCTGTTTACCCAGTACAGCAACGTGGATTGCTTTTGTCTTGTGTTTGAAATTCATAATTATAATCATCTTTCATCATAATAACTCCTAAACAACACCCATCCGCATCATAACATCAAAAACACTTAAACACATTGAGCCATAGAAAACTCTTTGTTAGGGACGACCCCCCTTGGCTTCGTTAGGAGTTAGCCTAAACGGAGGAGCTAGGAGTAGGTGACAGTACCTGGCTCTGTGCTTGCCCCCAAGGCCACACCTCTCCCACTTCCCTAAGTGAGGAGACAACTTTCGGAAGATTTCTGCTGCTGGTGTGCAACCACCTGGACAACACTAGCATTATATAAAAGATCGAAATTGCAATCGAAATCTAGTAAGCTGAAAATTTCACATGTTATCAAAGTGGGACTAAGAGTCCTACACAAGATTGAGAAAAAGAAAAAAAAGGGGAGAGTAATGTATGACCATGGTACAAGCCGTATCGACACCGTACGAACAACGACCTAAGTACTTGTTACATATTGTCAAGACCGTAGCTTGGGTGGTGGTTGAAGGCTGCACAGGAGACATGCCGAAAGGTGACCACAATCTAGTGGCAGCGTAAAGACGAATCTAGTCAGAGGACAAGCAGTGACGGCTAGGGCTAATAGGAGCCAACATCTATGTGTGTTGGACCAAGAGAATTGGGCCAGGAAGGAGTCTTGGGCTGCCGCATTGTTGTGTGTGGGAAATCATGGAGCTATGATAGTAGGATCAGTTGTCGGAGAAGTACAGTTGGAGACATGAGCATGTGGTCGGACGTGAAGGGAGCCAAATGAAGAGTGGTCCGCAGAGCAAGAAGGAATCTTGTTGGGTGAGATCCACATGACGTGGGTGTCGGTTCAGAAGAGAACGGGCTCGAACTGCAAAGGGTCGCAGCAGATCGAGCGCAGGCGCTGAAGCAGTGTGGAGATAGAGCCACGGGTGGACAATGAAAGAGTTGGGCAACTAGTGAGCGCAGGTGAAGGCGTGGAGCAATCACACAAACAAATTGGGAGCTAAGCAACTAGTGGAAGCTTGTGGACGACAGGACCAGATCGACGGTGAACTGTGGTGGCATGACAAAAGTTGGGTGGCGTGAGAGTTGCCTACATCGGAGTTGAGTCTGCAGGGATCTTGCTACCGACATGGGAAAGTGGAAGCGACTGGAGGAACAGTGTTGGGTGTTGGCAGGAGCAATGGTGTGAAGATCCACGAACTAGGAAGCCTAAAGCAAATGTGGTTTTAAACGTGCAGAAAGTTGACACGGTCGCCAAGCCAAAAGTGCAACCGCCAGCTACGAACGTTGTGATTTCTAGACTATAGCTGCCAAACTCTGCTGCTAAGGTAAAAATGTTTGAGTAAGGGTAGGAGAATTTCGCGCAACCCAGGGGTGTTGTAGATAAGCCTGGGCAAGGGCATAAATCCCTAGGGGCAAACTAGAAATTGCCCATAAAAGTTCGGGCAGACCCCACAGAAATTTCGAACATCTCGGGGCAAGGGAAAAAGTGCCTAAAAAGGCTTGGACAGTGAGTAGGAGGATCGAGCAGCCCTAGTACAGCCTTAGGAAGGAATCTGGGCTACAAGAGTTAACTGCAAAAATATGGGCAGTAGGTCTGAGCAATGGACAGTGGTGCATCTAAACAAAATGACAGGAGTGAGGCCGATGCTCCTTAGTATTTCGGAGAAAAACTCAAACCACTATGTGAGGTGTGGGGCTCACCCAGATTAGTAGTGATGAGAGTCGGGCAAAAATATGGGTAGTAGGTTCGAGCAATGGACAGTGGTGCATCTAGACAAAATGACAGGAGTGAGGCCGATGCTCCTTAGCATTTCGGAGAAAAACTCAAACCACTATGTGAGGTGTGGGGCTCACCCAGATTAGTAGTGATGAGAGTCAGTTCAATGATGTTCCAGCTGGAGTCAAAAGGTCTACTGGCAGTGGCAGGAGTGATGCATGTCTATAGTTGAGGGTCAGTTTGTTCTCAGTATCAGCCCTGGAGGATGAGGGGTATGAGGTAGAGTTCCAGGATGGAACAATACTCATACATGAAGTGAGAGCAAGTTCCTAAGATGCAGCAATGATGCTTGGCATCAAGGAGGGAACATTGAACAGGTTGCTAGGACAACCTACAGTCAACTCCAAAGGGAGTTTGGAGCAAAGTTCCAGAGGGAGTTTGGAGTTTGGATCAATGTGTAAGAGGGAGTGTGAGGCCTGTCTCACCAGGCCTACATGGTTTGAGATGACACTGATGGAGGAGGAGCACAAGGATCCAGATCAGAGTCCTTCCGAGGCAGCAGTAAGTGTTGATGTGTTTGTAACTTCGGAAGATATTCTGATGTGTTTGCCTCCTTGCAAGATGTCTTTATTATGTCTAGACCTTGAGGTACAACCTCCGTTGTAAGTCGAGCCAATAGTCCCTAGTGTAACATCATCTAATGTGTATTTGGAGTCTCTCTAGGAGAAGTTGGCCCTGTTAGAGAAACAAGTCGGCCCCAGTCATGTAAAAGGTCAGTCACTTGAAGGGTATAAATAGGGAGGCACTCTCCCTCATTTATACACACCTCACCTCACTCAAATTCATATGAGAGAGAGAGAGACAAGGGAGGAGAGATAGATAGTTGTTGAATACTTCTTATTACTGGGTTTGATCATCTTATGACACAACCTTGTCACTGTACTATTATGAGGAAGTTTGCGGGGTTTTCTCCTTTATCATTTCCTCGGTGAAAATCTTTGTGTCTTGTGTATCTGTTATATCTTATGCATCTTGCTATACTTGTTATTCTTTCAAACAAAGATCCTAATTAAGGCACTGTACAACAGCGGAAACTAGGGCTCCCTAGTTCAAGGTGTTCTCTCCAAAGATCATCATGAAAAGAGGGCTAGGCTAACTCGCCTCAGTAGAGCGCAGCTTTTGGTGAAAGCAGTTTCAGATTTGAAGAAGTTTCAATTTTGACCCTATCACTGGTGCCGAGAGAAACTAGGGCATCAAGTTTCGGAGGCTTCCCACCTCAATCTTCAGAAAGTGACCCTGCAGAGCAACTCACCTCAAGGAGGCGCATCTTTCTGTCCAAACAAAATCCCCAAACTCCAAGTTTAGAAAATTAGGGTTTCTCTAACAAACCCTAGGTCAACAAGCTCCGAAACCAGGTTGGACACCTCAAATCGGTAAGATCTAAATCTTTATTATTTCCATTTGAGGTTCTCATTTGAAAAAGATAACTCACCATACTCAGCTTGACAACAAGCTTGGAGGGGCTGATAACTTCTGAGCATGGAAGTACAGAATCTCCCTGATCCTTGAAGAAAATGATCTGGATCAATACATCACTGAAGAGGTTCCAGAACCAGAGGGAGATGAAGCTAAGGCTGCTCATAAGAGGAGCATGGCTAAGGCCAAGAGAATCATTGCAGATTCTATTAAGGATCATCTCATCCCCCATGTGTCTTCATTCAAGACACTGAAGGAAGTATATGATGCTTCAACAAAGATGGTCAAAGGTAAGAACATCAACCGTAAGATGACTTTGAGGAACCAGTTGAAGAATGTGAAGATACAAAACTCCGAGACTATATAGTCTTACTTCACAAGGGTTGCTCAAATCAAAGAACAACTTAAAGCAATTGAAGAAAATGTCGAAGGAGAAATTGTAATGACTACCTTGAATGGTCTCCCTAGATCAGGGACTCATTCATTCAAGGAATCTATGCAAGAAGGAGGTCGATCTCTTTCAATAAACTCTTAGAAGAATGTGCACAAGAAGAAGCTCGACTCGTGACAAGAGAAGAGAAGATGGGAGCAACTGAAGATCAAGCTCTCACAGTTCACACCAGGAAGAACTTCAAGAAGAAGGAGAACTTTCATCATAACAAGAAGACGAACAAGAAACAAAAGAAGACCAAGAGAGATCCTTCCAATGTTCAATGCTATACTTGTGGTGAAAAGGGACATTTTGCAAAAGACTGTCCCGTTAGGTAAAAGAGACACCATGCTCATATTGTCGAAGACAATGAACCAACAAACAAAAGATTCAGAAGAGAGAAGGATATTTCAGATGAAGAGTAGGTGCTAATCTCAGCACTTACTGGAACTATCTCACCCAAAAGCAATAATTGGCTTGTGGATAGTGGAGCTTGTAAACACATGACGAGATACAAGGAATCATTCGTTAATATGTCTGAACATGAGTCACCACACAAGGTGAAACTTGGGGATGATTAACTACCCCATAAAAGAGAGTGGAGTAGCTTCATACAAGGTAGACTCCAGGAAATCTTTAAAGATGAAGGATGTCCTACATGTTCCAGGATTGAAGAAGAATATTCTCTCCATCTCTGCATTAGATGCAAAGGGTATGAGAGTTGCATTTGTCGATGGCCAAGTTCTATTATGGCCCAAAGGGAAGACAATAAATGATTCAACAGGGAGTGGAGAAGAAGACGAAGGCTTATACAAGCTAAAGGGACAGTATGAACAAGCACTGGTTCATGAGTCAATTGAACCAAGAGAACCGTGGCATGGCATGCTTGCACACATGTGCACTACAGAGCACCACCAATGGCAAGCAAAGCAGTTTCTAAGCTGCCAGAGATCCAGTCAAAGCATGAAGGCATTTGCAAAGGATGTGCACAAGGAAAGAATGCAAAGAAGACATTTCCTAGCAATGAGAGCAAGGCCAAAGGAATACTTGAGATAGTACACTCGGATGTATGCAGACCCATGTCGTCTAGCTCATTGAGCGAGTATGTGTACTATGTTTCCTTTATAGATGACTTCTCACGTAAGATTTGGATATATTTCTTGAAAGGGAAAAATTAAGTTTTCAGTAAGTTCATGGAATATAAGCCTTGGTCGAGAACCAAACCAATAGGAAGATCAAGACTCTACGGTCAGATAATGGCGGAAAATTCACCTCGAAAGAATTGAAGTAACTCTGTAGAGAGTCCAGGATGAAGAGGGAGTTGAGCACTCCATACAATCCTCAACGGAATGGGGTTGCGGAACGAAAGAACCGAACCATTATGGAAGCAGCAAAAGCAATGTTGCATGACCAAGATCTTCCTATGCACCTTTGGGAGGAGGAAGCAAGGACAACTATGTATGTACAGAACCGTACTCTTCATCGAGTACTTGACAACAAGACTCCTTAAGAGACTTTGCTCAAAAGAGAAACCAGAAGTCAGCCATCTGAGAATATTTGGCTACCCGATGTACATACATATGCCAAAGGAGAAGAGGACCAAGCTCGATTCTTCTGGGAGGAAGGGTATATTCATAGGATACAGTGATAAATCAAAGGCCTACCAAATATACTTCCCAGGATTCAAGAAGATCGGCATCAATAGAGATGTAACCTTTGATGAAGACTCGGCATACTTCAGATCCAGGAGGACACCTATTCAAGAGGACGAGGAACCTGGAGAAACAAGAACCCAAGGTATGGAAATTCGAGAAGCAATTCCAAAAGACCATGAGTCAAAGCATGAAGGCATTTGCAAAGGATGTGCACAAGGAAAGAATGCAAAGAAGACATTTCCTAGCAATGAGAGCAAGGCCAAAGGAATACTTGAGATAGTACACTCGGATGTATGCGGACCCATGTCGTCTAGCTCATTGAGCGGGTATGTGTACTATGTTTCCTTTATAGATGATTTCTCACGTAAGATTTGGATATATTTCTTGAAAGGGAAAAATTAAGTTTTCAGTAAGTTCATGGAATATAAGCCTTGGTCGAGAACCAAACCAATAGGAAGATCAAGACTCTACAGTCAGATAATGGCGGAAAATTCACCTCGAAAGAATTGAAGTAACTCTGTAGAGAGTCCAGGATGAAGAGGGAGTTGAGCACTCCATACAATCCTCAACAGAATGGGGTTGCGGAACGAAAGAACCGAACCATTATGGAAGCAGCAAAAGCAATGTTGCATGACCAAGATCTTCCTATGCACCTTTGGGAGGAGGAAGCAAGGACAACTATGTATGTACAGAACCGTACTCTTCATCGAGTACTTGACAACAAGACTCCTTAAGAGACTTTGCTCAAAAGAGAAACCAGAAGTCAGCCATCTGAGAATATTTGGCTACCCGATGTACATACATATGCCAAAGGAGAAGAGGACCAAGCTCGATTCTTCTGGGAGGAAGGGTATATTCATAGGATACAGTGATAAATCAAAGGCCTACCAAATATACTTCCCAGGATTCAAGAAGATCGGCATCAGTAGAGATGTAACCTTTGATGAAGACTCGGCATACTTCAGATCCAAGAGGACACCTATTCAAGAGGACGAGGAACCTGGAGAAACAAGAACCCAAGGTATGGAAATTCGAGAAGCAATTCCAAAAGACCATGAAGATCATGACATGGCAGAACCACAAGAGTCGGTAAAAACAATCCTCCAGAAGGACTCCCATAAGAGGAAACCAGCATAGGCACGAGAGCTCATATGAGAAGCATAAAGGTATGTGGCCCTATAATAGCTATGTGGGCCTACTGTGTGACATCATTGACAAAGAACCTTCCACCTATGAAGAGGATGCAGAAAATAAAGAATTGAAGGATGCTATGATTGCGGAATATCACTCGATCATGAAGAATGATGTCTGGGAGATAGTTCTGAGACCAAAAAAGAAGTCTGTCGTAACTTCAAAGTGGACCTACAAGATCAAGCATACTGTAGATGGCAACATCAAGAAATACAAGGCAAGGTTAGTAGCACAAGGATTCTCACAGAAAGAAGGCATAGACTACAAAGAGACATTTGCACCCGTGGTGAGGTACACTTCCATTAGGACCATACTTGCATTGGCAGCAGTTATGAAATGGAAAATACACCAAATGCATGTCAAGACAGCTTTCTTGAATGATGTAGTTGAGGAGGAAGCGTACGTGGAACAGCCCCCGTGATTCGAGACACATGACAGGAAGACCCATGTGTGCAAATTGAAGAAGGTTTTGTATGGACTGAAGACATGGTAAGGCAAGATGGATAGGTTCTTGATGAGCCTAGGATTTACCAAGAGTAAAGCAGATTCCAACCTTTACTTCAAAGTTGAAGACGGAAGACCAGTGATGCTCCTATTATATGTCAATGACCTGTTCCTAACAGGCGAAGAGGAACTCATTAAAGATGCAAGGAGGAGACTTGCTACAGAGTTCGAGATGAAAGACCTAGGTATGATGCACTACTTAGGCAAGGAGGTGTGGCAGAGTGCAGATGGGATCTTCTTTGGTCAAGGAAAGTATGCAGTGGAGATTTTGAAGAGATTCAGAATGTTGGTCTGCAAGGAAATAGCCACACCTATGGCATCTAACTTGAAGCTTTCTGAGTCATGCTTCATCTAAGTCGGTTGATGCCACGATGTATTGTTAGATGATTGGCTCATTGATGTACCTGACAAATACGAGGTCAGACATATGCTTTGTGGTGAACACCCTGAGCCAGCTCCTGACGAATCTGAGACATGGTCACCTGATAGCTGCAAAGCATCTACTGAGGTACCGAAAAGGTACAGCGGGTTATGGGCTCAAGTATGATGTGAATCAAAAGATTAACCTACACGGTTATGTTGATTCGGACTAGGCAGGTAGCACCACTGACAGGAAGACACCTCAGGTTGTTGCTTTAGTTTGGGACCTGGCATGATCTCCTGGTTCAGCAAGAAGCAATCATGCGTGGCGCTAAGTACAGCCGAGTCAAAGTATGTTGTCGCTTGCTCAGCTAGTTGCGAGGCAGTGTGGCTACGAAAGCTACTGTTTGACTTATTTGATCTCCAGTTGGGGTGACTTGTATCTTCTATGACAATCAGAGTTGCGTGAAGCTATCGAAAAACCTTGTGTTCCATGACAAGTCGAAGCACATCGAGATCAAGTTCCACTATATCAGGGATATGGTGCAGAGAAAAGCAGTGAAGCTCCAGTATGTGGCAACGGACGAGGAGATAGTCGATGTGTTGACCAAGCCTCTAGCCAAAGTGAAGTTCGAGTACTTCAGAGAAAGACTTGGTGTGATCCAGAACGAGACCCCTCGAAAGAGAGAGTGATGTGTTCTAGCATAGCTAAAGAGACAAGTTGTCTGAGCATAAAATTATGGCGAAGATCGTAGGTTGCTCAGACATAATCAGTCATGTAGGTTGTCCTTGGATGTAATAAGTCCTTGTGAAGCTCAAAGGTTATCCTTGGATGTAATCAGTGCTGATATGTTTCTATGCTAGAAATAGCGAATGCATAATATCTCAAATGGGAAATGAGACAGATTGTCCGAGCGGGAAAAATCCTGGTGAAGCAGGATGCTCGGACGTAATCAGTCTTGTAGGTTGTCCTCGGATGTAGTCAGTCTTGGCGAAGCTCGTAGGTTATCCTTGGATGTAATAAGTCTTGAGACAAGTTATTCAAGTGTAAATATGAGCCTTGGCGTGGTACGCAGGTTACTTGAATGTAATAAGTCATGTGGGTTGTTCGAGTGTAAAAGGAGCCCTGGTGTAGTACGCAGGTTACTCAAATGTAATATGACCTGAAGGTTATCTAAACGGAAAAGATCCTGGACGTAGGTTGTTCAGATGTAATAAGTCCTTCAGGTTGACCTAGAACTTAACAGTCCTGATGTAACAGGTTGTTTGGTAGCAATCAGTGGTTACATATATATCTATATATGTGTCTATTCCCATGTTGATATGATAAGGTCACGAAGCACATGTGGTGCACCTAGGCAGTTCTCTTTTACTAGTAGAACGCAGGTTGACTGTGGATGCTCTGTGTGCTATCTTTTGTTTTGTGCAGGATAAAAGAGATGATCTAGATACGACGAGGTAAAGGGAGCAGACGCAGGTTATTGCTATGGCAATGTAAAGAAGGTCCTCGACAGTCCCTACATGATGGCTTGCTCAAGATGTGATGAAGACCTGGATGAGGACTAAGCCTACACCCAGCATGAAAAAGGGTTGGCTCTGTAGAAACTTCCGATGACAGATAGTACCATTCGATGATCGATATGAAGATGATGATGGCAGTAGCTATGATGATGACTCTATGACTCTATGATGAAGACTTCACCAGATGTGTTGATGACTGTGGAAGAGAGAGAATACCTTTCTAGCTAAGAGAGAGTGTCTATGTATTTGTAACATCGGAAGATATTCTGATGTATACTATCATTGTATGTTGTTGTACCCCCATTGCAGATGTGTTTGCCTCCTTGCGGGATGTCTTTATTGTGTCTAGACCTTGAGGTACAACCTCCATTGTAAGTCAGGGCAATAGTCCCCATTGTAACATCATGTAATGTGCATTTGGAGTCTCTCTAGGAGAAGTCAGCCCTGTTAGGGAAGCAAGTCGGCCCCATTCATGTAAAAGGTCATTCACTTGAAGGGTCTAACTAGGGAGGTGCTTTCCCTCATTTATACACACCTCACCTCACTCAAATTCGAATGAGACAGAGAGAGAGAGACAAGGGAGGAGAGATAGATAGATGTTGAATACTTCTTAATACTGGGTTTGATCATCTTTTGATAGTCTCTGTGACTGTATTATTCTGAGGAAGTTTGCAGGGTTTTCTCCTTTATGGTTTCCCCGATGAAAATATGTGTGTCTTGTGTATCTGTTATATCTTATGCATCTTGTTTTACTTGTTATTCTTTCAAACAAAGATCCTAATTAAGCTAATAAGATCTAAGAAAAACTAAAACCCTACTCCAAGTATGGAATTGGTCATTTCCCTTTAGGGACACAGCTTGCTAGTCTTGGCACCCCATCTTCACTGTCTCCGTCCATCCATTGCCTCCCCTTGTTGTTGATTAACCTTGACATGTAAATTGACTAGTGGCATCTAGGATTTCCCCTATCTTCACCTCTATGTTGGAATAGGTCTCCATGTCTAAATTGTGTCTAGATGTCGGTTTATGTGATGCTTGTCACAGGGATGGTCTACCGCTAGGTCTTGAACACAAGTAGTCTTACCAAAAACTATCTTTAGACACTAAGGCATTGGAGCTTAAAGTTATTATAAATGGATGCACTACCAACAAAGCAAAAGTGTCTTTAGACACTACTGCAAATAAAAGAAAAACTAGCCAGTGGCCAAGAGATGAGCGCTCATCCATTGTATGGTGTTAGGCTCATTTACCCCCACAGGGTATCAAGGTGAGCCAAACTCGTCAAGGTTAAGCCTTAGTCATTTTTTGGAGCCCAGAACGCTTTCCAAGGAACCTGCACTTAGAGGCTGGCAAGTTAATAAAGATAAATATTTTCGAATAAAGTTGATGGCTAGAGGATGAGCACTCATTCTTTGTATAATGTAGGGCTCATTTGCCCCCACAAGGCAACAGGGTGAGACTGGCCCCAAAGGTCATGTCTTTGTCATTTTTTGGAAGTCAAGAAGGATTACTAGGGCACCTACCTTTAGAGGTTAACTCGTGGATATTGTTGTGCAAATGAATTACGAAAAATTTGTTTGTCTAGAGTCTAGTGGATTCTTCTCATCATTCCACCCATATGTGAGGCATTGTCATTCCCTATTGTTTACCTAGTCCAACTTAGGTGTTGTGTCAATTCCCTTGTCCTTTAGCCTAGATGCTTACAGTGTTGAGTGTCAAGTCATTCCCTTAGCATTACCTGGTTTCATTCACCTTCACCCTTGACTAGCAAAATGGCTAAATCTATAAATGAGTATACACTGGAGATTCTTATTTAAAGCAGTTGATCATTTTGATTTGGATTATTATATTATATATGTATTGTGTTTATGCTTGCCAACAAAACCTGCTTGTACTTGAGTCTCACTATTAGCATAGACAATTGAGCATGCATGTCCATTTGTACTTTGTAGTATCAGAGTTTAGCACTTGAGTCATCAGTTGATCATTCTTGACCTGGTCAACCCAGTGTTTACCAAGCCAGGAGAAGAGTCCGGGATGAGTTTTAGACCAGTGGTTATGGATGATGATTATTTATGGTCTACAAGTGTCCATTAGACATATTCATGCTTAAGATGGTGGATTACTATGATGGCTTGTATTACTTTTATGATTATCAGCATTTACAGGCTTTATTATTTTTATTGTTCTGACAAGGATAGCACCTCTAACGTACCTTTGTGATGGACATATTGTGTATGAGTACTCATTCCTAGTTGATTGAACATTCTGAGTCCATTGATGCAGTTGGTTTTCATTTTTGGGAAGTTACAGGAGAGATATGCGTCTTTCAAACATTTTGCAGCAGATTTGCCCTTGGAAATTAAAAATAAAACACAATGCAGATATCAATGAGATCTCCTAGGGCACCAGTGGGAATCTTGGGGTGTAGCCTGTCGATTATACCATACTACTACGGTGCCAGGCACATCCGTGCACTTGTTTGGCTTCAATTTTTGGTGCTCAGTGAGATATTGGCAGTTTTATGTTCCCGAGGCAGCATTTTGACGATGAAAAATGGCTAATGAGGAAATTGATTTGGGCAAGTGAGGCAAAGGAATGGCATGGAATTGATTTGAGACACAGTGTTTAGGTCACCTTCATCATCCAGCATCAGCTTCACTTGACATGGGGTCCACACGTCCTTGATTTCTTCAGTTTGAGAGCGTTTTGATGTATTTTGAGGGAGACGTCCTAGTGATTTTTATCGCTCCTTGGTATATTTGACCACAACACCTTGTTGTTGTGCCATGGGGCCATGCCAGTGAAAGATGTTATAACCTCCTAGCCCACACCATGTGATATCTTATGTTTAGTGGTCATTTTTAAGTGGTCCGCCCCCTCATTGAGCAAATTTAGTGGTGCATCCCTCTTCTGTTATTGAGTTGATCCGTGTATGATGTATTCGACTAATCTTAGTTGTTGATTATACTTTTTTATCTTTTGATCGGGACCCTTGATCTTTTGGATCTAGGTTTTATGTACTTGAGAAATTTATATATTGAGATGCTCTCTCATTTGTATGTTCAATTTTAACATTAGAATGTATTCTTAAAAATTTTGCAGACTGTAAGATAACAATAGACAAGTGCAGTAGATAGATCAACACATCACACACAATGAACACGAGTTTTTCACGAGGAAACCTTTAAAAGACAAAAACCCCAAAAGCATTAGTAATTCATCTCTTAAATGAGATGGTTTGAGTTCTTCAACCTCAGAATTCTGAGATGAATATTCTTCAATAATTCTCAAACCTTAGTAGGCTTGAAACAGTGATCACAATTTCGAACCCTAACACAAATTACCAGCAATACAAATTTTACAAAAAAATTTGAGTTAGGGCATCATGCCCAAAATTTCTTTCTGCTACCCGAGATCAATAGAGGCTGCCCAAAATTTGTCGTATGCTTCCCAGACTGCCAGTGAACTGCTTTTCAGTTGCCCGATAACTTTCTCTTGTTGCACGAATTTCTCTGTGGCTGCCCCTTTAACCTTGACTGCTGCCCGAAACCAAAACAGACAATCCGAGAGTGATTTTAGGGCAGACCATAATTGTCCAGAAACTTCCCAAACCTTGTTTTGCTTCTGTACTTCTTCCCGAAGCTTTCCCGAGCTAGGGCTTATGCTTCCCGTGAAGATTGTGATGATTGTTAATGTTGCCCGAGCTAGAGGAAGGCTGCCCAAGCGACTGTTCTACTAACCGGAGGTGTGAGCAGTCTGCTAGCAGGCTGCCCATGAGTGTTAACTGTTGCCCGGATGAAAAACCAGCCTGCCCGAATTTGAATTGAAGTAGCCCGTGGAGAGAGAGAGCCCTAGGGTGATTCCCTAGCTCTATCTTTGCTGGTCGTGAATGAGAAGAAGTAAACCCTAGTTTTTTCGGGTTTGACTGTAATAGAAGATGAAGATGCCCTAGCTAGAAACCTCCATGCTAGGGCATGACAAAACTGAGATTTGTTCTCTCTTCATGAAACCAGTGAATATCATAAGGAGCAGCTCAACATTGCGATTGTTGTCTGTGTTAAAATGAAATGAAGTTGATCTTCTTTTATAGCCTTTGATTCACCTTGATGTGGATGAAAACTCAAAAGAATAAAATAATAACATTTTATTCTTTTATCTTTGACTTTTACCTTTAGTGGTACTAAAGGTCTTTTTGCATTTTCACTTTGACTCCTTAGTGGTCCAAGGGTCCTTACGTATTTTTTACTTTTAGCTATAGCGTTCTTCAGGTGCCCTATGGTCAAAACAAGTGGTCATAGGGATCCTTCATCCCCACTCAAAGTACAACATAAATAGAGAGAATTGCGAATGCTTTTATCTCACACTCCTTGTGCCACCAAGATCAGGTACTAGGTGTCTTAACCAAGGTTAGCTAATCCTTGGAGAAGGTCACAAAGCCCACAGATCGAGGGTAGGAGTACCGCATATGCCCAAACACAGCCTAGGACTTATAGTGATGTCTTGGTAAATGACCAGGTGCCTCATCCATAGGCTGCATAATTTGACCCAAGGTCAAATACTCGATAACTGACCAAGCGCCTCCATTCCCCCGGAGAATGGCCCTCGGCCCTAGGCTGAGTCCCCCAGTTCTAGACTGGTTCATCTTCCTGGTAACTAACCAGGTGCCTCCATTCAAAGAATGGCCACTCAGCTCTAGGCTGAGTTTCCCCAATGCTGGATTGGTTCCACATCCTGGTCCTTGACCAAATGTCCCCATTCAACAGAATGGCTACTTAGCTCAAGGCTGAGTTCCCCTAGTACTGTACTGGTTCCACATCCTGGTCCTTGACTAGATGTCCCAATTCAACAGAATGGCTACTCAACTCAAGGCTGAGTCCCCCCAATGTTGGACTGGTTCCACATCTTGGTCCTTGACCAAATGTCCCCATTATCCTAAGAGAATGGCTCTCCATGCTGCTTCGGAAAAATCAACATTGTAAAGGGGACTTTTGGCTCTTAAGCTCTTGGAATAATAAAATATTTTTGCAAAACCCTTGGAAGCTTTGTCGAATATCTTGTGTGGAGATTGGAAAGTCTTATTCTCTCTAGCATTCTCACATATCTATGTATTTCTAATACGTTTTGCAGGTTGTCATTCACTTGGTGAAGGAAGCGATTTGGGTAGGGGCGCTATTGTGACGAAGCTTCATAGCATTCTTTCAAATCGCCATTAAGTCAGGGAGTATCTTTATTGTGTCTTGCGGCCATCTCGATGTTCTTTGATTCATTTTTCTTCGTCATTTCATCCATCTTTTTGCAAATCAATTCTCATTGTAGATCTCTTTTGCAAGAGGAGGGAGCACTTGGCATCTTGAAGGGACTAGCAATTTCACTTGGAGAGGCATAGAAAATGCTCGTAATTGATCAGAGAGGCAAGATCATCGTCATACAAGGTTAGTAGCAAGTATTTCCAGGTACGTTCATATTTGTTTTATTTTTCTTGGGCTTAATCCAATTGTCACCACCAAACCCTCTTTTTACAAACCCTCATTTTGTAGATCTGATAGATCCGGTGAGTTATTTTATGACGGCCATCAAAACCCACTTGGAGATTGTTGAATAAACCATAGATATCGAATTTCACGTAAATTGGACTCCATTTACCCCGAGATCTAGCACTAGTCACTCCAAGTGGGGCGCCCCCTTTGGGTGGGTGGTCGAAATTTTAGATCTATCAGCTGGGTATGCTTGAACCCACCTCAAAATCACAAATCCATCCTTCAAGCATCCCGATCTAGTCATCCCATGCCCTGATCTACCTTTTTGGGTCTGCTTTGTCCACTTTTGCATAATTTCCTAAGTGGGTCCTTTAGGTCTCTCTTGTATGTGCCTAGATCTTTCTAGATCTACTTTGCTTAACTCATTGTGGTATTTTCATTATCCAGTTGGGTCATTTTCCCTATTCTCTAAACCTTCCCAACTTCAACTTAACTCCTATACCGCATCTATTTCCTAGATCTAGTCTACCTCACTCATTATCACAACTCCTTTACTTGTTGTTTACCCTTAGGAGTGGCTTGAGTAGGTCTGCTATCCCTCTTGGGCTACTAGGGCCTCCCCCTTGATCATTTTCCAAAGTGATCTAAAGTGACAAGAACTCGTCCGGCGTGACAACTACCCTTCTTCCGTAGTGGACGAGGCCCTTGAGGTGTCACCGGTTAGCTACCCCACCTGTACCGTCCCGGATGGGATACCTTTAGTGGGTAGCTACACATTTTGTGATAACAGGGCCGACATGGACAAGAAGAGGGTAGGATTAGGGCCAACGAAAACCAAAACACACAAAGCTACAGGACTGGGGTCGAGATTGATTGGATAAGGAATAGATGCGGGCTCAAACAATGTACAAGTTAAGCTCGTCGAAAATAGGTTTACGAACAGGGGTCAACAAGATAGTTGCTAACCTTATCTCCCTTTCAATCTCCTAGCCCGATCTCCATTGCTCAACTTGTTGAGATCAATTAATGGGATCTCCATTGCTTAGTTCAACTTGATGGGATCTCCATTGCATGTACAAGGGATTCCCAAGGTCAAGGAGGGGGTTTTTGGATGTATATCATGTGGCACCCTCCCACGTATGGCATTCATCTTCTAAGGCTCTATCCTGGTCACATCTTCCATCCACATGGTCCCGAACTTGGGGTTCAACCGAGGAACAAGGATTTCCATCAATGATGCAACAAAAAGTAATTTAAGCCATGAAAACATGCTTCCAACTACGTGTCAAATGTGCCCAAATGGATCCTCATGGGAAATGTGCCTCTGAAAAAGCATCCACAAAACCAGCAACACTCCTCCACACCTTTGTTCTTGCCTCCAAATGATAAATGTGCTTGGAAAAGACGGAACAAGGAGCATGGCCTCCAAGTCTCTCCCTGCAACCTATAACTGCCACTAAACTTCAAAGATCTTCTATTGTGCTAGTGAGAGAAGAAAGCCCATGAAAATGCAAAATCCCGTGCATTTTCAAGGGGGTAACAAGTTCAGTTAGTCAATGATGTTCTTGCCTCCAGAGTCCAGATGATAAATTGTGCTTGGAAAAGACGGAACAAGGTGCATCGCCTCCAGGTCTCTCCCCGCCACCTATAATTACCACTAAACTCCAAAGATCTTCTGTTGTGCTAGTGACAGAAGAAAGCCCATGCATTTTCAAGGGGTTTACAAGTACAGTTAGCCAATGCACGAGGATTGATTTTTAGCATTCTCGACACCTAAAAGTCCTATTCCTGCCCGCCAAAATCAAAGTACAGAAGCATTTGCTGCTTTCAATAGTCTTCTACTTGGGTAGAAAATTGAAGTTGCTCAAACCTACCCTCCAAGGGTTAGCACATAGTATTCTAGAAGTCAACCGAATTCCCCCTTATCCATAACTGGCAGCTCTGTTTTCATGTTTTTAGAATGAACATTGCATCCAATAATGTCAAATGTTGAATCTGCTAAATAATAAATTTCAAAAATTACCTGGCAATATTACTTTCCTATATATTAGAGAAGTTTTACCTTTCCTGTTGCACTCCAAAGAGAGGCAAGTTTGATACTCTCCTTATTTTCTGTTTTTGTTTCACTGCTACAGAAAAGCAGACAAAAAAGTTTGACAGAAAAAGATAGAATTTAATTAATAAAAACCTCCATTCCTGCTAAAAGTAACACAGGGATAACTCACGTGCAGCTACCAACCATACATGACAAGAAATCGAAAGACACTGTCCATTTTAAAAGGAAAGAAATTCCTTGCAGTAACTGAGAAGATTATGAATAACAAACAGGTTAGACATTCATGATTCAAAATTGCAATAATGTACTGAGGCATTACCCATTCATGACAACTCTAAAATGTCAGAACATTATACAAAACTAACAAATAACCCAAGAACAAATGCACACCTTGACCAATGTCCCAGCGAACTCTAAGACACGTGCTGCAAGTTGGCATGAAGCTCTCATGCACTCTATTCCCTCAGCATCATGTATCTGTGGTTCATTTGCAAGCTCAGGCAAAGAGCTGGAGTTCACATAGGGTGGCTTTATGATATGATCAGGCACAGGTAGGCGAGGTCGCACTTTCCCAGGCCTTAAAGGAGGACGTTTTCGTAGCTTCCCTGGATTCTCTACCTTGCCCTGCTCAATAGCTCTGCACAAAACTCAACACATCAGTGAAATTAGTCCACAATTATATTTCCTTCAACTTCCAAAGGCTCAATACAATACAGAATAATAAATGAATATTGAAAAAGACTTGTATAACATTGCTTGGACTGCATATGCCCATAATAGAGTGTATCTCGTTGATCAACAAAATCTATTAGGTTGCAAAATAGTCAAATAAACTGTACTGCAATAATAGCCACTATCCAACACTATCACAACATCATTACGTAAAAGCTTTCTTTCTATACTAATCCTTTCCAGTGTTGTCCAAATTCTCAGGCAGAAGGTTTGCTTAGGGTAAACTCACTTCATTTCAGTAAGCGTTCAAAGCATGCAAACCCACTACATAACCATGACATTTCAGTTGATTAATCATTAAAGATATAGGTATTGTCCAAAGTGCTCGAGTTTCACACAGAAAATACTCTTACTCAGGGAGGCTTCGTAGCAATGCTATCAAAATGACTATTGGAGCTAAAAATACCATCACACACAGTCGTCCTGGCTGAGCTTGGAGCGTGACCTCTGTTACCCCTGACATGTATGGGGTGACTTGATCATTATTTCCTCTGTGACCTTCCATCACATCCAGTAGTTCCACAGATGAGATCTATGGTTTGTCCATGGACATTTGACAGAGACACTTTCAGCTTTCTTAGTTCTTCTATGCCATGCACCAGAGATTGATGGGGAGTCAGGACATACAATTTGCACCAATGTTATGACATATCCTCTCTAGGTGATTTATGGTTAATGTTTTCTTATGTGTGGACACTGATACCACCTAAGTTGTACTTAGTTGGACTTGCAAGTAAGCTACCGAATAGTGAACAAGTCAATTGTTCACTATTAGTGTTTGCAAGTCCATGCAGGTCATTTTAGCCCCTTTTTAATTTTTTTCGCATGTTCATACCCCATGGGGAATTGTAATAAGTGACAAAGCATGATGACTTTTTGTAAAAGGATTGGCCAACTTAGACTTATTCATCAATCCAATTACTCTAAAGTGTTTTTCCTTGTTAATTATTTGTTGTTCGGGTACACAGGGTACTCCCAAAAGACCGAACACCTAGAGCAACCACTTCACACAAAAAGATAACAGATCAATACACCGATGTTTGTCACGTGGTTAAAACCCTCGAGAGGGAAACAGTCCACGGCCCCAGCCAAATAGCTACTTGGAGCAATTTATTATGCAAAAGAAATAAAGTTACATGAGCTTCTCATAATCGATCAACTAGCCAAGGACCCTCCATGCTCTTTAAATAGAGATCATGGACCAATCGGGTGTTAAGCCACGGATCAATGGGTAGGTACGATCTAAGAGAAGTTGAACCGTCGGATCACTCTATGTCTAGAACATATCATGACCGTCGGATTAGAATATTTACAAATGCATACTAATGTAGACTAAAGAAACACACTTTTACCTAACGGATATACTACACAAGTTGATCTTAACTAACTCCTGAGTGTCTAAATATCATAACATCCCCCCTTAAGAACAACTTGGATAGGATTGAAGGATTTACAAAAGTGACACTATTAGGAGAAGGAAGGAGGTATTAGAGCCTATCCCCCCTTAAGGACACATTCCTGAACTCCTAACATAGACCGAAGTTTAGAAAACTTCGCTTCTGTAAGAGACTTGGTGAAGATGTCTGCAACTTGATCATCTGTAGGGCAATAGAGCATTTCAAGAACACGATCATGAACAAGATTTCTGATGAAGTGCATGTGTTTGCTGCGTTGATGTAGAACTGGATCTTTGGCAAGCTTGATGGCACTTTAATTGTCGCACCAAAGTGGAGTAGGCTGCTGCTGCTTGAATCCAAACTTTGAAAGGATCTGTCGAAGCCATAAAGCTTCCTGACTGGCATTAACTGCGGCTCGATATTCTGCTTCTGCTGAAGAAAGAGCAAGAGCTTGTCGTTTCTTACAAGCCCAAGTGACAAGTCCAGATCCCAGACTGAAAACATAACCTGCAGTAGACTTTCGATCATCAGGATCGCCGGCCCAATCTGAATCAGTGAAACCAACCAACAAAGGTTTCCCCCCTGTACTGTAATGAATCCCAAACTGAATTGTACCTCGAATATATTGAAGTATTCTTTTTGCTGCTTTCCAGTGACTTTCATGAGGAGTTTGCATATAACGGGCAACACGACCAACGGCAAAGGAAAGGTCAGGACAAGAATGAGTCAAGTATAAAAGACTACCAACAAGTTGACGATACAAGCTGGCATCTACTTCAGGGGAAGTACAAGTGGCAGAAAATTTGACTCCAGACTGGAAGGGAGAAGGGGTTGGTTTACAATCTTCCATGTGGAAGTGACGAAGAAGGTCACAAGCATACTTAGACTGGGAAAGAAAGATTCCTTCTTTGGTTTACAAGACTTGGAGACCAAGAAAATAATGCAAATGTCCTAAGTCTGACATTTCAAAATTTTGTTTAAGACTGGATTTCACATGGGTTATAAGTTTAGGGTCACTACTAGTAAGGATAAGATCATCAACATAAAAAACAAGTATGATGAGATGGTTTACTACTTTCTTGGTATAGACATTGGGGTCAAAATGGCATCTAGAAAAACCAGTGTCAAGGAGAAAGCTATCCATTTTGGCATACCAAGCTCTAGGAGCTTGCTTAAGGCCATATTAGGATTTCTTAAGGAGACAGACAAGGCTAGAGTTATCCTGAACATATCCAGTAGGTTGTTCCATGTAAATTTCCTCCTGTAAATCACCATGTAAAAAGGCAGACTTGACATCCATTTGATGGACTTCCCAGTTATGTAAGGCTGCAAGGGAAAGAACAAGGCGGATGGAATTCATTTTTGCGACGGAGCAAAGGTTTCATTTTAGTCAATCCCTTCAACTTGGGAAAAACCTTTGGCAACTAACCTTGCCTTAAGTCTTTCAACACTTCCATCTGAATCATACTTAGTTCTGTAGACCCATTTACATCTGACAAGTTTTCTTCCTTTTGGAAGAAGAACAAGATCCCAAGTATCGTTCGCCATTAAGGAACAATATTCTTCATCCATAGCTGCATCCCAATCTGGATTTACTGAAGCTTTTGCAAAAGTTTCTGGATCATGATTCTCGGAAACATGAGCCAAAAGAGAAGAGGCTCCTTGAAACTGAGAACGTGTTCGACGTTGATCTCTAGGATCACCGACAAGATCACTAGCTGGTTCACATGTTGAACAGACCCATCAAGGAAGTATTGGTGCTAGTGCAATTGGAGGAACATGACCAGGCAAACGTGGATTTTCATCCTCGCTGTCATCATCAGAAACTGGAGTTGGAAACCTGTCAAGGAAGTTGGAACAAGAAGAAAAATGCACAATCGCCAAATCAGGCTCGCAGGCCAATGATGGCACACCTGCCAAGTTAGGCTCGCAGGCCAAGAGATTTTCATCAAATTTAACATCTCTTCTAATGATTATATCATGAGAATGTGGCTGAAGAAGTCTATAACCTTTTACATTTTCAGAATATCCAACAAATATGCACTTTTCACTTTTAGGCTGCAATGCTTTCCGTTTTTCATCTGGAATGTGAGCCCATGCTTCACAACCAAACGCAAAAGTGACTTACATCTGGTTTAATTTTACTCCATGCTTCTTCCGGTGTTATACCTTGTAAACCTTTAGTGGGTGTGCGATTAACTATGTAATATGCACAATTTATGGCCTCAGCCCAATATTGAAGACTTGGTCCCTTAGATTGGATCATACAATTAGCCATTTCTTTTAAAGTGCGGTTCTTCCATTCAACTACACCTTTTTGTTGTGGTGTATATGGAACAGTGTGTTGTTGTTGGATTCCTTGTTCAGTGCAAAAAGAAGTGAACTTGTTGTTAACATATTCTTCTCCATTGTCAGATCTTAACTTAATAATTTGATGACTAGATTGTTTTTCAACAAGGGCCTTGTAGGCCAAGAACATGTTAAATACTTCGCTCTTAAGTTTTAGGCAGTAAACCCAAGTGCGTCTGGAGTAGTCATCAATGAAAGTTAAGAAATATTTGAAACCAGAAAAGGAAGCAAATGGAAGAGGGCCACACAAGTCACTATGCACAAGCTCCAAGGGAACCAAGGCGTGCAAAGAGGCACGTTTGTCAAAACTGTCCCGATGATGTTTTCCTAGTACACAACCGAAACAAACACCATCCTTGCAAGATACCATCGGAAGATCAGTCACCATATTGTCTTTACATAGTTGTTGCAATGAGCGATAATTTAAGTAACCAAATCGCTCATGCCAAAGTTTGCTCAAGTTATCACTATGAGCAACAAAAACTGAAGGAAAAGGTGATGACCCAAAGTTGTTAAATTTGTACAACCTCGTAATATCATCAACAGTTCCAATAGCAAGGACATTTTGAGGATTTTTAAAATCCTTGATTACAACTTGGTGAGGTGTAAACGTCACAGTTTTACCTTCACCCGAATGAGTAATTTGATAGATTGATAACAAATTGCAGGAAATTTTTGGAACACATAGTCCCTCACTGAAATGACCATTTTCTACTGGAACTGTTCCAGATCCTACAACACTTAGAGATCTATCATCACCAACAAATATTTACTTGGTGTTACATTCATGCTTAGTAGAAAAGATGGCTTGATCCTTAGCCATATGATAAGATGCTCCAGAATCAATGAGCCCTCCAATTGAAGTAGAAGAAGAAGATGCAGTATAAGAGTAACCAAAAGCACAAAGTGCATGTCCATGTGAGGTAGATTATGAAGACAAATCTAGGCTGATGTGGTGCTTCTTCATTGCTCCTTCCAAGGCTACCATCTTCTTGAAACACTTAGATTCATCATGATTATCTTTCCTACAAAAATTGCAATGACGCTCAGTCTTCTTTCTTTTTGGCTTGGATCCTTTGTCATTTTTTAAAGAAGGAGCTGACTAATAGGGTTTGGGACCATTATTGTTTGGCTTATTATTGCGAAAATTATGTTTCTTGGGAGGCTTGGACTTTTCTTTCTGTTGGGACAATAAGGTTTTCCCAGATGTATCTACATTGTTAATTATTCCAAGATGAATGAGCTTATCTTGCTCTCTAATTAAGGAATCAAAAAAGGATTCAAGACTAGGCTCTTGATAGCTAGCTGCAGTCAAGGATTCTTTCATGGAGTAGAATGTAGATACAAAAACAGAATATACAAATCCAAATTTGGAAAGAATATGATAAATACAGTGTTTGTCTTCTTTCTTAATCTTGCATTCTACACATAAGAATCTAAGAGTTTTATACTTAGATAAATAGTCTTGAATGGATGAAAAATCATTTCGATTCAAGGAAATCAACTCATTCTCAAGTTGATGACCCTGAATTTCATTGTGTTTATCAAACACAGATTCCAACTTTTCCCAAGCTTGATCAGGTTCATCAATTCCAGATATGTGGAATCGCAAATCAATAGAGATTGACATCCCAATCAATCCACGAGCTTCATCACATCTATTTGCCCATTTAATTTTCTTATCATCATCAGTGGGTTCTGTTTCTTTCCCTAAGGTTATCCTGAAAAGTCCCCTACTTCGCAGAACATCCTCCATACGAGATTTCCATGAGAAATAGTTAGAACTTGTAAGTATAATATCACAAGGGGCGGCCATACTGTAAATTAATAGCTGAAAGAACAGAAAATAACTGTCTGGATGCAAAGAGCTCAAAAAAATATGCGGTTTAAAAAAAACGGCATTGAAAAGTGATTATGGATGATGAAGTTATGCTTGATCAAAAAAAATGTTGAAGATGTCCCCAATAGTGACGTGGCAGATATTAACTTGACCAACTAAAAAAAGAACCCCCCTCTTCCCAAAATCAACCTTTGACAATCACTTTACAATAAAGTTGTTTTTAAGTGAATCACTTCTGTAAAATAAGTGAAGTTCACTTTTACAATAATGTTACTTTTAAATAGTGCGGCAATAAATTAAAAGACTTAAGTGATTCACTTTTTTATTTTATTTTATTTATGTAAGATGCACTTTTACAATAAAGTAATTTGAAAATAGAAATTGCATGCACTAAAAAGTAGCTTAATAAGACTTGAACTCAAGACCTATCAAGGAATAAAGCAACTTTGGACCAAGTGAGCTAAGTTTAAAAGGTACGTAAAAGAATGGAAAGAGGAAGGGGTTTTTTTTTTCACTCCTCTCTCGTTCTCCGTGCTTGCCTTTTTTTTCCTGCAAATCACAAAAAAAAATTTCCACACAATGGGGTTAGATCTTGGTTAGCTTACCTGGAAAGTCTATGTTTTCAAATTTTCTTGTTGTTTCTAATTTGTCGTGATCGCACAAGGTGCACGGCAAAGAGCATACGTAGCCGAGCAGACAAGAAAAAAACTTTCCCTTACAGTTTTCGATTCGCCGCGATCGCGCAAGGTGCACGGCAAAAAGCATACACAGCCAAGGAAGGCAACAGTCCGAGACTAAAAAAGTAAAGATCTAATAATAAAACTGATAAAATATGAGAGATTTTAAAAAAATATTAAAACAAATCCGTCACTGTAACATTATAGCTTCAGATTTGCCGAAATGGGTGTTTCTGGAACAAATGGAAACAGTTTTCGTTTCGATAAAAACGAAAACCATTTCCCAATGGAAACGGCGCTCCGGACACAATGGAACAGCTCCCATAGGCCACAAATGCACAGAAAATCCAGAACCAAAAACCCTTTCAAAGTTTCGGCAACACCGATTCCAGATCTTGATCAAAACCGAAAGCGGCTCTTCATAAACGCTCCGATATCATGTTCGGATACATAGGGTACTCTCAAAAGACCGAACACCTAGAGCAACCACTTCACACAAAAAGATCACAAATCAATACACGGATGTTTGTCACATGGTTAAAACCCTCGAGAGGGAAACAGTCCACGGCCCCAGCCAAATAGCTACTTGGAGCAATTTATTATGCAAAAGAAAGAAAGTTACATGAGCTTCTCATAATCGATCAACTAACCAAGGACCCTCCATGCTCTTTAAATAGAGATCATGGACCAATCGAGTGTTAAGCCACGGATCAATGGTAAGTATGATCTAAGAGAAGTTGAACCATCGGATCACTCTATGTCTAGAACATATCGTGACCGTCGGATTAAAATATTTACAAATGCATACTAATGCATATTAAAGAAACACACTTTTACCTAACGGATATATTACACAAGTTGATCTTAACTAACTCCTAAGTGTCTAAATATCCTAACATTTGTCGTTTTTTAGCGATTTATAACTTCCGAGTTTTTCACTCAAACCTCCAAAGCTGGAGTAGTTATCTTGGTGGCTAGGCCTTCGAAGGTTATTAAAGTCTAGATGTCAATATATATTACCATGCTAGTCACTATTTTTGAGTCATGAACATGTACTAAGTCCCCCCTAGTTTTTTTTTATTTTCTGCTAATAAAAAATTTTCCCCTAAAACAGGCAAATTTTTAATGTTATTAATGTAAAGATCAAAAGTCATAAAAGTGGTGTTACGAGGTGGAATTTTCCATGGGGGTGCTCATTTTCTAACCCACAACAACACCCACTATACCCCTAAACCCACTTTGGGAGTCAAATTAGTGATTATTTATCACTTAATTTGATTTCTCTTGAAAATGGCCAAAAAAGACATAATAAAGGTAAAATCAACATCCCATTAGTCAAGGATGTTTGTCTAGGACATGATCTCAGTTAGTTGGAGTGGTGGCACCTTGATGATCAGTTAACTCAAGAGCTAGCTTGTTGGTTGATTCCCCTTGTCAGAGATGGCGCATGAGTTAAGTGAGGGGCACCTCATGAGGAGAGGGCGCATTTCTTGTTGGTTGGGTGTCTCCATCTCATTGGAGGCACATCTTTAGTGAGGGAGGTGGCATCAATCAACTCCAAAGCACTCCTATTCACACCATGTTACCTCCTAAATCATTTCAAGCTAGATTTCCAAGTGTCACTTTTTTTCCAAGTGTCATTGGTGCCCTCTCTTGGGATTGCACCCCCCACTTCTCCTTTCATCTATATAAAAGCAGACATTGATTCCTAATTCTTCATTGGACGGTGGAACCTCTACTCTTATGCTTTGTAATCCTGTGAAGTTTTTCTTGTTGAATGAATAAAGGCTTTGGAGGAAAATCGTGGTGTGGCTCTTCATGTGTGTGGATGTGGATGTTCATTTAAGATTATGAGGAATCTATGTCTATTACATGTGTGATCTTGATTGTAATGTTAATATTTGGCCTTTGAAAGGGAATTTTCTCCCAGTAGGGTAAGGTAGTAGATTGATTTATCTATTATTTTACCGTTAGTTGCATTGGATCTCTTGGACAAACATGTTTTTTGTGTTTAAATGCATGTCTTCTAAATTTCTTTTGTCTTCTAAGTTGAAGTTATCTAGCTTGAAGAAGAGGTTGAGTGAGGAAGCATCCTCCTCATCTTCAATCAAATTTGAGAAGTTGTCCCTCTGAGCACCACTACAAAGACTCATTTGCCCAAGTTCAAGGGCTTTCTTTTCTTCACCCTTATCATCCTCTAAATTTAAATCTTTCTGGTTAATTGTTCTTTCAATTACAATTCTAGATCAATCTTCAAAGAAAATTTTATAAGTAGATCCAACTTGTAGTTGGATAGGATTAGATTCTAGTTTGTTAAGTAAAATCTTTTACATTTTTAATCTAGATCTAACCTTGAAGTACTTCTCTTTGCAAGTCATCTAATAAGTAGATCTAAAGGCTTGTAGGAAAAGTATTTCTTTTGTTTTAAAATCATATCCGGGAAGTTTAAGTGCCTTTATCTCTTGCCTCAAAAAAGGAAGCAAAAGCTTGTTTCCCTTAGTTTATTTTTGTATTTTACTTAGTGTAATTTTTGGGTGTTTACCAACGATGTTCAAAGACACATTCAAAGTGTTTTTGAGCATCTTCTATTTCACTTTGCTTGCTGGCTTTTGTCATTTGATGAACAGATAGAAGGAAATGCTAGCGGATTCTTGAAGATATAAATCATCCAGAGCACCCTAGGTGTAATGTCCTCTTTCAACTAAACCACCCTAAGACACCTATTAACCTATTTTATTCCCATAGGTTCAACCGGGTATTAAAGAAAAGGGAATAACTGAGGACTAATAGCACTAGGAGCAGAAAGATACATAAATTCAGTATTATTAAGTCATCAATGTAGTAGGAAGGCCATCAGAGTTCATATCATAAAGCATGCAAAGCATGCAGGCCTTATTTCTTCAATGTTAAAGTCAACATGAAATTAGAATTGCATGTATGCAAAAGTGAAAGCGTAAACCCTAAAAGTGACATGCAAACCCTAAAAGTACATGATATTCTATTTAAGAAGGGTTATTGGACCAAAGAGTTTATCTATTATTATTGTTGTTGATTTGGAGCTTTGTGCAGCAGCACAACGTGCAGTCGCAGCAGTTGGGGTTGAAGACGACGTCTTCAGTTAACGAGGGTTCGGCAGTGCAACTATCTTCCCTAGTCTCTTTCAGGATAGACCATCGAAGTTTATCAACAACATTCATCGTATTCATCCATATCCAACGAGCCAATATCCACCGAAAGATTATTTGCAGGTTCATGTGTGCAGCTGGGAATTTAGCTGGAAAACCCCAAGGTATTCACTGGGTCTCTGAATCCTGGTTTATCTTCCATATACTAGCATCACCTTCATCGATAGGGTCACTCCACTGCATTGGGTGATCATCCGCTTCCAGTTTGCTCATCCGGAGCAGTTATCAGCAAATCCGAGAGGTTGGGGGGCGTGAGCACCATACTGGTAAACCAATTCGCTAGGGCTCTTGGAGAGGTCAGAATCCCTGCATGCTCCAGTCATTTCCTCCAACACGGGAAGATCTACAACTCGGCAAAATCTCAGCACCAACAGGTCACTCCTCCATCAAAAACGTCATATTTAGCTGAAAGAGGGGGTTTCATGTTGTTGGGCATCAACACTAGGAAAGGAGCAATATTACATCACTAGCTCAGCTTTATTTGCATGCATCTTATCTCTGGAGCATCTTTAGCTTGATTATCAGTGGTAAGTGTTTGCCTTCTTCCTACAAATTCTCTGCCCTAGTTCAGCTATAATTTAGGGCAATTAGCATAGCACCTCGCATGCACATTTTAATTCACTATTATTGTAAATCCTGAGGCTACAATCAAGCCCTAGAATAGAAAACAGTAGAATATCAGTATTTGGGATATTACACTAGGCACCATTTTCTAATTCTAAAACATTTTTCTAAGCAAAAACTTGTAATCCTTTTGCATTCAAATCTATAAGGACCAAAGGAATTCCTCTAATCATTATAAAAACTTGATAATAAAAGAGAAGCGAGTGAGCTACCTAGCGCCCACAACCCATTCCCCCTGGAGGGATTCGTGTCGATTCACTTTTCGTGGTGTGACTTTTCTCTGAATCTCTTTCTCTTTCTTTTGCTTTGATTAGATTAATTAGAGTTTAAATTAACAGTTTGTTGGTTTTTATTCAACGTCGGACCACAAACTCACTCAGGATTGTAGATCTTTCAGTTTGTAACATTTGCACTCACTACACTTACCTTTAGTTTATCTCTTTCTGTCATTTGATTTTCCTTAGATTAGAACACTTTAGCACTCACTGCACTTAATCTAGTTGTTCTTTATTTCATTCAAGCTTAAGGAGTAACGAACGGTGGCTTAGTCCCTCGTATGCTCTTGTCCACCGCAAACTTTGTCAAATCTGTGGAACAATCAGAAAAGGGATTTGACTGGTTAGATTAATATGCAAATCCACTTAATCTTTATTCCCAAAAGCAAGGTGTTCGCATTAGACATACCATAGAATCAAGGGGTTACTTAAAGCAAATTATGTCTCAGCCCGTTGGACACTTGGTAACGTTGCCCTACGCATGCTAGTAAGAATAAAGGGCTAAGCGAGCCAAATCAAGAACTCACCCACTCCATAAGCAACTCACTAATAATAATAAAACACACCAAGAGCACATTCAAAGCATCTACTTTCATCATTGCATTTACTTCATTTACTTTCGGCGCTTGTCTCATTGTGTACATCTTACTTTGCTTTAAAGTATTTACTTTTATGCAATGATGATGATATACTTTATATGTTGTTAAGTGTAATTTCATGTTACTCTTGTGATTAATCAATAAACTCCTAGAATAATTTTCCCTTTGTAGTGTAATCAGCCTTAGATTATTTTGTTAAGGACCACCCCCCTTGGCTTCGCTAGGACTTGGCCTCAACGAAGGAGTCGAGTGTTGAGTGACGGTATCTCAACTCATGGCTTGCCCCCAAGGACACACACAATGGCTTGAAGATTTCTTCCACGTTACCCGAGATGCGTATCAAGCAACAACAGACATGACCATAGGGGGTCAACTTTCTGAAATTAGACTTGAATCCACCTGGCTACTCCAATGTCAGTAAACACCTCAAGGTATTCAACTAGAAGAAACTCTGAAGGTTTGCTCAATTTCATCCCCGAGCCTGAACAGGTTTATAGGAGGAGACTGAACAAACTTGCTTCTCGTAGGATCCTTGAAGAACTTGGATCTGAGTCTGTCTCAGACATCCATTTTTTGTTTCAAGAAAATTTTGAAAACTCTGAAAATAATAACTGTTTCCTTACCACGATGAATGAGTACTTTACTCAGTTAGACTTCTCTTAGATAGCAGGTCAACCCCATGAGGTTCCTGAAAAGGCAATTGATAAGCTTGTCACTTTCACATGCACTGATGCCTCTACCTCTGTTGAGCAACATCTCATATATTTTTCCAAACATTGTTCTGCCTATGTCAAGGGTGTTGACAAGCAAGATGTATACATGACTCTATTTGCTTTATCTTTGGATCGTAAAGCTAGAAACTGGTATGACAACCTGCCAAACAATGCATTCGCTACCATGGCAGCCTTCAAGATTGCCTTCCTCAACAAATTTGGAAGTAAAAAAGAACCTAGACATCTAGTGGCAACCTTAACCAGTATGAAGAAATCTGATACGAAAACCATGGATGAATTCAACAATAGGTTCACAGAGTTATCAAATTCCATCCCTGCTACTTATGCTCCTCCTGCAGCTTCCACTTTGGATTATTACATAGAAGCATTAAGTGGCAAAATCCAGTATCAGATAAGAGACAAGGAGCCCACCACATTGCTTGAAGCTCAAGGTTTGGCTACCAAAATTGACAAAAACATGCATTCTTCAGGAGAATCAAACATCCAGGGTTACTCTAGATCGTCCATGCCTCTGAAAACTATGGAACCTAAAGAGAAAGAGCCATCCAACACTGCTTATGAAAAGAAATTCATTGAAATGGCTGAAAAGATTGAAGAGATGGAAAGAAAGCACGTAGCACAATTAAAAGAAGTTCAGAACCGGGTTATCACTGTTGAAAGGACACAACCCCCACCACCTCCTAGAACATTTCCTACAAAACCAAAATGGCAAAGAAGAAATCCCAACCATGAACAGAGGCCTCCTCATCAGCTAGAGGCTGCTAATGTGGTTGAACCGTACAAGCCATTTTGTAGGGCATGCAGAGATTTCCATGAGGAATTTGGTTGTCATTATGCATGTTATGTTCAAGAACATGGTTATCCTGAGGGTTGTGGTCTCAACACATCTGCAAGCGAGCCTGACTTTATCAATCAGGTAGGAGACATCTATAACAATCATAGGGATAGTTGGAATCAAGCCAACCAATGTCATCAAAGGGTTGATCATTTGACTGAATATTATGGGGAAATGCCTTCAAATTGCAACAACGTTCAGAACTTTAAATGCATGACATATCAAAGAAGACCAAAGGAAGGACCATCTACCCAAACTGCTTCAAAGGTAACAATTCCTAACATCCCTCCAGAAATTAATGATGAAAAGGAATCTGTCGCTCTAACTTTTGATTTAGGTAGTTGGTTGGCAAACTCCAAAGTTCTGGTTCACGTACTTGAGTTATGTAAAATTCCTAGTCAGAAAGAGAAACTGTTAAAAATGTTAGAACCCCAAACTGATGATGTTCCCTTCCCTACCTCACAGATTGTTGCACCTGAAAAACCTACAACTCCCAAGAAAGTAACTTTTGCCAATATAGTAGAACAACCTTCACCCAGTCAAGAAAATGACTATGAAGATCCTCCTGTAATCTTGCATACTAGGGACCCAAGAAAAGAATATCATCCGCCCTTCTACATATCAATGATCATTGATGATGGGTGATCTTCTCCTGCACAACTGTATGCTAGATTCAGGGTCAGGATCCAATCTTATGACTAAGAAGGTCATGCAACAACTTGGCCTTAGAACCACACACCCCTACCAAAATATATGTGCCATGGATTCTAGACCTGTCAAAGTTGAAGGCATGATTGAAAAGCAACACATGAGATTAGCCAAGTATCCGGACATTCATGTTACCATGGATATCCTCGTCATAGATGTACCGGATAAATGGGGCATGCTATTATTTAGAAAATTTGGTGCCACTTTGGGGGGATCCATTCAAATGAACTGGACATACGCCACTGTACCTGCATCAGAAGATTCATTGGTCAAGTTACATACTGAGAAAGAATGAAGATATCATGTAGAAAACCCGGAGAGGCCTTCAAATGAGTATATCAACAACTCTAGTGAACATGGGATATACCAGATCAACTCCACCTTCTTGGAACCCATCCAAGAAGAAATAAAAAATGAGAAATTTAATGAACTGTGGAAGATGAACTTTGATGGAGCTTACTCTAGAGCTGGTAAGGGGGCTGGGGTGGTCATTATTTCACCAGAGGGTAAGGTTTTCAACTTTGCTTTCAGATTGGAATTTGAAGCAACCAACAATGTGGCAGAATACGAGGCACTTCTACTGGGCATCGAGATTGCCAAGGACATGGGAATCAAATTGCTTAGTATTAAGGGGGATTCTGACGTAATTGTCCAACAAGTTAAGGGTCAGTTTGCATGTAAATGTCAAAGGTTAAAGAAGTATAGAAATGCAATCTGGGAAACAATGGTATTTTTTTATGCCCTTAATACAAAAGCAATCCCTAGAGATCATAATAGTGTCGCCGACAGACTAGCAGTTTCAGCTTCGACACTTCAGCCATCAGATGAGATGTTAGAGGGGGATTGTCCTTTGGAAATCAACTTTAGACCTTCAATCCCTGATAATATTGAACATTGGCAGGTTTTCCAAGATGACGAACAAATACTGAAATTTATTAATCATATCGATGAATTTTCCAACTATAAAGCCAATGAACATGAGGAAGGTAAAGAGTATCGGGACGAGGGTAACCGCTTCAATCCTGTGACACGTGGCTTTGTCGCCTTAGAGAACATCTTTGACAGACAAGATAGAAGAAAGAGTAGTGTTGAACAAATGAAGTCGGGTGAGTACATAGAAATCAACATTGGAACGGAAACAGAACCAAGAATAATAAATTTGGAAAAGGTACTTCTAAAAAAGAAAGGAACAGCCTTATAAACTTGGTAAAAGAATATAGGGATGTTTTTGCCTTCACTTATGACGAACTCAAAGCATATAGAGAAGATGTCTTTCAACACACCAACCCCTTGAAACCCGAATGTCATAAGGCAAGCCTTTCAGACAAAAGCTTAGGCAAATAAACCCTAAGTTAGCACCCATGGTAAAGAAGGAGCTAGAGAAGATGTTAGCAGCTGGAATAATAGCTCCTACAAGGCACTCAACATGGTGCTCTAACTTGGTGGTAGTTAGAAAGAAAAATGGGTGTTTAAGAATATGTATAGATTTCAGAAATCTAAACATAGCATGTCAGAAGGACAATTACCCCCTCCCCAACATGGAGACCCTCCTCCAACGGGTTACTGGATCGAGCATGATGTCAATGTCTGATGGTTTTTCAGGCTATAACCAAGTTGTCATCCAAGATGAGGATAGACACAAAACCACTTTCACAACTCCTTGGGGCACATTTGAATATCTGAGAATGCCCTTTGGCCTTTTAAATGCCGGCGCTACCTTCCAAAGGGCCATGGATTATGCCTTCAAGGAATTGATTGGCAAAATCATTGAGATCTACCAAGATGATCTCACTGTTTTTTTGAAAGATAGATTCAGCCATGTAGGTCATCTCAGGTAGGTATTCGAAAGATGTAGGAAATATGGCATTTCCTTGAATCCGGCTAAGTCAGTCTTGGGTATTGAAGAAGGAAAGATTTTAGGTCACATTATCAACAAAGACGGGGTCAAAATTGACCCTGAGAGGATAGAAGCTATACAAAAGATTCCCCTTCCCAAAAATGTTAAGGGTCTCCAATCATTCAACAGTTATATTATTTTCATAAGGAGATTCATCCCTAACTTAGCTGAACATATGAAGCCTATGCAAGCACTCCTAAAGAAAAATGATAAATTCATGTGGACAAATGAAGGAAGAAATGCTTTTGACACTATTAAAGATGCTATCACTAGGTCTCCTGTCTTAGTCTTCCCGGATTACACGAAAGATTTCATGATCTTTTCTTTTGCTTCAGAAGACACTATTGTCGGTGTGTTGCTCCAGAAGAACTTCGAAGGGTTCGAGCAACCTATAGCTTTCATGAGTAGAGCCTTACAAAACTCTGAATTGAAATATACCATCATGGAAAAGCAAGCTCATGCCTTGGTCAAATATTTAAAGCATTTTAGAACTTATATTGGATACTCTAAAGTCATTGGATATGTTCCCCATGCTGCAGGAAAAGACATCATGTCTCAACAGGATTGCTTAGGAATAAGGGACACATGGGTGTCCAAAATCCAAGAGTATGACCTTGAAATAAAGCCTACCAAGTTAATCAAAGGACAGGGTCTTGCAAAATGCTCACTCAAAAGAATGAAGAAGCCATTGATATGATTGCCAAAAAGAATATTCCTCAACCGACCATGACCCCTGCACTTCAAGAGCTTGACAACCATTGGTATTCCGACATCATTTTCTTCATGTTCCATTTCACTTGCCCTGATCACCTCAAAGGTCACAAACGAAGGGCTTTAAGATTGAAAACCGCCAGGTATTGCCTTACCCAAGAGGGTCTGGTTAATGAATAAGATTCCAAGAAAATCTTGACTGAGTTCCACTCAGGATTTTGTGGAGGCCATTATGTAGCAAATACAACTGGCCACAAAATCTTGAGAGCTGGTTACTATTGGCCCACGATATTTGCAGATGTTCATAAATATGTCAAGTGTTGCCAAGAGTGCCAGCTGTTCACTGGGAGGCAAAAGTTGGTTGCACTCCCCCTCACGCCTGTTATGGTCCTTGCCCCCTTTCAGCAATGGGGACTTGATTTTATAAGTAAATTTAAGGTTCACTCTAGCAATGGCTTTTGCTGTATTCTTACGGCAACCGATTATTTCACTAAGTGGGTAGAATCCATACCTACTAAGAATGCCACTGAGAATGTTGTTATGGATTTCATTGAAGAAAGAATTATCACTAGATTCGGAATCCCCTTAAAAATAACAACTGATAATGCCCCAACCTTTAGTTCAGGAAAAGTCAATGACTTTTGTTTTAGGTATGGCATTATCCTATCCCACTCATCAGACTATTACCAACAGGGCAATGGACTTGCTGAGTCCACTAATAAGAACTTAATGACCATTCTCAAGAAAACTGTGGGGGATAATAAGAAAGCTTGGGATAGCAAGATTAAGTATGTTGTGTGGACAGATAGGATTACTAAGAAGAACTCAACTAGAAAATCACCTTTTGAGTTAGTATATGGACTCACAGCCACCCTTCAAGTCAGCATGCAAATTCCAATCTTCAGACTTTTGAGTGAGTATGGCACAAAAAGATTGGAAATGGAACAGAGGATCCATCAGATCATAGAGTTGGATGAAGCTAGAAGAGCTGCCCTTAATCAGTCACTCAGACATCAAGAGAGTATGAAGGGAACCTTTGATAAGTCAGCTAAGCCAAGATCCTTCCAAGTGGGAGATACTATTCTCTTATGGGATAAGAGAAGGGAGAAGCCGGAAGCATGGGAAGTTCGACAGCCTTTGGAAAGGCCCATTTATCATCCGTGCTATTGCTGGCACCAATTCTTTTATGCTTAAGACCATGGATGGAGAGACATTAAGCTTGCCCATGAATGGGTAACACCTGAAGCCTTTTTATCGAAACAACCTTCAAGATGACCAAGGGGTCATCCCAGGGCTTCTCTAAACCCATCCTTGTTGTATTTTTATGTACTTTATTTCTGTACCATATTTGATGTATCATATCCAAGTAGAGTATGTTGTATCATAGCTTTCGTATATTAGCATTTTATCATATTTCATTTATAAGCTGAAAAAGAAAAGATTGTATTTCATGCACTTTGATTTGAAAAAACAAAAAATATTTTCTGGTACTTCATCATGGCATTTTTTTATCATATATACATGAGACTAAGACACTTTTGTTTACGTGCAGGTACCAGAGATTCTTGGATTCTCGGGCACTCTCATTAATCAATAAATCAAGCGAGTACCCGTCCCACAGTTGGAGCCAGATGTTGCCAACTTTTTTGTACAATAGTTGAACTTCCTATTGAGTCGCCAGTTTATCGAGCATGATGAATGCTCATCTCCAGAGTTCAGAAGTTCAGTGTGTTCCAGAGTTAGCCAGTTTTTTGCTGAACTTCTTATTTTTTGTAAAATACATGTTCATAACCCCTTGGGGAAATTGTAAAAAATGTCCTAGCATTTATTTTTTTATAAAAGGCTCAGCTTCCCAGACTTAAGCATCAAGCCGACTAGCCCATAGTGTTTTTTCCCTTGGTTATTATTGGTTGTTGAACAAACGACTAATAATTTCCAAGTTTTTCACTCGCACCTCCAAAGCTGGGGTAGTTGTCTTGATGTTTCGGCCTTAGGAGGTTATTAGAGCCTTCGTGTCAGTGTTTTTCAACATGCTAGGCATTTCGATTGAGACGTATGAACATGTACTAGGTCCCCCTAGAGTTTCGTTTTATTCCGAGAAAAAATCATTTTTTTTGTTTTTTAAGCCATTTTTAATGGTTTAATTGGAAAAATTCAAAATATAAAAAAAGAATGATTCAGAGTCCGTTTTCGGCATGGTTGGGATCATTTTCAAGCCCGGAGAAACATCTTTACCCCAAGGGCAACTTTCACCATCAGTGGAGCAACCAAAGCACCCTGTGAGGCAGTATTTGGCTAAAAATGCATCAAGATGGCATTTTAATGCGAAAGTTGGACAAAATGCACTAAGTCCAAAAATAAAATAAAAGTCAAATTCAAAGTCAAAAAATCATTATTTTAATGGTAAAGGGTAACATGGCATGTGGGCCATAGGTCTTACAACCCTCTTCAAGTTGCATGGGATTAAGACTTTGGTTTAAATTTAAAGTTGGAATTTATTCATGAGAGGAGGATGACGTGAAAGATGGATCTCACGCTAGCTTGAGCGTGGGGACGAATGGGAATGGGAATGTGTGGTTCCCCATCCACTTAATAAATTAAAAATTATAAACCATGATGAATGTCACAACACCATGCGAATTGTTCAAAACTTGAATTAAGAGGGTGACGTAAAGCATGGAGTTCACGCTGGCAATCAGTCGTACGGATTGCATAAATCAAGGAGATTGACGCCGAGTGGATTGAGTGGATGGCTCGGCTCCTTCCAATTGCCGGTTAGCATTCACTTCAACCAAAGCTTCAGCTCAATCTTCTTCTCCTTCAAAGCTCACGCAGATCTCAAAGGTTCACGTGTTTCACACTTGGCAGCGTTGTATTTGATTGTTGATGTTTCCAAAGAAGGGTGGGGGGTGCCTTGCCAAGGTGGAGGCCACGTCCCCACACCCGCCTACCTTAAGCTTGCAGTTCAATTCCAATCGTTGCTCTGAGTTCATGAAATCAAGGGAATTCGCCTCAAGTTTGGCTCTCTTCAAGTGCCAAGTCTGTTTTAGGTTTTAGGCTGTTAGTTTTTGTATAAAGAGAGGTGCTTTGCACTCTCTTGAGATATGGAGAGTTTGGCATAGAAACTCTGGTGGAATTTTTAAGCTTCTTTTGTTCATAAAATATTGAGACTTTGGAGGTCATTTGATGGGCTTTTGGCATTGTGTCTTCATCCTATGTGATGTAACATCTCTTTCACCCTACCCTTGTATTGCAATTTGATTAGTATGTTTATTGAAAACTAACAATCTAGTACTTAGGCTTCTAATCAATTTGCATTGAGTGTTTGTGTCTTCAGGGATTGCATCTAGTAGGAGCTCTCGGCATCTAATACCTTCACCATACAAATGTTCCATTATTAATATATTTTGTTTGCAGGGTTGCAAGCAATTCCGGATCTTTCTTGCCTTCTCCAACAGACTTCTAAAAAGCTCTTTCTGGTTACTTGGTTACTGTCTTCTTTGTGTTTTCTTCCCCATCTTCAAGACTTTGTTCTCATCAACTTCTTGCTCCCGTCCATCCTCTTCTCCTAGCCTTCTCCCTCTCTTTCGCTGCCCTCTTTTCGCCCTTGTCGTTGCCCCAGTTTCTACTGGTTGGTGCCCTCTCTTTTCACCCCTTTCGCTGTCCTATTTTTCACTTTTGTTGCAGCCAACTATCCCTTTTGTTGGCTGCCCTCTTTCGTCGTTATTTTCAGCCTCTTCCTTCACTGTATTGCAGCATTCTTTACTGCTGTTCACTCCCCCTTTTTCCTCTTTTCCTCATTCATTTCAGCTCTCTTTTTACTCCCTTTTTGCTCCATTTTACCCTCTTCTTCTTTCCCACTTTGCATGTAAATATTTTGAATCTTAGATTTAAGTTTGTAGATCTTAATCTTAGATTAATTTCAAGTTTGATTTACTTTGCTAAAGACTAATGTGTGCATGAGTTGTTTGGATTTTTGTTTGTTGTAGGTATTGAGAGGAGAATAAAGTGCGAAGGTGAAGCAAAGAGAGACTTGAACCTAAAACACTTGGAGATTACCCAAAGAATAAGAGAAACACATCAAGAAACCATAAGGAAGATCCATAACCCAATGAAGATGGTGCTAAACAAGAAGATCTAAAGCTTCTTACTCTCCTTTTTGTAAAAGAAGTCATAAGACTTCTTGTTCCAAGTTTTTGCTTACTTTCAGTTCCCAAAAGGATGAAAATCCTCAATATTGTATTTAAATAATAAAAAGGCTAAGTGGGATAAGGCCTCCCACACTTTGTGTTTTCCTTCCCCCATTTGGGGAAGAGCCTTGGGTTGTCCTTTTGTTTGGTTATTAGCATGCTTAAAGTAGTTTCATTTTATGCTTAGGACACTAGTTGCTAGTTCAGTTTATTTTTTCTAAGTTAGTTTCTTTCAAGTCATTGTTTATTAATCTTTTTGAACTATCACTTGGTTTCTGCATTTACAATCTGCTTGTCTCTTAAAAAGAAACCAAAGTCTCTTGAACTTGCCATAACCCAAGTCAAAAGCACTCTCTGTCAGAGAGCATAGTTACATTGTATTTTCCTTGCATTAGGCATATAGACTAGCCAAAGTCTCTTGAACTTCTGTCATAAAACAAAGTCAAGCACTCTTTGTCGGAGAGGTTCATCTGTGTGCTCATAATTAATAAAATATTTCCAACACACATCCCCCATAAAATTTACTTCGTTGCTTTCCATCACTTGGTATGCTCTGCCGACCTTAAAAAAGTTGGATTCGTACTCAGAACGGTGATCGAAAATTGTTAACATTACAAGTGATAGCCATAATAAAATCTTCACCCCCATAAACCAACGAACCATCGTTGTTTCGAGAGATACTCAGGTAGTGGGGAAATTCTTACTGGTGGCACCGAAAATCACCGTTGTCATAGAGTTCTAGCTTGCTGGTTAAATCCTTCGGACACCTAGCCTAGAATACTGGACGGTACGTTAGGTCACCAAGGGGAGCCACAGAAGGTATACTTTTCCAGTTGGACTCGTACCTTGCTTTTTTTTGCCTTAATAATCAAGATCACTAAAAATTTATAAAATTTACAAAGAACACTTGCAAAATGATCTCACAAACACACTGAACGCTTGTATCTTTGCATCTCAAGCACTACAATTTTGACTCCGTTACCCATCGGATAAGGCACTATTCTTGTGCTCATTTCATTTATATATCTGAAGTGCATATTTTATTTCATTATGGATGCCTTGCTTAAATCAATCAGTTGTGTTGTCCTTAAATTATTGCAAGTATACCTTTGTGCTATTTAAGTTTTAGATTTGTGATCTTTTCACCATAATAAACTCCTAAACAACACCCATCCGCATCACCATACACCAAAAACACTTAAAAAACATTGAGCCATAGAAACTCTTTGTTAGGGACTACCCCCCTTGGCTTCGTTAGGAGTTAGCCTAAACGGAGGAGCTAGGAGTAGGTGACAGTACCTGGCTCTGTGCTTGCCCCCAAGGCCACACCTCTCCCACTTTCATAAGTGAGGAGGTAGCTTTCAGAAGATTTCTGCTAGTGGTGTGCATTTGGCGGACAACATGTGTTACGAAACAATTGGAGACCATTAAAAAGTCATGGAAGTTTACAGGTTGCACAATTTTGTTTGATGGGTGGACAGATCAAAGGGCCAGAACAATCATTAATTTTGTTATAGCTTACCCTAAAGGAACCATGTCCCTAAAATCCAATGATGCATCCTCGCATGTAAAGGATGCACATCTGATTTTTTCATTGATAGTTGATGTTGTGGAAGAAGCTGGAGTGGAAAATGTTGTCCAAGTAGTCACGAACAACGCTGCAAATTATGTGGCAGCCGAAAGGTTGCTTTCTGCAAAATACCCCACCATCTTTCGGACTCCATGTGCTGCCCATTGCATAGACTTGATGCTGGAGGGCATCGAGAAGATGGAATGGGTGCAAGCTATTGTGCAAGAGTGCAAACAAATAACCAAGTATATCTATAACCATGCTTGGGTCTTGAACTTTATGAGGGAATACACACAAGGTGAACTTAGTCACCCTTTTATCACACGGCTTGCCACTACCTTTCTTTCCCTCCAAATCCTTTTGAATGAGAACCAAGCTTTGAGACGGATGTTTTGTAGCCAGGAATGGATATATTGGAAAGATAGCACAAAACCAAATGCAGTTGTTGTGAAGCTATCTCTCTTAGAAGATGGTTTGTGGGAGAAAGTCACTAAAATTGTCAGCTTTATTGAGCCACTTGTAAAAGTATTGAGGATCATGGATGGAGAGAAACCTGCAATGGGATACATCTATGAGGGCATGGATAGGGCCAAAGAGGCCAACAAGACTTTCTATAAGGGGGATTTCATCAAAATATCTCCCTATATGGCAAATTATTGATTCCAGGTGGGACAGGCAACTACATTCACCATTGCATGCAGCAAGAGCATATCTCAATCCGAGCTTATTCTATAATCCAGACTCTAGCATTCAAAGTGATCATGAGGTGATGAGAGGTGTCATGATATGCATTGAGAAGATGTTCCTGGATCCATAAATTCAGGACAAAATCAACTTGCAACATGATATGTACAAAGAAGCATCTAGCATGTTTGGATTCACCTCAACCCAATGACTCAAAGACAAGAAAATGCCATGTAAGATTCAATTTGTAAAAACTAAATTAACTTAGAAGTTAGAACTTAAATTATAAATTTGCTAGTTATCTTTTTCAGTTTTGGCATTGCAAAACTTGTAATTTTTTATGTTTTTAATTTTTGCAGCCAATTGGTGGATAGATTGTGGCCCTGAGGCACCACAATTACAAGAATTTGCTATCAAAGTTCTAAGTCAACCCTGCAGCGCTTCAGGTTGTTGGACTCACGATTGTCGTTAGACCAAAACCCGCAGGTATTAATCTCCGCCACAATTGCCAGAGTAAGGATCTCGAGAGGCAATTAGTCCATGTCACGAAACTCACGGGGAGCGTTGAACCCAATGTCCAACAATCTCCCCCCCAACGCGAGTTGGGTGAGTTTTGAACCCTTGACCTGTTGCTCTGATACCATTTGTTGGACTCATGATTGTCGTTAGACCAAAACCCACAGGTATTAATCTCAGCCACTATCACCAGAGTTAGGATCTCGGGAGGTGATTAGTCCATGTCACTAAACTCACGGGGAGCGTTGAACCCAATGTCCAACACAGGTTGTGAGCGCAATTGGTTGGTATTTGAGCACATCCACAGCAAAAAGCAGAACAGGTTGGAGAAGTTGGTTTTTATCTACTACAACCTTCGAATGCTCACAAAACAAATGCAGCCGAAAGACCTTGATCCAATTTTATTGGATGATATTGATTTAGAGTCTGAGTGGCTTGTGGAGGAGTTCCCTGATGATTTGAGTTGGCTTAATGAAGAGACTCAAGATCCCTCTACTATGCCATATTCTCAAATGGAAACTCCAAATACACCTGCTTCACAATTGCTTCAATCTGTCAATGTTAGCACTTGCTCCTCGAGGACATTTTAGGCGTGTTGACTAAATTGTCATTGATGACAACAGGTGTGTGTCGGTGTGTCTTGGTGCCCCTTGAGGAGCTCCTGAGGTTGAAGTAAGTGTCTAAGGAGACATTTTGACCTTGTCCAAGCCCAAGTCTGAAGCCCTTGGAGTCCTTGTGACATTGCCAAAAGCCCTGTACACCTTGTAGAGTGTTTAAGTCCCCATAAGTCATCTTATGGTTCCCCAATTGTTGCTTTAGGGTTTACCAATACCACAACCATGCCCTATTGCCCTAGAATGTGTTGGAAAAAACCAAATGACCCTTTTCAGTAGTCATTTGTGTTTGATAAAGGTCATGGTACCCTAGGAGAAGCCTAGTCACCCCACACCTTGATGGTTATGTGTCTTCACTTGTGGTAATTCTTTTGACCTAATAAAATACCCTTAAAGCCCTCATGATGAACCCTAATCACTAAAGCCTTATCTCCACATTTAAAATTTATTTTAATAAGTTAACCCATTCACACATGGTTAATAAATATTAAAACATAATTAAAATAATATTAAGTTGAATGATAAAATATTTTAATAATTTATTAAAGCCCTTCATGCTTTTAATACAATATTTAAAAATCAATAAAAGTATTCTTGCATTAAAAATTAAAATATACTAATGTATTTAAACCCACTATCCTTAAGACCCTTAACAAATAAAGTATTATATAATTAAAACCATAAAGTATCTACCTCATAAAAATGGCCAACATTAAATATACTATTCTCCACTAAATATTTAAAAAGATTTTAACACTTGGCATAATGAAATGATATAACATTTTTTTTAAATATAAATTAATAAAATTTCCATTAATAAAATATCTTTAATTACCTTTCCGTAAAAGTTGGCCCCATCAAACAATAAAAAGTTAAACCACTTTTTAATTTAATAAACCACTTAAAGAAATAAAATGTTAAGAGGTGGTTCTTAATTTATCAAAATATTAAAAAAAAACGGAGGAAAAACTTATTCTCCAACGTTGACACCATAATCACAAGAGAAAATATTTAATATTAATTAAAATTTGAAAAACACCTTTTGATAACCTCTCCAACGTTGAATCATTACGGTAGAAAATTTTAAAATAAATATAAATTAACAAAATATTTTAGAAACATTTTTTATTTAACCTTTTATGAAGTCCGCTCCACTAATTTTTTAAAAGTCAAAACACTTTTCAATTTTAAAATTTAACAAACTGTCGGCCTCTAAGTCTTCCTCAACGCCAAAAAAAAATGGGGGGCATATAAATACATTAACCTTTGACTTAAATTACATACAAACGAATGCACTATTGTATTGGTCTGAGGTAAAATCTCATGGGCCGTAGAGGAAGCTCCCGTGAAATAAAATTAGCCGTCAAGTTAAAGCAGCCAGACAACCGATATTTCTGAGACAAGTTGAAAACCAGTTCTGCAGAGATCATATTTTTTTGGGGGGGGGTGACTGAGGTAAAAACAAATTCGTGGAGGTTGACTGAGACAGCCTCAGCCCCGATTTTTACAGCAGCAGTGAGACACAAGTTCTTTTGCAGCAGATATAATAATTTTTTTGGTCAACTTATTACAGTCTGAATCTTTAAGGCCGCAGACCTTTTCTTCCTCATCCGAATTCTTCCACAGAATTTGTTTGACAGTCAAACTTTCTTTTGGGCATACAAGCTCACTGCTGGTCTTTTCTTTGGAGAAGTAAGGTTAAGTTTTACTGCTGCTTTTGGATAAGTCAAATACAGTCCAAGTCTTGCTTGATGGACTTCTACAATAATGGCAAGGTACATATGCAATCATTGAATGTACAGAGTTGTATTTATGTGAAGAGTAAATGAGTGTATAGTGTACGTACAAGTTGAAGTGTACAGTATGAGTGTAGTTTGAGTATACAGGAAGTGTACATCATGTACAGGAGTAAGTAAATACAGAGTATGTAAATACAAGTGTGTATAGGGGCATGTAAATTATAGTGTAAGATACATTATAAATTTACAGTAGCATGTAATGTATAATGCATAAGAGTACAGTGTAGTGTGAATATATATATGTACAGAGGAATGTGATTGCAGTGGTGTGAAATGGTAGAGTGTATGTACAGAGATGTGTTTATGTGAACTATGAACAAGTGAATAACCAAAGCCTTGATATGATACATTTTGATGGTGTGATAATACTTGTTGCATGCTATGTTCTATGATATTGATGCACTTGATGAACACACCATATCAATGATGCATTTATATGCACTATGATGTGTACTTGTTACATACACATTACATGTCGATGATGATGGTCGCTACTTGATGATGATGATAGTACATACCCTATGACTTTGACGTATAACCTATGATGATGTTCAGTAATAGCATAGCAGAGATACTTCAATGACTGTGGATGGAAATGAGCAGTGTGTGGCAGTGACATCTACAGGGATGATTTGACAGTGATTAGAGTGCAGAGGTTATCAGCAGCAGATTCAAAGTTTGGTATGTGACAGGTCCACAGGTTCGGCAATCTTCTTCTTATCTGGGTGGTAGGACGGAAAAGGAAAGGAGGTCGTAGCCTCCTTCCGGTTGAAGCCGGAAAACTAGGAAGTGGTAGCTTCCTTCAGGTTGAAACCTGTAAATCAGGTGGTCGTAGCCTCCTTCCAGTTGAAGCTGGAAAATTTGAAGTCTTTATAATAAGGGGATTGTTGCCTCCTTCCAGTTATTTCTGGAAAACTATTTTTAAAAAGGCTTCCGTGGTTTTACCCCCAAAGCTTGGGTTTCCACGTCAAAAATTATTGTGTACTGTGCAACTTGTTATTTTTATACATATTAATGATGTGCTGTGATTGGTGATCAGCAACCTGCTTTTGATTAAATTTTTAATCGTACAAATACGGATTTGCCCCCCCCCCCCCCTCTCAGTATTTCAACAAGGCGTACTCGTAGTTAGGCATGAGACTCGAGTACATGGAGACATTGTCTATTTTGGTTTTCTATTTCTGTTATGAGACCGAATTTTGAACTTGCTGCCATTTCTCATTTTTAAATCACTATGGTATATCGTTTATGGTTATGGTATATGGTATATGGTATATGGTTTATGGTTATGGTTTATGGCTTATGGCTTATGAACATATTGGCTTATGATTCATGAATATATGATCACTATTTAATTTTTTGCATACAAAAATTGATTGTGTTTATGAGATAATGTTATGAATTATTGCATAGATTGTAGTTTATAACTCGTATGGATTGGAAATGCATTTAACCTCTATTTTGTGCCCAAATTGTGCTCTATTTTTTTTTTCTATTTGTCGAATCTTGTCGAGTCTTTCCCGAGTTTTTCTTGACTCGGCGAGTCATATGCCAGCCGAGTCTTTGTCGAGTCCGAGTCATGCAACATTGGTGCAAGGTGTTAACCAACCTCTGCTAGCAAGTATAGTTTGAACTTAGGAGACATTTGATCTCTATCTCCTTCAGTCTTGTTGGTCAAGTCCTTCACGCCAAGGTGGTTGGCTTGTTTCCTTAGGCAAGTCTCCCTCCAAAGATAAGTCTAGTCAGACTTTAGGGCAACTTAGGGTCTATTTTGTGACTATAGGGCAGAAGTCTTTTTGCTTTGCTTTTGTAATGTCCTCTTCTAGTTAGGCCTTAAGGCCCAAAACCGCTAACCTATGTGATTCCTGTGGGTTCGAGCGGTTACTGACAGCTAGGGAATCAGTTAAAGACTGATGCCATCCATAGAAGATTTATGGCATCATCATTTGGTCAAGAAGGGCCACCGGGGCCAAAGGCCACCTTCATGCATGCCATCCTAGCATTATTTAATAATGCATGCACTTTTTAAGTCTCCATCCGCATGCATGCAAGTCAACGGCAAATTAGAAGATAAAGTGACCTAATTAGGTCAAAGATTAGGTTTTGCGCAGTTGAACTTTATAAATAGAGGATAAAGCGAAAGGAGACTTCACTTTTTGATTATGATTATTTTGGGAGCTCTTGGATAGCAGCACCGCGTGTAGCACAGCAGTTGGGGTTGGAGACGGAGTCTTCAGCTAACAGGATTTCGGCAATGAAACATTTGTCCTAGTCTTATTCCGGGTAAGCCATACAGGTTCACCACTTGTTCTTCATTCATTCATCAGTTATCTAGTATATGGTATAGATCGTTGCAGGGACACGCGTGTAGCCGTAAGAGGGCGTTTTCAGCCAGAAAGCCCTAATTAGCTACTGGGCCTTCAGATCTCAGTTTCCTTCCGAAACTTAGGCACCATTCTCATCATCAGCTTCATACTCTGGTACCCAGTGAGTTTCAGATCCATCAGTGCTCATCCGAAGCAGTTATCAGCCGTTTCGGGGTTCCAACGGGTGAGTAGCTGCCTCTCTGAAGTGATTCGCTACCCTACCTAGAGATCTCAGAACCTTCGCATGCTCCGGGCATTCTCTCCGACACTGAACCGCTATCAGTCCTGCAAATTCTCAGTCCGATCGGCACCTCCTTCCTTGAAGGCGTCACACTTTCCTACTTGGGCGTCTTGCTGCTGGGGGATTTCACCTGAAGCAGAGGAGCTCAGATCCTCTCCGATCCAGCTTGCAGTACTGGCAGACTTTCTCTGGAGTAGTTCAGACCAGCTTATCAGTGGTAAGTGTTCATTCTATCTCGCAAACCCTAACCCTAATTTTTCCTATAAAATAGGGATTTTTAGATGGCAGTTTGCATGCCCAATTGTATGAGCATAATTGTTTAGAAATAGAAAATATCGAGATTTGGGATATTACAGTGGTATCAGAGCTATCTTCTTGGCCAGTTATGGGCTTAAGAGATGAAAAATAGATGAATACAGAAGGAGATCATTTTGTAACCTATAGGAGGAGGAAGAGTAGATACACAGAAGAATTTGAAGATATCCAACTAGAAGATACCAATTCAGACATGGAACAGACAGGTATACATTCGGATAGGGGAAAAGGAACGGGAGAAGAGGAGGATTGGATAGAATTTCGCAGCTTGGTCTCTGCATTGCAAGACTTAGCCAAAGGACAAAAAGAAGTCCTCAATGCCATCAACAGACTGTCAGCGAAACCGGAACCAGGTATCAACAGTACACCTCTCTCACTGGTAGAGCGGGGATCTTCAAGCAGCAGTGGAAAGATGGTGTACACCAAAATCCAGAACACTCCGCACATATACAGCAGACCTACTATCAGGCCTACCATGCCTCACTTCTTGGCAGATACAGTAGGGGGCCTGGTCATGCAGGTAGAACCCAGCGAGCCTTTTGGGGCTTATTTGCAGGAGTACAGAGACTTAGGGGATGAGTTTCATGTTGCCATGTCTTTCTCAGACTTCTGCAACATGAAGAGTAGGAACAGGCCCAGGAATTTCAACAAGGGTTTCAATCACAACTATGAGCTGTAGAAGACCTAGGGCAGGTTAACCATCCCAAACTTTGATGGGACTCGCGGAGGATCAGCGAGAACATGGGTCCAAAAGTTGTATACCTATTTCCAACTCAACCCCATGACAGAGACAGACGCCATTAAGTTGGCTACACTTCACCTGGACGGAGAAGCTCACGAATGGTGGTACCACGGATTGGTGACATTGGGTCACAACACCATACATTCTTACGGTGAGTTCACTCAGAAACTCATGGAGAGGTTTGACAGGAAAGATCCAGAGATCCATTTCAGGGAGTTGGCTCAACTCAAGCAGATTGGTAGCGCAGAATCTTCTATTTCAGAATTTCAGAGGCTAGCCGTTATGGTAACAGATGTGTCAGAGAGCAGATTGACTATGTTATTCACTGAGGCCCTCATAGAGCCACTACGGGGATAGGTGAAAGCCTACAAACCCCTCACTCTGCAGGATGCTATTAGCCGGGCAAGGGATCTTCAGGATTCAGTGCCTAAAAACAAATTCCCTCTGAAAACCAATTTTCCTGTTAGGGACAAGGACAGGAAACCTTTCCAGCAGGATGTGCCCAAGAAAACCTGGTTAGATGAGGACACCAGGAAAGATTTGAGAAGGAAGAAGCTGTGCTTCACCTGCCAGGAAACAT
>LPNX010311222.1:0-33961 GCA_001517045.1 Pseudotsuga menziesii | reverse complement strand
GATAAAGTGACCTAATTAGGTCAAAGATTAGGTTTTGCGCAGTTGAACTTTATAAATAGAGGATAAAGCGAAAGGAGACTTCACTTTTTTATTATGATTATTTTAGGAGCTCTTGGATAGCAGCACAGCGTGCAGCACAGCAGTTAGGGTTGGAGACGGAGTCTTCAGCTAACAGGATTTCGGCAATGAAACATCTGTCCTAGTCTTATTTCGGGTAAGCCATACAGGTTCACCACTTGTTCTTCATTCATTCATCAGTTATCTAGTATATGGTATAGATCGTTGTAGGGACACGTGTGCAGCCATAAGAGGGGGTTTTCAGCCAGAAAGCCCTAATTAGCTGTTGGGCCTTCAGATCTCAGTTTCCTTCCGAAACTCAGGCACCATTCTCATCATCAGCTTCATACTCCGGTACCCAGTGAATTTCAGATCCATCAGTGCTCATCCGAAGCAGTTATCAGCCGTTTCGGGGTTCCAACGGGTGAGTAGCTGCCTCTCTGAAGTGATTCGCTACCCTACCTAGAGATCTCAGAACCTTCGCATGCTCCGAGCATTCTCTCCGACACTGAACCGCTATCAGTCCTGCAAATTCTCAGTCCGATCGGACACCTCCTTCCTTGAGGGCATCACACTTTCCTACTTGGGCGTCTTGCTGCTGGGGAAATTCACTTGAAGCAGAGGAGCTCAGATCCTCTCTGGTCCAGCTTGCAGTACTGGCAGACTTTCTCTGGAGTAGTTCAGACCAGCTTATCAGTGGTAAGTGTTCATTCTATCTCGCAAACCCTAACCCTAATTTTTCCTATAAAATAGGGATTTTTGCATGGCAGTTTGCATGCCCAGTTGTATCAGCATAATTGTTTAGAAATAGAAAATATCGGGATTTGGGATATTACAGTTTTACATCATTTGCATGCACTTATTTTTAGGTTGTTTTTCTTCCTCATTCATAAAGAAAAGGTAAAAAAAAACAAGTCTTTGCTTTATATGCATTTAGGCTAAGGTTTAGGCTTAGGTGCATTGCATACCTCTGCCTTTTGAAAATACAAAAAAAGATCTTTCTTTTGTGGCCTCGATGTTCATTTTTGAAAAGAAAAGAGAAGTGAAAGTTTGCACTTCAAATCTCTTTCACATTGGTCATGTTGTTTCTGCTTTCAAGTCAAAACATCATTAGTTTCATTACCGCTACCTTTGAGTAATCAACAACCCTTAAAAAGAACGTTAATATTTAAAACATATTAGTAAGATTCTCTTTCTAGGGACAACACACACTAGTCTAGGCTAGTGTTTTTTGTTGGGGTTATCTTTAAACTACCCAAAACTTTAAACTCAAACATAGTGGCCTTTCGTTCAAGAGTCAAGCACGAGGTCGTGCGAGATTGAGTTGCGGAGATACCCCTCCAATACTCAATCGAGCATACACCAGAGGTGATGCGCGTTTGGGGATTCACTCAGCACCTCCTTCTGGAGCCATGTGGTGCCTAGTACTGTTTGAGTTTCGGGCTTGACTACCCTTCCCATGCGCATCGGTTGGACTGATGATTGTTTTGTTGAAATACTGAGGGGGGTGAATCAGTATTTTCATAATATAAAATTTTAAATTTAATCAAGAGCAAGTTGTTAATCACCAATCATAGCAGCATATCATCAATATTCATTAAAAATAACAAGATGCACAGTACACAAGATTTTTACGTGGAAACACCAAGTCTTGGGGGAAAAACCACGGAAGTTTTTTAGGATAAAATTTGACGTAGCAACAACTAGGCTAACAAATTTAATACAACTTCTCCAACTACAATTGGAAGGAACCACAACCCCCTACGCTTCGCCAGCTACATTGACGAGCTACTGCAACAGCTCAACTCAAAGACTTGTGAACCCTAGCACCACCCTTCCACCCTAAAGAAGAAAGATTCTCAGAACCTGTGGACCTGTCAAAAACTTCTAAGCACTTTTTCTAGCATACCACTGTATCAATTTCTCTGGAACATCACCTTGTAAATCTCACTACACATCATTGTGTACCGCACATCACTGAGTAAATCTTGTAAATTTTCCTTTAAAGCACAACTAGGGATAAAACAGTATATTTAAATTTAACTGAATTAACCACACATGAACTTCTTTACTGTATGCAGCGGAATATAAAACTGAGAACCATTTACAACATTAATCACATCAATAGAAACGACACAAGCTTTTTGGGTAGAAACCCCCGGACAAAACCCAAGATGGGAAACCGATGTAGCAGTGTGAGAGGATATTTTTATTAAGAAAATACAGAGCTTTTACAATATCAGAAAAATCGATTTATGCTCTACATGGTATAATCGAAACACCCAAAAATCACTGAGAAAAACCTATGAGATGGCACGGTTCCAAGGCAGCTTCTTGTTGTACGGTGTATCTCCACCTAAGTCTCCTCTCTCTCTCCTCTGTAATTTAGGGTTGTAATGTCCTCTTCTGCTTAGGCATTGAGGACCAACCCGCTAACCTATATGATTCCCATAGGTTCGAGCGAGGACTAACAGCCAGGGAATAAGTTGTGCACTGATGCCATATAAGAAGATCTAGGGCATCAATATTATATCATCATTGGGTAGATGGGGGCCACCAAAGCCAATGGCCACCTGCATGCATGACATCCAAGCGTTATTTCATGATGCATGCACCTGATTGAGTCTCCATGCACCTGCATGCAAGTCAACTGCAAATTAGAAGTTAAAGTGACCTAATTAGGCCAAAAGATGGGTTATTCGTAGTTCGAAGTTATAAAAGAAAGGTAAAGTGGATAGAGATGGACACTTATATGATTATTGATTTGAGGTTTTCGAATTGGAAAGCTCGACGAGCTAAGTTGGGGTTGAGTGCATGCTCAGCTAATTGATGTATTTCGACAGCGAAATCTATCTACCCTAGTTCATCATCAGGTTGGATCATCCAGATTCAGCACTACTTCATCATCATGTTCTATTCAGTAGTTGCTTCGAGAGATTGATTATTCGTCAAGTGGAGGCGTTCGATATCATACCGTGGGCACCTTGGTCAAAGACATACCTATTCGTTTTCTTCTCTACAAAGGGCAAAACTTCGACATGTTGCTTCTATTCCTCTCAGAACACCCGAATCACCCTTCCCCTGGAAGAAAAGCCTCTCAACTTGAGTTTCAAGCTAGTTATCAGCAGTTATCACTATCTAAGGGCATCTTTTTGCATGGGTGAATTCCTTGAGGAGGATACTTTCGTTTTAGGCTATTGAGCCACCATTTCTTCTGCATCCTGCTTCCATCACTTCCAAAGAGATACTATAACCCTATTGCACATCATCTGGGTATTCATCAGTGGATTATTTATTATTGAGGAGCATCTACAGCGTTGCAGGGGGGCACATTCACTTGTGGGGGACGATTTGGCTTAGCTCCTTATTTCTCCATCACAATTTTGGCATGCGAGGACCATCTTCTTCGTCATCAGCAGATCTACATACTGGTATGTACATGCATTAATTCCTCCTATTTTCTAGCATTTCAGTATTATCTAGGGCACAGATCTGCATCTACTAGCCATCTACAGTACACACAAAAAAAGAAAAATATCAGTCTGTGATATTACAGTGGTATCAGAGCTATTTTCCTTGCTAGTTGTGGGCATGCAAAATTATAAATGAATTCAGAAGACCCATACAACATTACTTACCAGAGACAGAGGTTTAGAGACAGTGAAGAGGAGTTAGAGGACAGAGAGTTGGGGGACAGAGACTATCAGTTTGGAAAGGGCAAAGAAACAATGGCCGACGATGATAAAACAGCTTTCAATAGTCTCATATCAGCCATAAAAACTCACTACTGGGCAAAAAGAAATGATGAGTACCTTCAGGCAAATGACAGAGAAAAATGGGCCCACCCCACACAATCCCTTGTTTCCCAATAGTGATAGGGTATCCACCAGCAGTAGCAAGGAGCACTTACATACCAACATGCAAAGCCATCCCCATATATACAACAAGCCTTCTCGACCTACCATGCCTCAATTCTTAGATAGTCCAGCTGCAGTGCCTCTAGCACAAGTAGAACCAGAAGAATCCATCAGTGCCTATCTGAGAGAGTATAGAGCTTTAGGAGATGACTTCCATTCAACCATGACCTTCACTGACTTCTGCCACTTTAAAGGTAAGAACAAACCCAGAGCTTACAATAGGCCATTCACCCAGAACTATGAGTTACAGCGCACCGTAGGGAAACTGACTATCCCTATCTTTGAGGGCACCCAAGGTGGCCTAACCCGGAATTGGGTGCAAAAGTTGGATACATACTTCCAGCTCAACCCCATGATTGAGACATATGCCATTAAATTGGCTACTTCGCATTTGGATGGAGAAGCACATGAGTGGCGGTACCACGGGTTAGTGACACTGGGTCACAATACCATCACATCATACCCAGATTTTACACAGAGGCTCATTGAACAGTTTGATAGGAAGGGCCATGAGGTAAACTTTAGAGAGTTGGCACAGCTCAAGCAGACAAGTAGTGCATATGCATTTATTTCAGAGTTTTAGAGGATAGCAGTCATGGTGACAAATATACCAAAGAGCAGGCTGATTATGTTGTTTACAGAGGTCCTCACTGAACTCTTAAGAGGATGGGTCAAGTCCTATAGGCCCACCACCCTAGCAGATGCCATTAACCGGACTAGATATTTGCAGGATGCAGTACCCAAAATTAGGTTTCCTCTCATAACCAATTTCCCTATTAAAGATAAAGAGAAAACCCTTCTAGAAAGAATGGATGCACAATGATACCCGACAGGACCTTGGAAGAAAAAAGTTATGTTTCACTTGCCAGGAACCATGGGTACCAGGTCAAAGATGTTCAGGAAAGGGAAAGGCCTACTACATACAGGCCTATTCCAAGAGTGGGGAGGATGAGGATTATCAGGATCAAGAGAAAGGAGAGACACCAAAGACAATTGATGAGGGACAGCCCTCGGGAGTTGCCATTGCTACCATGACAAGGGTTCCAAGATTCCACACTCTCCGGATCAGAGGTACCGTACAGGGCCACAAAGTGGGAGTGCTAATAGATGGTGGGGCATCCCACAACTTTATTGATGTTGCATGGGTTAAAAGGAGAGGCATTCAAACTGAGAGTTTTGATGGGTTTTCAGTAGTTGCAGCAGGTCACACCATGGAGTGTAGTCAGAGGATTCCTAAATTAAAAGTAACACTTGGGAATTATATGTTGAATTTCTAGCATTAGCATAAACTTTAAAAATTTGCAAATCTACTTAAAAACAATTCAGCAGTAGTAAAACACATTCATCACATCAGCACACATGGACACGAGATTTTTCACTGGGGAAATCTTCAAAGGACAAAAACCCCAAAAAGCATTAATAGCTCATCTCATAAATGAGATTAGTTAAGAAATTCTTCAAAAAGTTCCTCAAATTCCAAATCTAGAAATTACCACAGTCACAGAAAATGTTATTAGAAAAATATCACGCTGATACAAACCACAATTTCCAGAAATGCAAAAAATTCTCAAAACAAGAATTTCTCTCCTGTTCGAAATTCTCAGACTACCCTACCCAGATCTGACTTTTGTTGTTGCCCATTGACTGTTGACCTGCCCAGTCTGCCCTTCCACACTGCCCGTGACCTTTTACTCTGCCCGCCTGATTTATTAGCAGCCCTGCTACTGCCAGGAGGAGTTTCCAACCTTGCCCATGGCCTGTTAGCTGCCCGACAGCCTTTTGGGCAGTCCCACTGCTGCCCGAAATGGCTAGCAAACTAAGCCTGTGGCTTAGGGACTGACCCGAGGGTTTGTGGAAGGCCCGGTAGCCTCACGGGTCTGCCTTCGGGCTACCCTGAGGGCCTGTAGGGCCCGGCAGCCCTCACGAGCTAGGTTGCCCGAACAAAAAGAAAGAGGGCGGTGCCCTAAACAGTCTACCGTAAAACTGTGGCAGCCCGAGAAGAAATAAGAGGTTGTCTAGAACTTGGCTACCCAAAATTTAGAGAAAAATAGAGCTGCCCGGAAAATGGAAGAGGGGCTGCCCACAAAATATCTCAGTCTGCCCAATCTGCCCAAAAAGAATGAAGACAAAGAAATGTTGAAGGTGGCTGTCCAAAAATGCTAAAGATGAAAAAAACCCTAGCTGAGGGTTTTAACATAAAACAGTCTTCTTCACCTGTGAGAGCAAAAACTTGTATTTGAAATGAGAAGACTTAATCTTCTTTTATAGCCTTTGTTCACCTGTAAGTGGACAAGATTAGGAAAAATAAAAATAATAATATTTTTATTATTTTCCTAATTTCACTTTCACATTTACCAAATCAAAAGGTACTTTTATTTTTCCTTTGACTTTTATAACAAGTCCTCATTTTAGGTCGCACGAGCAAGAGGAGCGCTAGGGTTTGATCGCCTTCAGGCTACAGAGAGCTATGGTCGCCCCTGGGGGTGGGGATCCCCCTCCCCCCCCCGTCAGCTGAGGTGGATGCGTTCAGGAGGCTGGTTGCCAGCGGAGGTAAGCGGAAAGCTCCATTCTCGGTCCCGAAATTCATCAAAAAGCTTGAAGAAATCCCTGAAATCGCCTTGCCAGAGACAACATCGGTAAAGATTGCCCTTGCTCTGTCAGAGAGAGGACTAGTTGGCCAGTTCATGGGGCTTTGGCCCTCAGCAAAAACCACCGACGACTGGATCTAAAGAAACTGGAAGCCCCATCTCAAGCAAGGAGTCACCTGCTACCCCGTGAGCAGTGGCTACTTTCTCTTCGAGTTTATAAACAAGGAGGATAAGGATCTCATATTCAGAAATGGCCCATATTTTATGGGAACCCAAGGGTTGTATTTAAACCGCTAGACTCCGGATTTCGACCCCACGATGGACCTGCCCAAGGAGGTACCTGTATGGGTCAGGCTCCCCAACCTGCCGGTTCACTGCTGGAACTATGAAGCGCTGCAAATGATAGGAAATGGAATAGGGAAATTTGTTGATAAGGCAGACAACAAGTCCATATACAACTGTGCCAAGATATGTGTTGAAGTGGACTTGGAGGCAGGGCTCCCGGAGGCAGTGAAGCTTTCTGTGGGCACCTGGTCTCACTTTCAGAAAGTGGATTATGAACACCTCCCATTTAAATGCAGAACCTGTCAAGAGCACGGACACTTTCAGAGGAACTGTCCAAAGAACCAAACCCCAGAGAAGGAAGAAACTGAAGGATGGCAAAAGGTTAAGAAAAGCAAAGCAGCCCCAAAATCCAAAGATCCAAGACCTGGACAGGCAAAGGAAGCGCCACCGGTGAATCCAAGCCCACCGAAGGAGCCCTCAAAAGAAGCCGCTGCAACATCAAAGGAACCTGTGAAAGAACTCATAGAGATAGTTTCTCAATCCACCTCTCCTTCAGAAAATCCGGTCCCGGTCAAGAGCGTCCCTTCTACAAAAGACCCTTTGAAGTCGGACGATGAGAACATCTCTCGAGGCTCTGAACCCGGAGCTAAATCTGATGAGGGGGCCACAAAGACCAGCAGCTCTGTTGGAACCCCTGAGAAGACCCCTAGAGGAAGGAAACCAGAAAGGAAAAAAAGGGAGGAGAAATCATACAGGGATGTTACAGCAGGAGTCCAGCAAACCATCCCAGACATGATGGAAACTAGATCTTCAAAAAAAGGCAAGGCTTCGAAAGGAGCCACCCCCCCCCTTCGGCTCCTAATGCAGTTCGTCTCCTGGAATTGCAGAGGGCTGGGAAGTAAGTCTAAAGAAGAAGCAGTCAAAGATCTAGTCAGAATGACTTCCCTTGAGATACTTCTGATCCAGGAGACGAAAATGGAGGAGCCTGAGACCATCCAGGCTAGCAAAAGTTCTAGAAAAAAGGAGAAGGTAGAGCAGTAAGCGCCAGGGGAGCCTCAGGAGGTCTAGCCACCTTCTGGAACTCCACTACGCTAGATCTGCTAGAGGACTATAGCACCATCCACTGGCTTTTCACGAAATTGCAGCACCGAGAAACGGGGCACCAGGTCAGCCTTTTCAACATCTATGCCCTGGTTCTTCTCTCGGAATAAAAAGACTGTTGGGAATCTCTGAATTCCTTCCTGTCTACTAACCTGCATGACAATCTTGTTCTCGCCGGAGATATGAATGTTACTCTTGCCCTCTCGGAAAAAAAAGGAGGTTCACCTGTAAGAGACCCGACACGGGAATGGGTAAAAGACATCATAATGGACTGGGATCTGGAGGATATGAAACCCAGCAAAGGCAAGTTCACCTGGCCTAATAAAAGAGTGGGACCGGGACACATTGCTGCCCGCCTGGATCGTTTCCTTGTTCACACCTCCTTCCTGACTCTTGGTCTCTTCGCCAACTCTGAAATCCTCCAGGCTTGCACCTCGGATCATAAGCCTATCTCCCTTTCCTTGACCCCGGGAGAAAATCTGGGCCCAATCCCTTTTCGTTTCAGCCCGCTCTGGGTCTCCATGGATGGCTTCTACGATCTGGTCTCGGAAACCTGGAAGAAAAATGTTTCTGGCTCACCTTTCTTCATTTGGGAAGAAAAGTTGAGGAGGCTCAAAGCAGCCCTTAAAAACTGGGCTAAGAACCAGCCCTCCCCTATCCTTGAAAGGAAAAAAGCCCAAAGAGATCTAGGCAACCACCAGATGCTTATGGAGACCGCCTTGATCACCCCGGAGCTGCTTAACGCTGAGATAGATCTGCAAAAGGCTCTTCATAAAGCGCTGAGAAGAGAAGAGAACTACTGGCGAATAAAGGCGCGTTGCCTTTGGCTCCAAGCTGGTGATAAAAATACTTCTTTCTTTCACAAGCAAGCAGAATCTCGGAAGAATCACAACACCCTCAGAGAAATCCAATTTCAAGGTCAAACTTTCAATAATTTTGAAGAGATCAAGCACGCAGCCCATTCCTTTTATAAAAATTTGTTCACAGAAGAGATGGAAGCTCCTCCTAGACTGGATCACTACCCATTGGCGGTGGTTCCCACGCTAATCAACGAGGAGGACAATCGAAGAATGACAGCCCCTATAACGACTGAGGAGATGAGCAAAGCACTTCACGGAATGAACCCTGATAAAGCTCTCGGGCCTGACGGTTTCACGGCCAGATTCTACACTGCCTGCTGGGATATCATCCAAAAGGATCTGGTCAAAATGGTGAGGAAATCCCAAAATTGCAGCAAAATAGGAGGGAGCACTAACTCCTCCTTTTTGGCGTTAATTCCCAAATAGAAAGGTGCCCAAAGCTTCTCCAGATTCCGCCCTATTTCGTTGCGCAACACGGGGTACAAAATCATCACCAAAGTTATAGCAAACAGAATCAAAAAAGTCCTCCCCAGGATCATTCCGGAGAACCAGGGGGGCTTCATCCAGGGCAAACAAATTCAGGACAACATTACCATTGTTCAAGAGGCAATTCATTCAAGCTGCCAAAGGAAGGAGAAAGGTATGATAGTTAAACTGGATCTTGCTAACGCCTTTGATAAAGTTCGGTTAAATTTCCTCTTTGCTGTGATGATCAAATTGGGATTCCACCCCCAGTTAATTAGTTGGATTAGAGCATGTATTTCGGGGCCATGGATCGCCCCTTTGGTTAACGAGAGACCGACTAATTTTTTCCACGCCTCTAGGGGTCTCAGGCAGGGCTGTCCTCTGTCCCCCTTGCTCTATGTCATTCAAGCCTCAGTCCTAAGTTTCCAGCTGGACAAGAGCCTTCAGCAGCGCTCTCTAATGGGCCTCACAATCACCCCCAGAGTGAAGAGAATTAACCATGCTCAATTTGCCGACGATACCCTCCTCTTGGGTCATGCCAATCTCACCACGGCTAGATCCTTCAAGAAAGAGTCGGATGCTTACACTGAAGTCTCAGGCAGCGAAATCAGTTTGAGGAAAAGCAAAATTTATAGCTGGAACTGCCCCCCCATTGAAATGATCGACATATCCAGGGCGCTGGAAATGGAAGGAACATCCACGTGGGACTCCATTAAATATCTTGGAATTCCGCTCGTTAAAGCAGCACCCAGAAGAAGCCTTTGGGTGCCTCTGGTGGACAAGCTAAAGGCTAAGATCATGGCGTGGGGTGCAACCTGGTTAAACAAAGCAGGGAAAACAATCCTTATAAACTTTGTCCTTACCTCCCTTCCTGTCTACCAGGCGTCGATTCTCTTAGCCCCGAAAGGAATTGTGAAAGATATTGACAGTCTATTGAGAAAATTCCTTTGGGAAGGGGGAAGAAATGAAGGAAAAAAAATGCATCTAGTCAGCTGGGATAAGGTCAAAGCCCCTAAATGGGAAGGGGGGCTGCAAATCAGAGACGTGGCCACTCAGAATCTGGCCATGGGGGGCAAGATCCTCTGGAAAATGATTAGCGGTAAAACTACTTGGAGCTCCAAATCCCTCAGGACTAAATACTTCAGTGGTCATAAAGAGAGGTGCCTGGATCGTCCCCCCCGGACTAGGAAAGGCTCCCCCATTCTTTCTCTCTGTCTTAAATCCCTTGATCTGATCACCTCCAATCTCACTTGGATTCCGGGAAATGGCTCCAAAATCATGTTCTGGGAAGACTCCATTCTAGGGCAGTCCCCCTTAAAAACCGTGGAGGGATTGGACAACATCAAAAACTGGCTCCATTCAAACAGCAAATTCACTCTTTGGGACTTATCTAGCTAGAACTCGGATGACTCTTGGTCCAAGTGGGACCTAGGGGTTGTCCCGCTTGATCTAGATTGTGAAGCTCGCTCCCTCTTGGATGCTCTTCAAGGGCTCTCCCCCACCTCATCCAAGTTGAAGGACAAAAGAGGCTGGGGCTCTTCTTCTGGCCTTTATACTGCAGCTGCTGGTTATACAGCCCTAAAAGCCATTCCTTGGGCTGCCTCGGAGCCCACTGTGTGGAGAAACCTCTGGCTCCATCCCTCCCTCCCCAAAATTGATCTCTTCTGCTGATCCCTCCTTCATGACAGTATTCTTTCCTGGGACAACCTTTTAAAAAGAGGTTGGGAAGGGCCCTCTCGCTGCCCTCTTTGTGCCTGCCATGAGGAAACCTCGACCCGCCTTTTTCTTCAGTGCCCCTTTGCTTTAGAACTCTGGAATATCCTTCTCACTCACCTGAATCTGACCCTCCCTCCTTTATCACCTCTTTGTTTGCCTCCTGGCCTGAAATTGCTCCCTTCTCCTTCTCCAGGCTGAAGTTGCTAAAGTAGTGCTGGATGTGCGTTCCAAAAATCGTCTGCTGGAAATTGTGGCTGGAACGAAACAACAGAATCTTCAGGGAAATGGCAGGGACGCCGGCTCAAGTTGCAATCAAAGTAAAGTCGCTGCTAGGAGAGCTGGTCGCCTCAAACACTAAAATCATCAATGAAGCTACCCCTGACAAAGATGAGTACACCTGGTTTCATGGTCTAGACCCCTCCCTCTTAGCCAGAATCAAGAACACCACTAAGCATTACTCTCCGTGGGAAATCAGGTTAGAGGAGCAAGAGTTCATAAAATGGAGATCTTCACTGAAGGAGCATATTCTGCATGTGGATGGGGCCTCGAAAGGGAATCCCGGACCAGCGGGAAGCAGAGGAGTCTTGCTAGACTATTCAGGGAAAATTATCCTCAACTTCTCCTAGGGGTTGGGTCAAAATACAAACAACATAGCTGAAATTCTCGCCATTTGGCAAGGTATGGCTCAAGCCAGAAGATTATATATTAAGAAGCTGGCTATCATTGGCGATTCCAGAATCATCATTCAGGCGCTCAATCTGAAGAAGGCCCCTAATAACATGGGCTTGGCCCACTACCACCGGAAAGTCATAGCCCAGATGAAAGATTTTGAAGAAGTTAACTGCTACCATGTTCTTCGGAATCTCAACCATATAGCGGATCATGAAGCCAATATAGGCGCCTCCTTGAGCAAGGGAGCTATCCTTATCAATGGAATCGAAAAGCACGAGCCTATTCCTTAGTGACCGTTGAGAGCTGAAAATTAGAAATGCTCAGGACAGGAAAGAGAGCAGTCCGATTTTAGACAGAAAAGATTCCATAGCGCAGGCGGGCAGAATGAGGCAGTCGAGGATATGGAAGTACAGGGGAAAGACAAAACAGGGACGGACCCTTTCACATGGCTCACGCACCTCCAGTACCGGCTCTGCGATCAATAGGAACAACTTCCAATCGACGCCCTCCAGAGAGTCTCGTACCCAGCAAGGTAAATCTGAGAAAATCGATGAGATTCGATTCAAGGATCTGAGGAAAAGGAAGGATCGGGCCTATATCAGGAAGCTCCCACCCAATGCAAACTGCAATCTGCACTGTCAAACGACGAAGGTTTCGCTGGGCTGTTCTCAGAACACGCGCAGGGGTCTAGGAGGTTCGCAGGTCGAGTCAAGCAATGGCTGCAAGCTCGTCCTCCAATATCGAGGCAAGACTCACTCAAATTCGGATCGACTTGGACGAAGTGAAGACCGCAGTAAACAAGTTGGAGACCAAGCAGATCAGAATGCAAAAAACTGGAACAAGTCGCTGGGAGTGCATGAACCAGGAGCTCAAAGAACTTCGGGAGAAAATATTCGAGGACAATATGACGAGTATGAAGGACCTTGCCAACGTCTCAGGTGGAATAGGGAACCGGCTGGCAGAGTTAGAGAAGAAAGTGGATGCGCTGCTCAAGGAGCATGGAAAGACTCCAAAGATAGAATGTTGAGGCAGGCTCATAGCCAAACTTAGCTGAACTCCCTCCTCACTGCTTGGTTTTACCCCTGCAACACTAGCTTTCTTTACTCTACATGCGTTATAATGTATTTCTATGTTTGTTTAGCAAAGTCCAGAAGTTTTGTTAAGGGAGCTGTTAGTAAAACTATGCCCGTATTACTAGACATTATGCATATGCTGGATCAGAATCACTGTGTGTAATGCTACTGGCAGCTGGTTAGCCAGATGTTAATATAAAAGGCCTACAACAGTTTTAGTAAAAAAAACAAGTCCTCATTTATTTTTGATTTTTGACTTTGGTCATTTTCCTGTGGTCACAAAGTCTTTATTTATTTTGACTTTTGACTTTGGGATTTTTCCAAGTGCCCCTATGGTCCTTTTTTATTTCAAAAAGTACATCATCATAAACCAAGAGAGTTATTAATGCTTTTATCTTACATATTGTGTGACACCTAGATCTGGTACTAGGGTAACTTGACCAAGGGTAGCTAATCCTTCAAGAAGCACACCAAGCCCATAGATCAAGCGTAAAAGTGCCACACACATGCCCAGACCTAGTCTAGGGCTCACAGTGTCTTCATTCTCCCAAAGAATGGCTACTCAGAACTAAGCTGAGTCTATCAGTCCTAGACTGGTCTACATCGCGGTCCCGGACCAGATGTCTACTCAACACAAGGTTGAGTCTACCCAGGGCAGATCTGGGTTTATATCATGGTCCCAAACCAGATATCTACCATTCAACAAAAAGGTCACTCAACACTAAGTTGACTCTTCATTGTGGTCCCGGACCAGGTGGTCCCATTCTCCGAAGCAAAGGGCTCTCGATGTTGCTCAAAAAAATCAACATTATACAGTGATAGAGACATTCTATGTGGTAGATGTACCTGACATGAATGTGGTATTAGGAGTCCAGTGGATGTATTCCATAGGGAAATGTTCCACGAACTACCAAACAGGAGCAGAGGGACAGAAGGTAGTGTTATCCACTAATTTTGCACTTACTGGATTTTCGGTGAGCCGCCACAGTATTGAAAAGGTACACTTGTTCTTGATCAGGGTTCAGAAGTCCGCCAGCCTTTTTCTAGGAGTCTATTTGAAAATTTTTCTAACACATGTTCATACCCCCTTGGGAAAATTGTAAAAAATGCCCTAGCGTTTAATTTTTTATAAAAGGCTCAGCTTCCCGAACTTGAGCATCAAGTCAACTAGCCCGGAGTGTTTTTTCCCTTGGTTATTATTGGTTGTTGAACAAACAACTAAAGTTTCTGAGTTTTTCACTCACACCTCTAACCCATTGATTTTGCACTGTTAGCTTGCTGGTTTTTAGCGGGTCTACGAAAAAACAGAAGGATACGCTGCCGAAACTTGGAGTTTTAGGCTTGTCGGAGCATCCAGACTTAACTCTGCCATCCCCCTACTTCATTCCATTGCTTTCCCAAGTATTTTTGGGTCGTTTTGACCCCTTTTTTCAAGGATCAAAAGCACCCTTTCTTTTTAAATCATTGTAACAGGTCAATAAAAAGTGAGTGGGATAAAGGCTCCCACACCCATCTTCCCCCATTCGGAAGAAACCTGTATCGTCCTTCTTTTTCTATTTTTTTTCTTACTTTTTTGCATGCATAAGCAATTGTTACATTAGCCTTTATTCTTATTGTTGCTTTCATAAAAGTTAAAAGTAAAACTCCGTTTAGCTTAATCTTATTTCAAAGCTTTCTTTGCTTTATATAAACTGCAAAAAGTAAAAAGAACCAAAGCCTCTTGAATCTCACTGAAAAGTGGATCAAGAGCACTCTCTATCGAAGAGGTTTAATTTTTTAGATTACTTTTGTTTATCATTTTGTTAAGTAATAAAAAGAATCCAAAATCTCTTGAATCTCACCAAAAGGTGGATCAAGAGCACTCTCTGTCGAAGAGTTTACTGTTAGTTTTATCTTTTCCGATTTATTTGTTTATTTAATCAATCCGACCGTTGCTTTCCCAAGTACCTGAAAGGTGAAAGAGACTCTTCGGTCGTCATTTAAACAACTCATTGTTACGTCTCTAATAAAATAAACAAAGACTCCTTCCCCGTATGCTCTACACCGCTGCAACTTGTCTAATCAGTTGGTTGTATCAGAAAGGGATACAAGCTACTAGATTTAATAGGAAAATCCACACAAGTCATTTTCTTGAGAACTCGGGAGATTGCAAAGGGTAAGCACTACAGAGTCAAGGGGCTACTCCAAGCAGGTTCATCCTCGCACCGTTGGACACTTGGTATTACCGCTTTAGCACTCAATTCGAAGGGATTTGATTCGTTGGGCCAAACCCACAATCAATCCACGCCCTTAATTATTCATTTAATAATCTAAACTTTACCAACCGAAACATTGCAATACTTTCACTGAGACTACACTAGCAACCCACATTTGCAAGCACTCTTTTCATTTTGGCACTGGTCTATTTTGTTCCTTTTGCATAAGAGAATCACGTAATGTGTCACTGAATATTGTGTATCTAATTTGAGTTAAATGTTTGCGGTAATTGGTAATCTTTAATTTCATCCATTTCATATTAACTCCTAGATTTAGTCTTTTCTTTCGTAGACTAAACACCATAGATTTTCTTCTAATAGGGACCACCCCCCATGGCTTCGTTAGGAGTTAGCCTAAACGGAGGAGCTGGGATGAGGTGACAGCACCTGGCTCTTTGCTTGCCCCCAAGGCCACGCTTTTCCCACTCAGGGAAATAGCAGTCCAAAAGATTTCTGCTGATGGTGTGCATTCGGCAGACAACATCTTTGGCGCCGTTGCCGTGGGCAAATCTTTTTCTTCCTGGACGACTTTAACATTAGTTTTTTCTTAGTTTTTTAACTTTCTTGATAGATTTTTAGTCAACTCAACTCTCTGAAATTAGACTTCAATCCATTTGACAACTCCAGTGTCAAATAACTTACCAAGGTATTCAACTAAAAGAAACTCTAAAGACTTACTCAATTTCAATCCTAAGCACGAACAGGTTTATAGGAGGAGATTGAATAAGCTAGCTTCTCGTAGGATCCTCGAGAATCTTAGATCTGAGTCTATTTTAGACATCCATAGTTTGTTTCAAGAAAATAATATTCAAAATTGTTTTTCTGACATAATGGGTGAGTATTTTACTCAACTCGACTTCTCTCAGATAGCAGGTCAACCCCATTGTCTTCCAGACAAAGCTGTAGAGAATCTCCCTATGTTCACTGGCACTGATGCCATCGCTTCCACCATGCATCTCAGAAGTTTCTCCATCAGTGATCTAGCACATCAACGTGATGATGTCTACATGAATCTCTTTGCTCTTTCCTTGGATGGAAGGGTTGGTGATTGGTACAGCAATTTACTAGACAATTCCTTTGCTACACTCAAAACTTTCAAGATTGCCTTCGCTAACAAGCTCAGTGAAAAGAAGGAACCTAGGCATGAGTTGGCTTCCTTGACAAACATAAATAAGAACGAGAACGAGAATATGGAAGAGTTTAACAAGAGGTTCACAGAACTATCTAATGCCATTCTTGGCACTTATAAACCACCTGCACCATCTATCTTGGTTTATTACATTCAAGCACTTAGTGGGAATATGCAGTATCAGATCAGGGATAAAGAACCCACTACTCTTCTAGTTGCACAAGAATTGGCTGTCAAGATAGACAGAAATATGCAGTCTTCAGGTGGGTCAAACCTTCCTAGTTATTCAAGGTCCTCAACCCCTTGAAAGTCAAATGAGCATTAGGAAGAGGATTCTCATAAAAAACAAAGGATGGAAATGAAGGAAAGAATTGAGAGAATGGAAGATAAACATCTAGCCCAAATGAAAGAGATGCAGAACAAGGTCATTAGTATGGAAAGAGCACAGCCACAGCCTGCCCCTAGAAATTTCCCTCCAAAAGTAAATTGGCAAAAGAAAAGAACCCAACCATGAACAGAGGCCTCCTCGTCAATTAGAGGCTGCTAACATGGTTGAACCTTACACGCCATTTTGTAGGGCATGTAAAGACTTTCATGAGGAGTCTTCTTGTCGTTATGCATGCTATGTTCAGGCGCATGGTTTTCTAGAGGGTTGTGGTCCTAAAGCATCATCAAGCGAGCCTGAGTATATAAACCATGTAGGTGACATGCATAATATTTTCAGAGAAAGTTGGAGAGAGGCAAAACAATATTCAAGAGAGCCTAATTACATTGACACAGTTGGGCAGCTCCATCCTGTCACCATAGAAGCCTGGAGCCAAGCGAGAGAGTACAATCAAGAGCATGATACAAGTGATGAAGAGTCCCTTACACCTAACATGGACAATGACTACAAGACTTTAAATGAAAATCCAATCTTAGAAGTTTTGTGTGATTAGAATCCTCCATGCTCTCCACCTGATGACAAAAATTTCGAAAGTTGGGTCCCCAGTGATATCTTTGAAACCCAGCTTTTTGAAGAAGATTGTTTTGAGCAGAATGAGGAGTGTAGCCAGGGACTTGATACCAGTGATGAGGCATCTCTCGTATCCGACATAGATGGCGATGATGACTATTGGACTTTTATTGAAAATCCAACCTATGATACTTTTGAAAATATTTCTGAGAATCCCATCTATGATGTGTCCAGCGAGGGGAGTTTTTATTCTGAAACTTATGAAAGTTGTAAAGAAATGCAGTCGGACTTTTTCTATTATTAGTCAGAGTTGTATTTGAGTATCTGTAACAAGGACTTGGAGAAGCAGTGCAGTGAAGAATCAGATGGGGTGCAACTAGCTGAAGTTTTTCCTCAACCATCATCTTCACATATAGATGTTCCTTATGATTGGGAGCAGTTTTTGGCTTACACATAGAGTTATCAGCAAATAAGCACTTTTGATGAGTATGATGATCTACCTCATCATACAAATTTTCACATCAGTCCTATCCAATCTTGGATGGAAGAATCCTGCAAGAGCACCTACCAGTTTGGCAAGAAGTTCGACGACAATATTCATGCCTATGATTCCCCATTTAGCCGGCCCATTCTAGATCATCACGCGGGTTTGCATTTTCTGGAAATTGTGTCCTTACTTTGGTCGGTAACCAAAGACAAAGAAAAACTTTTTTATATTAATAAAATGCTTAGGTGGCTACATTGGATTTTCGATTACACCTAACCTTTTATGTTATGTTTAGAGTAGGAAAATAAGCTCCCCACTTTTCGCATTTTCTATCTGTACTTAGGAATAAATAATTTTTAGTTAATTTTGTCATTCCTTTAAATAAAACAACTTTTGGATCATTGGCTCTTTTTCATAAAACTGGTGCTACTGAGGTTTTCTTGTCAAGTTGAGATGCTTTTATGGGATATAGAAACCGGATATTCTGGTGTTCTCGTATGCCGTCCTTGCATAAGAGATTAGATCGAGCACACGTCCCGCAATTGGAGCTAGATGTTATCCACTAATTTTGCACTTAGTGGATTTTCAGTGAGCCGCCAGAGTATTGAACAGATACACTTGTTCATGATCAGGGTTCAGAAGTCCACAAGCCTTTTTCTGGGAGTCTGTTTGAAAAATTTTGTAACACATGTTCATAACCCCTTGGGGAAATTGTAGAAAATGCCCTAGCATTTAATTTTTTATAAAAGGCTCGTCTTCTCGGACTTGAGCATCAAGCCGACTAGCCCAGAGTGTTTTTTCCCTTGGTTATTATTGGTTGTTGAACAAACAACTAATAGTTTCTAAGTTTTTCACTCACACCTCCAAAGCTGGGGTAGTTGTCTTGGTGTTTCGGCCTTAGCAGGTTATTAGAGCCTTCATGTTAGTGTTTTTCTACATGGTAGGCATTCCGATTGAATCGTATGAACATGTACTAGGTCCCCCTAGAGTTTCGTTGGATTTCGGGAAAAANTAGAGCCTTCATGTTAGTGTTTTTCTACATGGTAGGCATTCCGATTGAATCGTATGAACATGTACTAGGTCCCCCTAGAGTTTCGTTGGATTTCGGGAAAAAAAAAAAACGTTTTTTAAGCGATTTTTTAATGGTTTAAATGGAAAAAATCAAAATGTAAAAAAAGAATGATCCAGAGTCCGTTTTTGTCGTGGTTGGGCTCATTTTCAAGCCCAGAGAAGCATCTTTACCGCAGGAGCCACTTTCACTATGTTTCGGCCAGCTGAAGCATCCCGAAAGACATCATTCTTTTAAGAGAGCATCAAAGTAGCATTTAAATGCTAAATTTGGACAAAATGCACTAAAATCCAAATAATTAAAAAGTCAAATTTATATTAAAAAAGGTGAGGTGACATGGCATGATGTCACAATAGCTCATGTGATCCTTCTTAAAGTGTAATAACATCCAAACTTTGGCATAAGATATGGTTATGATTTAATTTATTAAGAGGGTGACGTCAAAAGCAAAGGTAATCGTAAGCATGGTTTAGTGGATGCGCTTGCTATGGTGACCCCCCTCTCCACATCACATTAAAACTTAAAAGCGTTGGTTTCTACTAAGGCTGGATCATACCACATGGGCATAGTATAAGTGAAGCATTCGCGTGACCATAACATCAACCATGAGGTGGGGGATTGCATTGGCTGGTGGTTACGCTAGCAATTAGTGGACCCCATCTTTCTTAAACTTTGGGGTAAGCAATTATCAATCCATCATTTACTAAGTTCAAGCTAATATCATTTTGAAGATCAAGTCATTTGTTGATCCGTACAGTCGCATGAGTTGGGTGAAGCATGCGAGTGATGGATGTGGTGGCAGCTAATAAATAGTTTGGTAGTGTGGTGAGAGAGGTGTCAATCACCTCTTCAGTTAAACTAGTAATCACCCCACCGATTCTTTTGATTGGTTCAGTTCAGCTCAACTCAACTCAGTTAACTCCGGCTCGATCCTTTGTTCATAAATTCCCCCCCTGTGGCTTGCTTTTTGTATAAATACGAGGCTTTCTTCCTCATTCTAGACGGATGGAAGGAACCTCTGCTCATGTAACTTGTAATTGCTTATATTTTTATGAATAAAGTTGAGACTTTGGAGTTTAGACTGATGGTGCAAGAACTCTCATTGTTGTGAATGTTTGATTAAATAACGGAGGTGATATCTGCTTTGTTCTTTTTCCTTTCATGCAAGTATTGATTATCTAGCTAAGAAAATTATATGCTAATCCATAGAATAGACATTTGAAGGTTCAATTTGTTTATTATGAATAGTTATCTAAGATCTAAGAGTTGCATGTTGGAGTTGGTTATACGTCTGCACTTATGATTTTATTTAACCTACCATACTAGATTTAATCACTTGTTTGAAGAGTTCTTTAGCTGAGCAGATCACCAAGCGTGAAGTAAGATTGGAGCTCGACTGCATCTTGTCTTCTTCACCACATATTTTGGATCTAATGTTTCTTGTTTTTTCAGGCGTCCTCCTCCTTGACCTTGTTCAAGCTTGGGCTTGAGTTCCTTCTCTGTCCTTCCTAAAAACTACAATCTTTTTCTTTCCAGTTACTTTCATAACACAAGTAAATCATATGCAAAAGTTCAGAATTTTATTTACTTGTTTAAATTAGATCTAAGAAGCGCTTTATTTCATGATCAGAAGCTTAGATCTAGTTTCCCTTTCTAGTACTTAAAGTGATAAAATCATCTTGTTTTTCAGCAAGTACTAGGGTGTATTTTTTTATGTATTTTTAAGCACTCGCCCACTGATTTTGCACTGTTAGCTTGCTGGTTTTTAGCAGGTCTATGAAAAAAATGAAGTATACGCTGCCGATATTTGCAGTTTTAGGCTTGCCGAAGCATCCAGACTAAACTCTGCCATCCCCCTTCTTCATTCCCTTGCTTTCCCAAGTATTTTTGGGCCATTTTGACCCCTTTTTTCAAAGATCAAAAGCACCCTTTCATTTTAAATCGTTGTAACAGGTCAATAAAAAGCGAGTGGGATAAAGGCTCCCACACCCCTCTTCCCCCATATGGGGGAAGCCTCTATCGTCCTTGTTTTTCTATTTTTTTTCTTACATTTTTGCATGCATAAGTAATTGTTACATTAGCCTTTAGTCTTATTGTTGCTTTCATAAATGTTAAAAGGAAAACTTCGTTTAGTTTAATTTTATTTCAAAGCTTTCTTTGCTTTATATAAACTGCAAAAAGTAATAAGAACCAAAGCCTCTTGAATCTCACTGAAAAGTGGATCAAGAGCACTCTCTATCGAACAGGTTTAATTTTTTAGATTAGTTTTGTATATCATTTTGTTAAGTAATAAAAGGAATCCAAAATCTCTTGAATCTTACCGAAAGGTGGATCAAGAGTGCTCTCTGTTGGAGAGTTTACTGTTAGTTTTATCTTTTTCGATTTATTTGTTTATTTAATCAATCCGACCGTTGATTTCTCGAGTACCCGAAAGGTGAAAGAGACTCTTCGGTCATCATCTAAACAACTCATTGTTATGTCTCTAATAAAATAAACCAAGACTCCTTCCCCATATGCTCTACTCCGTTGCAGCTTGTCGGATCAGTTGGCTGTATCAGAAAGGGATACGAGCTACTAGATTTAATAGGAAAATCCACACAAGTCATTTTCTCGAGAACTCGGGAGGTTGCAAAGGGTAAGCACCACAAAGTCAGGGGACTACTCCAAGGAGGTTCATCCTCACCCCGTTGGACACTTGGTATTATCGCTTTAGCACTTAGTTCGAAGGGATTTGACTTGTTGGGCCGAACCCACAATTAACCCACGCCCTTAATTATTCATTTAATAATCTAAAATTTACCAACCGAGACAATGCAATACTTTCACTGAGACTACACTAGCAACCCACATTTGCAAGCATTCTTTTTATTTTGGCACTGGTCTATTTTGTTCTTTTTGCATAAGTGAATCACGCAATGTGTGATTGAATATTGTGTAGCTAATTTGAGTTAAAGTGTTGCTAAGGTTAAATCTTGTTTGCATTAATTGGTAATCTTTAATTTCATCCATTTCATATTAACTCCTAGATTTAGTCTTTTCTGTCGTAGACTAAACACCGTAGATTTTCTTCTAATAGGGACCACCCCCCTTGGCTTCGTTAGGAGTTAGCCTAAACGGAGGAACTGGGATCAAGTGACAGCACTGGCCCCCAAGGCCACACTTTTCCCACCCAGGGAAACAGCAATCCAAAAGATTTATGTTGACGGTGTGCATTCGACGGACAACATCTTTGGCGTCGTTGACGAGAACAAATCTTTTTGTTTCTGGACGACTTTAACATTAGTTTTTTCTTAGTTTTTTACCTTTCTTAATAGATTTTTAGTCAATTCAACTCTTTGAAATTAGACTTCAATCCATCTGGCGACTCCACTGTCAAATAACTTACCAAGGTATTCAACTAGAAGAAACTCTAAAGGCTTACTCAATTTCAATCCTGAGCTCGAACAGGTTTATAGGAGGAGATTGAATAAGCTAGCTTCTCGTAGGATCCTCGAGAATCTTGGATCTGAATCTGTATTAGACATTTGTAGTTTGTTTCAAGTAAATAATAATCAAAATTGTTTTTCTGACATAATGGGTGAGTATTTGACTCAACTTGACTTCTCTCGGATAGCAGGTCAACCCCATCGTCTTCCAGATAAAGCTGTAGAGAATCTCCCTATGTTCATTGGCACTGATGCCATCGCTTCCACCATGCATCTCAGAAGTTTCTCCAGATGTGCTAATGCCTTTATAAGTGATCTGGCACATCAACATGATGATGTCTACATGAAACTCTTCGCTCTTTCCTTGGATGGAAGGGTTGGTGATTGGTACAGCAATTTACCAGACAATTCCTTTGCGACACTCGAAACTTTCAAGACTGCCTTCACTAACAGGCTCGGTGAAAAGAAGGAACCTAGGCATCAACTGGCTTCCTTGACAAACATAAAGAAGAAGGAGAACGAGACTATGGATGAGTTTAACCAGAGGTTCACAGAACTATCTAATGCCATTCCTGGCACTTATAAATCGCCTACACCATCTATCTTGGTTTATTACATTGAAGCACTTAGTGGGAATATGCAATATCAGATTAGGAATAAAGAACCTATTGTCCGTTGATTGCACACCAACAGTAGAAATCAATTAAAAGTTGTCTCCTCACTTGAGAAAATGGGAGAGGTGTGACCTTGGGGGAAAGCACAGAGCTAGGTACTGTCACCTACTCCTAGCTCCTCCGTTTAGGCTAACTCGTAACGAAGCCAAGGGGGGTAGTCCCCACAAAAGAGTTTTCTAAGGCTCTTAAGGTTGTTAAAGTGTTTTAAGGTTACGGATGCAGATGGGTGTTGTTTAGGAGTTTATTACGATTCGAAGTGTTTGTTTATTATGAGAATGATGATTAACCAGAAGCAATCCACGTTGCTAACAAGAGATTACACAGATAAGCAAATATTCCAGACTTCTAACTAAGCATTCAGATATAACAATTGAAATTAACCATAGACAATTGATCAGGATAGAAAATTACTCAAATATAACAAAGGACCAATGCCTTATGGAGTCAATAAACTGCGTGAATAAAATAGAAGTCTAGGAACTAAGCTAGTGAGTATTAGATTGTTCAAGTGTTCTTGGTAGGTTTTAAAACATTTTAGTGGCGATCTTGCTTAAAGTGGCTGGATATCCTAACCGGAAATACCTTCAGTGGCTCCGTTCAAAGACATGACGGACCTGTATGGGGTCACAGCTAAGTGTTCAATAACTTAACTAACTCTGCCCAGATTGGGTTGCCTGGCGCCCACACTTGGAATTTGCCCACCTGCCTCAGTATTTAATCGAAAAAAAACAACGTCGGTGCGTTGGTTATGGGGGTAAAAGTTTTAATTAAGTTACTCTTGTGCAAACTTAACAAGTCCGTTCACCGTTTTGAGTACGAGCCCAACCCGAAAGTCGGCAGAGCATACTAGGTGAACGATGATCAACAAAGTTAATTAATTAAAACGGGTGTGTGTGTTGAAGGTTTTATTAAGTTAATTAATTAGACTCTCCAACAGAGAGCGCTCTTGACCTTGTCTTATGACGAAGGTTCAAGAGTCTTATCTAATCTAGATGAGACTAATGCAAGGATGATGCAATGCTAAAGATGCTCTCCGATAGAGAGTGCTCTTGACTTGTGTTTCTGCAAGTTCAAGAGTCTTACTTAAGAATTAATTGATTAAACAATATCAAGCACAACAATTAAGATGAAGATGGTTTGATTAAACTCTCCGACAGAGAGCACTCTTGATCCACCTTACGGTGAGATTCAAGAGATTTTGGTTTTTTTTATGATTGACAATTATATAGTAAGATACCAAAATGCAATGATCAATCTAGTAATTAGTGATTATACTCAGAACAACTAGCAATTAGTGGAAATGAAAACTAAGTCTAATCAAAGAGCTAAGCTAAGTACTTAAAGTTGAAACTACACTAATAAAACATGAAAAGTAACACAAGACACACTTCCCCCAAATAGGGGAAGTAGAAAAGAAAGGAGACTTGCTCCCAGTAGCCCTTTTTTATTAGTTTTTTACAATGATCATGGTGGCTTGTTCTTTGCTTCTTGGAAGAACAGGGAAAGAAGGGGATGAAAGAAGAGGGAGAAAGTCTTTTTCTTCTTTTGCACTTCTTGCTTGCTTGTGGCCTTTGGGCCCTCCTTCACCTGCCTAAAACTAAGAGCTCTAGACACACACTTGTTATGATATTAGTTGATAAAAATAATTTGAAATTAGATTTACCAACTAGATAAAAACAACTACTCAAACTTTACCCAAAAGAAGGAAGAAAAGATGAATGAAAAAGGCAAGGCAAGAGAGGTGGAAGAGGGGTGAAAAGAGGACAAAAGGCAAGTCAAAGAAGGCTGGAAACTAAGAGAAAAAGAGGGCTGCAAATCAAAGAAAGAAGGATGCAAATGATGATGAATAATGCTGAAAGTACAGCCCAAAAGATGGCCACAAAATAGGATGAAAAGAGGCTGCAACAGGTGAAGAAAGAGGACAAAAGAGGGCTGTCCAAAATGTAAAAAAGTGGGGAAAAGTGGACAGCGAAGGATAGGAAAGAATGGCTGCAATAAAAAGGCCAAAAAGACTGCAAATAACAAACAAGGCAGCCAACCGGGGCAAAGACTTGGTGAATGAATGTTCACTTTAGCCCAAACCGTGCCCTAACCCAAGAAAATAAAGATTTTATGAATTTTGAAAGATGAATAATGATGAAAGAAAACACTCAAACCTATGGTACTTTGATGGCGTTTGGATTCGTTTGAAGCTTGAGAATCCGGAAGTTTCCTTGGCTTCGAGAGGAGAGGATGCACCTGAGCTCAAACTCCTACTCACTTCAATGAGATAACCTGCACAATTTCAACTCAACACTTGCAAGAAATGGATTAGATCATGTATGTTTGGTAAATAAAAATATAAAGAGCATATCATATAACTGAATAATCAATGCTACTTTTAATTCATAAGAACATAGCATAAAAGATTAAGTTGGAATATCAAATAATCAATCTTACGTGCTTATAGAAGCCTTCTAAAGCATGAGCTATTATCCAATCCTAAGCAATAAAAGACAGAAATTGAAGCATTTCACCTCATTCGCCAATTGTTCATCCACATTAACACACCGTGTATGCCTCCAAAGCCTTAAAATTTTATTCCACGGTTGCAAAAGCAACAAGCATTACAATAATTCACCAGGAGTCCTTTGCATAAAAATCCATCTGAATAGAGCTAAAGGAGCCTCTATTTATACAATGAGAGAGTGCTAAAACTCTAAAACCAAAAATCCAATCCTAACCGGCTTGGCACAATCCTGAGATCCAAAACCTAAAAGTAAGAGCTGGGAGTGAGGGGAGGCCTCCACCTAGGCAAGGCGCCCCCACTCCAACCCTAGCCACTGAAAACCATGCCCAGAAGGAGCCACACGTGTGAGGGCACATTCATCAAGAGAGAGGGGCGTGAATGGATGAAGGAGGCGTCTGGATGCATAGGAAGGCTACATGTTAGGTCTAGAAACCACTTTGCTAGGTATGGAAGAGCCACTGCCAGGTGATCATCAGTGCAAGCCTTAGTTCTGCCTCGATCAAAATATCGGACCAATGAGTGCTCTCCATCTCATTTTTTAGCTGGAGATGACAAATCTGCTAACTGAATATAAATTAATTGCTCACTGAATGCTGACTGAAACTGAGTTATGATAACTCCAATCATCATAAATGCCCAATGAGATGTCATTTAGCCTTTTATTTCGTTGAATTTGGATTAATTTGGAGAGTTTTAATTTTCTCCAAAATAATCATTTTTTAATAAAAAAACATTTTTCCTCGAAAATGACTTTTTTGAGAAAAAAGGCATTATGTGATGATGATCTGACTGGCTGGCTAGTCAAGAATGATTTTTGGCTTAAGGTTAGAGCCTTCAATCACTGAATTCGGGGTACGGATGACCGACTTATTACAAACGGGATTTTTCCATTTAATTTATGGAAAAATTAACCCAAAATACTTAGGAAAATAATTTAAAAAATTTTTAAAAAATAATTTTTTCCCCGTTTGAAAAATATTTTTTCGAAAAAAAATTAAATGTCCTGATGACTTAGGACAAGACCATGCTCTACTTAAATAATGCCTAGTAGGTTTATAACACTCAGTTGGGCTCTAATAACCCCCCAAGGCCCAGAATTCAACATCGGGCATTCCAGCTTTGGAGGAAGCGAGAGAAAACCTCGACAATTATACTCGGCTATAGGCAAAGCATAATTGTAAAGGGCAAAAAACTCCCTGGAATACCTTATTTGAGATTCTACGTCTCAGGAGACCGAACCACTCAAAAATACCCTATTAACACATTTTATTACAAACCCCACAGGGCCATGGTCAAAATTATTCAAATCAAAAACTGGCTAGCCAATATTTGCTAGACACGAAGATGGATCAACAGATACACTGGAATCAAACATTGAACAGGTTTGTCAACCGGCGGCTCCTCAGGTAACCCAACTAAGTGCAAAATTAGTAGGATAACAGAACCCACAACTCTTCTAGTTGCACAAGAATTGGCTGTCAAGATAGACAGAAATATGCAGTCTTCAAGTGAGTCTAACCTTCCTGGTTATTCAACGTCCTCAACCCCTTTAAAGTCAAACGAGCATAATGAAGAGGATTCTTATAAAAAACAAATGATGGAAATGAAGGAAAGACTTGAGAGACTGGAAAATAAACATCTAGCCCAAATGAGAGAGATGCAAAACAAGGTCATTAGCATGGAAAGAGCACAGTCACAGCCTACCCCTAGAACTTTCCCTCCAAAAGTAAATTGGCAAAGAAAAGCACCCAACCATGAACAGAGGCCTCCTCCTCAATTAGAGGCTGCTAACATGGTTGAACCTTACACGCCATTTTGTAGGGCATGTAAAGACTTTCATGAGGAGTCTTCTTGTCGTTATGCATGTTATGTTCAAGAGCATGGTTTTCTAGAGAGTTGTGGTCTTAGAGCATCATCAAGCGAGCCTGAGTATATAAACCATGTAGGTGACATGCATAATATTTTCAGAGAAAGTTGGAGAGAGGAAAAACAATATTCAAGAGAGCCTGATTACATTAACACAGATGGGTAGCTCCATCCTGTCACCACAAAAACCTAGTGCCAAGCGAGAGAGTACAATCAAGAGCATGATACAAGTGATGAAGAGTCCGTTACACCTGACATTGATGATGACTACGAGACTTTAATTGAAAATCCAATCTTAGAAGTTTTGTGTGATGAGAATCCTCCATGCTCTCCACCTGATGACAAAAATTTGGAAAGCTGGGTCCCTGTGATATCTTTGAAACCCAGCTTTTTGAAGAAGATTGTTTTGAGCAAAATGAGGAGTGTAGCCAGGGACTTGATACTAGTGATGAGGCATCTCTCGTATCCGACATAGATGGCGATGATGACTATTGGACTTTTATTGAAAACCCAACCTATGATACTTTTGAAAATATTTCTGAGAATCCCATCTATGATGTGTCTAGCGAGGGGAGTTTTTATTCTGAAACTTATGAAAGTTGTAAAGAAGAGCATTCGGAGTTTTCCTATGGTCAGTCAGAGTTGTATTTGAGTATCTGTAACAAGGACTTGGAGAAGCAGTGCAGTGAAGAATCAGATGGGGTGCGACTAGCTAAAGTTTTTCCTCAACCGTCAACTTCACATATAGATGTTCCTTATGATTGGGAGCAGTTTTTGGCTTACACACAAAGTTATCAGCAGATAAGCACTTTTGATGAGTATGATGATCTGCCTCATCATACAGATTTTTACATCGGTCCTATCCAATCTTGGATGGAAGAATCTTGCAACAGCACCTACCAGTTTGGGAAGAAGTTCGACGGCATTATTCATGCCTGTGATTCCCCATCCAGCCAGCCCATTCTAAATCATCACGCAGAGTTGCATTTTCTGGAAATTGTGTCCTTACTTTGGTCGGTAACCAAAGACAAGGCAAAACTTTTTTATATTAATTAAAATGGTTACGTGGCTACATTGGATTTTCGATTACACCTAACCTTTTATGTTATATTTAGAGTAGGAAAATAAGCTCCTTACTTTTCGCATTTTCTTTCTGTACTTTTGAGTCTCCAATTACATCTTCAGTAGTGCTAGTAAAGAAAAAGGATGGAACCCTATGCATGTGCATTGATTACAGGGCACTCAACAAGAAGACCATAAAGAACAGATATCCCATCCCCAGGATTGATGAGTTGATGGATGAACTACAGGGGGCAAAGTACTTTTCCAAGATTGACCTCCATCAGGTTACCATCAGATTCAGGTCAGGGAACAGGATGTTCCAAAGCCCGCCTTCCGTTGCCACTATGGACATTATGAGTTTCTAGTGATGCCATTTGGGCTCACTAATGCACCAACTACTTTCCAGTCATATGCATGAACAATATCTTCAAAGCTAAGTTACGTAAGTATCTTCTGGTATTCTTCGACGACATATTGATACACAGTAGAACTTGGGAAGAACATTTGAGACATCTAGATTAAGTACTTGGCATTCTACAGGAGCAGTCACTGTATGCCAAAATGTCCAAGTGTGAGTTCGGCATGCGGGAGATGTTATGATTGGGGCATGTCATAGGGGCCAACGGTGTCCACGTGAACCTAGAGAAGATTCGGGCCATATTGGATTGGCCTACACCTAAAAATGTGACAGAACTCAAGGGCCTTTTGGGCCATTGCAGCTACTACATGAGGTATCTCAGTGGATTCTCACAGATGACCGCACCCCTCACAGAACTTACCAAGAAGGGGGAATTCAATTGGTCGAAGACAACACAACAGACATTCGAGAAAATGAAAAAGGTAATGAGTTCATGGCCAATATTAGCTCTACCATACTTTTCTCAACCCTTCATATTAAAATGTGATGCTTCGGGAGAGGGAATTAGGGCAGTTTTGATGCAGAATAACCACCCCATTGCATTTGAGAGCACGAAGCTCAAAGACTATGAGTGCCACTATTCGATATATGACAAAGAGATGTTAGCCATTCTCCATTCGCTAACCAAGTTCAAGCAGTACTTAGTGGGTGGGAGATTCAAGGTTAAGACAGATCACAATAGCTTGAAAAACTTCCTAGAGCAAAAAGAGCTAAACGAGAGGCAGCAGAAATGGGTAAGCAAAATTCAAGCCTATGAGTTCGAGATTGAGTACATAAAGGGAAAGAACAATGTAGTGGCCGATGCACTTTCCAGACGACCAACTACTTTATCTCTTATGAGCATCTCATCAGATTCGAGATCTCATCTTTTGGTTGAGTACTCCAAAGATAAGTTTGCTTGCGAGCTATTGGATGGGCAGATTCAGGATGAAAGGTACCCGGTAATTGATAACATCATATACTACAAGAACAAAATCTTCTTAGTTCCAGAATCTTCCCTCAAGAAGACAATATTGCAGGCATCGCATGATTCACCATTAGCAAGGCATCAGGGGTTTCTCAAGACCTACAGACAGATTAGAGAAAGGTTCTCATGGAAGGGCCTCAAGAATGATGTGATACAACATGTGAGAGAGTGCAGCTTGTGCCAACAGAACAAAATAGAGCACACCCACTCGGCTGGTTTACTACAACCCTTACCTATTCTCGAGCAGAAGTGGGAGAGCATCTCTATGGACTTCATTACTGGGTTTCGCAAGGTTCAAGGCAGAGACTGCTTGTACTTAGTGGTTGACAGATTGACCAAGTTCGCTCACTTCTTTGCCATTCCTTCAAATTATTTAGCAGCACAGGTAGCAGAACTATTTTTTAGAGAGGTATTTAGACTCCACGGGTTACCCAAGACCATTGTCAGTGGCAGGGACAGCAAATTCACAAGAGCCTTTTGGCAAGAGCTTTTACGGTTAGTGGGGACCGAGTTAGCCATGAGCACAAGTTATCATCCACAGAGTGACGGGCAGACAGAGATTGTCCACAAGTGGATTGAGGGATACTTGAGAAATTACGTAGCAGGTCAGCAGAGGACATGGATCAAATGACTAAACTTGGGTGAACATTGTTACAACACCACCAACCATATGACCATTGGGATGACCCCTTTCTGAGCTTTGTATGAGTATAATGCTTCCACTTTCACAGACGGAATATTCAGCGATAGCAAGGACCCCAAGGCCAAAGAGTGGATTCAGGAGGGTCAAGATATCCTCAAGATACTCAAGGAGAACATACAGGCTGCGCAGAATCAGAAGAAGATATATGCGGGCAGGCACAGGGTTGAGCGTAGTTTTGAGGTAGGAGACTTCGTTTATTTACGCCTCCAACCTTACCGACAGTCATCTCTTAAAAAGAAAGGAGCGAAAAAACTCAAACCTCGCTTCTATGGTCAATACAAGATAATCCGGAAGGTTGGAGAGGTAGCATATGAGCTAAAACTACCCGCAAAGAGCAAGATTCACAACGTATTTCATGTCTCCAACATCAAGAAGGCAGTCGGTCAACAGATTGTTACATCTTCCGAGTTGCCCCCCCTTGATAATGAGGGGCAATTGATTCTTATTCCTGAGCGCATCCTACAGGTGCAAGAGAGGAAACTGAGGAACAGAATCATCAGAGACTACTTGGCTCAGTGGAAAGATCTGCTTATAGAGGAGGCCGCTTAGGAGGGAGAACAGGTATTACAGCACCCAACTTTACAGTTGCTTGAGGATAAGCACATTCAAGCGGGGAGGACTGTAATGTCATCTTCCGCTTAGGCACTGAGGACCAGCCATAAGTTGTTTAGTAAGAGAGTCTTCAATTCTTTTGGCTTCTTCCAGCTTAACCTTCGAATCAACAATGACTTGCTCAAACCCTTATACCTCTTCCTTAAGTACCTTGTTCTCCTTCCTGGCTTTCTTTAGGTCCTTCAAGGAACTTATGAGTTCTGCTTCAAGGTCTACCTCTCCTTCAGATTCAAATTCTTTATGAATATCAAGAACTTCATTTGAATTTATTGTCATGAAGAGTACCTTTTCTGGTTCACTATCATTGTCACTGTCACTACTACTATCACTCTCGGAGTCCTCACTGGAAGAATTGTTGTTCCTTTTTTAATAGAGACTTTTCTTCTTTGCGAACTTACCCCTTTTCTTATCCGTGTAATTCTTGTACTTCTTGTATTGTTTAGAGATGTAAATCTTTGAATGTTGCTTCCTTTCTAGATGTGTCCTCGTCTTCAATTCTAATTTCATAAGATACAAGAGTTCCATGCAACTGATCTACTGTCATAGCGTTCAAATCTATTCTTTCTTCTGGGGCAGAGATCTTAGGATTGAACCTCTTGGGAAGAGTTCTTAGAATCTTTCGAACAACTATTGATTCATTGACTTCTTCACCCAACCCTCTGATGGTATTTATAAGTTGATCAACTCGAAGAATGTAAGCTGAAATGTCTTCATCATCATTCATCCTCGGATGTTCAAATTGTCTTTTGTAAGTTTCAAGTTTGGCTTCTTTGGCCTTGTTATCTCCTTCATATGTGGTTTGGAGTTTATCCCACATTTCCTTTGCAGAGGCGCAGTGCATTACTTTGTTAAGACAAATTCATCTACAGAACCTAGCATATGGTTCTTGGTTTTCGAATTATTATTGTACTGAACTAACTCATCTAGATCTGTTGGTAATAACTTTGGTACCTTGTACCCATTCTCAATAATTTGCCATATTTCCACCCCTTGAGCTTCTAAGAAGATTTTCATCCTTATGCTCCGAAACATAGTTACATATATCGGCGATATATCGCCGACATTGCGATATATCGCGAGTCAATGGAGCCGGCGATATATCGCCACTAAAATATCGCGATAAATTCCCGACACAATAAAATATCGCGACACATTCAAACATCGCGATAAATTCCGATAAAATCGCGAGTCGATGCAAAATATCGGCCTACTCATAAAAAATTAAAAAATTTCGCCATAAAGAGGCCACGGACGGGTTTTTCCGGTTCATTTGGACATTGCGGCTTGGAGGAAGTGGAGCTCTGACGTCTTGGGCGATTTTCTACAAGAGAGGAAGGGGGCAAAGGCAAACCATCAAGTTTACATTGCATTTGCCATCTAATCAAGTATGTATTCTTTGAAGTTTGAACTTTCATTCTTTTTTTTTTTGCTTGAGATTTGTTGGTTAATGTAGATTTAATGTAGGGTTTAGGTTTAGATTTAGTGTAGGGTGTAGATTTGCCATTACAATCATAGCCTATAGGGTTTTATCCTTTTAAGTAGCCCACCCTCCCATTTCTTTGAATGTTTTAATAATTTCATTGTTTTCAAAATTTTAAAGAAGAACATTTTAAAATTTATTCATTTTTGTTTGTTTGTTGTGGCATAGGTGACACAATGCCAAAGCCATTAGATCCAATGTGGGAGTATGGGCAGCCAATTGACCCTAATAATCGACAAAGGTTGAATTGCAAACTATGTGGGAAGTATATTTCTGGTGGAATTAGCCGCTTGAAATAGCAACTTGCCAAAATTGTTGGGCATGAAGTGGGTGTTTGTCCTGTTGTTACCCCAGAAGTGATGCATATTGCAAACCAATCCATTCTTGACATGGCTAAGAAGAGGGACGAGAAGGAGGAATTTAGAAATGAACTTGCATCTAGAACACAGTCACGAACCATGGGAGGCACAAGTGACATGCATTCCTTCTCCTCATCTCCACGACCCCCACATTCCACTATGCCTTCTTCAACCTCACCTTATGTGGCATCGTATTCGAGGCAACCTTCTGTTCGAACCATGCTCAAACAAAGGGAGAAGGAAGAGGCGAATAAAGTTGTGACAAAATGTTTTCTATGGGGTGATGTGCCTTTCAACATCGCCAAAAACAACCCCTACTATCATGCCATGTTTCAAGCTGCTAGCGTTGTTGGTCCAAATTATAGGGGGCCTTCCTATAATGATTTGAGAGGGAGACTCCTTGATGAGGAGAAGGTTAATTGCACCCGGAGATTAGATGAGCTCAGACAGTCATGGGCGGCCACCGGTTGCAGTATTATGTCAGATGGATGGACTGATGGGAAGGGCAGATCCATTATCAATTTCTTGGTCAATTGTCCCAGGGGGACAGTTTTTATCAAATCTGTCGATGCATCTCCCTATGTTAAAGATGCACACTTATTATGTGATTTGCTGGATAAGTTTATCCAAGAGATAGGTCCACAATATGTTGTCTAAGTTATTACGGACAACGCTGCCAATTATGTTGCTGCTGGGAGGATGCTTATGGAGAGGTATGCAAGCTTGTATTGCACTCCTTGTGCTGCCCATTCCATTGATTTGATGCTAGAGGACATGGGAAAACTTCCTTCGATCAAAGAAGTCATTGATTCAGCTCGGACTGTGACAAAATATATATACAATCATACATATGTTCTTTCACTCGTGAGACGCTTCACGAGAAACAAGGAGTTGATGCGGCCTGCAATCACACGATTCGCCACTTCCTTCATTTCTCTTCAGTCTATGCATAAGGTTATGATGGAGTTGCAGCGGATGTTTTTTTCTGATGAGTGGGCATCTTGTGTCTATAGCACCAAACAAGATGGGCAAGCCATTGCTCGAATGGTGCAATTTGATTTGACTTTTTGGACACGATTGGAGGAGGTATGTGCCATCAGTGAACCTTTGGTAAAGGTTCTTCGTTTGGTTGATGGTGGAAAGCCCGCAATGGGCTGCTTGTATGAGGCCATGGATAGGGCCAAGGAAGCTATCCATCACTACTATGAGGACAAGGGGGAGGTGGGACTCACAAGACAAGCTGAACTATGGAGTGTG
>LPNX010311206.1:324089-405259 GCA_001517045.1 Pseudotsuga menziesii | reverse complement strand
TAATAAGTATATATATTAAATGTAAATAAATAAGGATAACAATAAATAATAAATAAAGAGTCGATGTATTTATTATTTACTAAAAAAATTAAATAAATATTTAATCCTAAAGAGTCAAATTAGGAACTAGTAAAATAGTTCCTAAGATAAGAAAAATAATTATTAAACCCACATAAATCAATTAAATATATTATTTTCAAGAAAATAATGGATTCTTGATCTAACTGGAGTTTTAAAACAACTGTCATTTTCCCTAAAGATTGTCTATAAAGGCCCAAGCTAAGGGAAGGCTTAGGGAACTGATCATTATTATTTGTCTAAGTAATTTTGGAGAGAAATTTTCCAAAAGAAAGCAATCTTATACATGACCTCATATTCCAAAGAAGAGAATCCTCATCTTTAGGACCTCTAGACTACTTGCATGTTGGAGCAATCTTGAGGGGGTCCATATTAGAACCAGGAATGGTTTCAGATCATGGTTGGGAGGAACATGGTAGTTACCAAGTTATCTGACTAACAAATCTAAGGTGAGAGATAACTGGTTTTTTATTAATTTTGTGTGTTTAAGTGTCCATAGCTTGTTCCATTAAACAAGTTGAATAGTTGCAGGTATGAGGTTTCTGAATTCTCAAGTTCTATAAATCGTGTTTACATATTTTACTTATAATTATTATGCTCTGGATTTGAGGTCATACAATTTGAATGTACTTTTCATATTTATTTCATTTGTTTAAATATCAAACTCAGCATGTAATGTATTAGATAATTTCTATGGTTAATATTTATGTTGTGGGTTGTTGCATTTGTTTAAACTCAAAATTCAATATTTAAGCTCTTAGGTAGGTTTTAAAGTTGAAATTTTCTCATAGCATTGTATTTAAATAGTTTTTAGAAGATTGATGTCAATAGTTTAATAAAATTTAAACCCTAGTTTCTAGATAAATTAATTACGAATCTCTCTTAACTTTTTTACTAAAACTAAAACCCTAAGTCTATTTTCATAAAGAGAATGCAGAGGTTTATAACCTTATTATAAATTAAAACAGAGCTTAAACAAAATTAAAACTAATTAAATCCTATAATAAGCAAAACACATTTAAACTCAATTCCAATGCCAATATAATTATTAAATAAATAAATTATAAACATTTTAGTCCGTGGATCAAATCCCTTTGTTTTCCAAGCTCAAAACTAAACTAAAAGAAGTGCTAGCACGTTTCATTTGCCAGTGAAAATGCAAACCTAGTTTTCCAATTAACTTATCTACATAAAAACCATAAAACTATTAAAAATAACCAAATAGAACTTTATAAATGCACCGTCAACCAATATATAAAACAAACATCAAAGATATATAAAGTACATATAAATTAGAGTAAACAATTAAAATCCAAATCCAAACAGATTTCCATCCCCATACGCATCGCGTTGATGGAGTTAAAGAATAACACAATAATCACCACTTAAAAGGCTGTGTTACAAACAATATCTACATAGGTTGTGTTACAAACACAAGGCCCAGGGCCAAGTCCTTATGACCGCCTATGGAAGATGACCCAATCTTTAATTAAACCAAGCTACATTCTTATCAAACCCATGCACCCATTAAAAACACATTTCCACCATTCGTATCCATTATCGAAACCTTGGCATCACAAGTTCCATTGCAAAGAAATGACACTCTTAACATTTAAGAAACCCATACATATTTATAGAGTCATTTTAAAAACACAACAAAAATCCAATTAAAGACTTTATTAAAACCAAAATCCATTTCATAGTCAAATGGTACACCAAACATATAGATACAAGTCTCTATTAACAATTGAAACATCACATTTACATAACAGAGCCATGAAAAGGAGTTTACACATTCGCATTTACACAATGCCCAAACAATTCGAATAAACCCCCAAACCCAACCAAACAACAAATAGCATAAACATTACAACCAGACATCTCCCAAACCCAGTTTCGAAACCATTTGATAACACAAGTTCAACATTGGGTACTAGCCCATTGATTTAAGTGGGGCTTACCGGGGATGGTTGTGCATGCGACTCCAAAGCTCTGCCATTTCCAAAATGCAAATTACCCACGTTAGCTTCACCTGCAAACAATGAAAACCAAGTTTGGTTCAACATTATGGAGCGACTGTAAAACCAAACCAAGAATCAAAGGTGCAATCATACAGATAGTGGATTACTGTTAGACACTCGATATGCAAGTTAATTACAACTAACATACACAGTGTTCAATATTTATTGTCAACCCAGGAAGTCTTTTATTTCAAGGATAACATGCACTATATATGCTTAAACACTGAGTTACTGTAAGTAAATAATCCTATTCTCTGCTCAGCTATGCTCATCCCAAAGATCCACTTAATCTAGTTTACTTTCTAAAGGATACAACCACAATTACGTTTTATTGTTCTTAATATAGAATTGAAAGATTCAAGAAATCACATCTAGATTAATCTTGCAGAAAATGAAATCCGGATTGCCAAACCATCTAATGATTCACCCAATTATCTTAATCCAATTACTCTAGAAATCCAGAAGACATGAATTGAGTTCAGCTATTCTGGGAATTCAAAGTACAGGAATGGAATTCTGCAACTATAAAAGCAAAGGAACAAACTGCAAAGATCTATAGAAACAACAATTGAAAGATCTAGGGATGAACAAGGATGTTATAGCTACCACACAGTTGCATAAGGGACAATTACCTATACAGTCGACTGTCACACCATACCACTGTAGCTTTCCAAGAGATGCAATTAATAACACACTGTAAATCAATAACTATTGCAGCTTACTATGAGGAAAGGAAATTATCACAACATCACACGATAGAATAATTATAATTCCTAATTAACTCAACAATCCCTATGGCACGGGGGCTTCACTTGTTGACCAATATCCTATCACGTTATTTCATATTGTGGGTTTTAAAATTATTAAAAATTGAACCAATATATTGTAGGTATTGGGGGGATGAGGGGTTTAAGGTGGGGGTGGGTAGGGTGGTTTATAAGGATTGAGGTGTAAAAAGGGGCGGGGAGGAGGTTTTAAGTATTGGGAGGGGGTTTCAACAAAAAGAGTTTGGGTCAACATCTCTGGAAATTAAGGGTATTCTTTAATATCCCATGATCGCATATGTTATGTGAGATGTTCACTAAGTGAAGTCCCCGTGCCCTGTGGGAAGGTGGGCCCATCCTTCACACAAAGATGCTGGAAGTAACGCACATTAAAACACTGAGATCTGAAGTAACTCCTTGTACTAAAGAGGGAAAATAAATCATGCAACCTCAGTCACAGCTGATACAATAATTTGGATAAGGGTTCAACCCCTGGCTCATAATAGCTCCCCATATTTATACAATTTCAATCATAACATCTTGTCCCTATTATTGGGCAGCCATGAAGATCTCTGATCCTCAGGCTGCCTCAATTACAATAATTGTTACAGCCATGGCAGGATAAGAGTAGAAAATATAGGGAAGCTGTTATTTGACCCATAAATAATGATCCTGACTGAATGAGAAGATATCCCATAGATCACAGCTACTTTCAAGCAGCGGCACCCTGTTGCCTCCAAATCTGTCGCAATCTGTTGTAGCTACCCTTGTACAACTCACATGGAATAATACACTGGGGCTGTGTTCTTTGGGCAATAGTGGGATGGATAGCGATCAACTTTAGCAATGAATGTCCATCCTTCCCTTAGCATGTTCAGCCCGCTACACCTTCATTCTCTATATCTTGAAATACCTTTATAAACCATCATATGTTATCATATTTTAAGATGTAGAGCCTTGATTACCACAATCCTAAGAATTAATAAAATAAGACAATGATTAACCATACCTTTGTGACTTGAGGGGCCAAGTGAGGGAAAAATTTCTATTTAGCATGCACAATAGGGTAGGATGAGGGAAAAAAAGGTGGATAAGGATGGTCAAAGAGGGGCCATTTCTAGGCCCAACATCTCCCCCAACTGTCCTGCTGCATGTCCTCATGCAACAACCTCCATTATTCTAAATCTGAATCTGGCATTATGCTTTGTTCATGGAGAGAAGAAAAGTTGTATGGGAATTCAGATGTTCCTTCTTTTCCTATAAACCCCTTATGGACAACTCAATATCTCCAACACTTCTTCTCTTCTGCCCTGGTTAATGAGAAATCCTCCCTGTACGGTTTTGCTGGCCACCATATGAGAGGAAATTTAAATTTTAGTCCCATCCAATTAACCCCACATTCCCTTATGCACCCAACATAACCCTCAATCCTGGAAAGTGCTTGTTCAAAATTCCTATTGCAATAGGGGTCCATATTTCTGAGGGTTGGAGAGGCAACCTGCCATCTATGCTTACTACCTTCCAAAGCTATTTGTTGATGTATGGAAATCCGGCTGGTACAAGTACAAATAACCCCTTCTTGTAGTTCCGTTATATGTCGAGTCTAGATGGGGCATGAGAGTAGACTCTGATGTCAAGCAAGGAGAAGACGAGGATTTTGAGGTTCACTTCGGATCCAAAGATTAGAGTGGGCTTCATTGTGAGAAATTTTTTGGAAATACCTTTCCCACTGAACATGATTGCTCACAAAGGAGGCAAAATCCCTTAGCTGAACATCACCTAAAAAAGGAACAGGATTCGAATGGCGGTCCAAAGGACAAGCCATCTCATGCAAATAAAGCTCACACAGCAAATTCTGGTCCTCAACATTACTTCTCGGAAATGTTTCCAAGAATTTTGCTGAGGTCGCTATTTCATATGATCTCCCTTCTTTCAGAGCCCTTAATTTAAACCAAATAAATTGTTCAAATAAAAAGACAGGGTAAGAGGAGGAGGGTACTCTGGTGCCCAATAATTCCTGAGAAAGCGCATACATTTAGTCTTTTTCCACCTACATAGACTTGAACTTTTTCAGCTCCTCCTGTAGTTCTTCCTCACGGAGTTTCTAGGTCATGAGTTCTTCTGCCCATTTTTCTTTCAGGTCCCTGATGATATTTCTATTTTTAGTGACGGAAACCATCCCTTCTTGGTATCTTTCCACCCGACTCCTCCACTTCCTTACTTCCACTCTCAGGATCGAGAGTTCTTCTGTAAGCTTCAAGATTTCTTCTTCTTCAGGATGCTCCTCCTTATCAGAATCCAGATTAATAAAATTTTGAGGGAGTTCAGCCCACACCTTATCACCTGATGTGCCACATTAAACATTCTACACTTCTAAAGTTACTTCTGGGGGTGTTGGTTCTTGTGTAACAACATCCCTTCCTGGAATTTCTTCTGCAACAACTTCAACCACATGTATTCTTGAAACAACTTCTGGAGATGTTGGTTCTTGTGTAATAGCATCCTCTTTCTGGGGTTCTCCTATGGCAACTTCGGTAGCTGATTGTGAGGATGTTGGTTCTTGTGGGACAACTTCCTCTTGAATTTTAATCTTCTTATCTACCTAATTATCAGCTGCAATTTCAGCAAGGGAATGTAAGGCTGTTGATTCTTGTGTGACAGAGCCATGTTCTTCTTTCTCTCCATGCTGCTAGGATTGTATGTCTTCTTCAATATGAAGTTGTTTCTCAAGGATTTTAGTATCACCTGAGTATTGTGATTGAGTTTGTTCATCTTCACCTAAATTCAAATCAGGAATGATATCCAATTCGGGGTTAGCTTCTTGTTGCATCCCAAGAGTCTCTACTGAAATTTACAAGGATGTTGGTTCTTGTGTAGCAACATCCTGGTTTACTTCCTCATATCCCTATTGTTGGGATTCCATTTCTAATATCTCTATGTCATGAGACAATTCAGGATTCATAGTGCAAATTTATTCATTGAATTCCAGAAAGTCTTCAATCCCTGGTTCTTCTTCCCTCATTTGGGCAGCCACTTGAACAAGAACATTCAAGGATGCTACTTCTTGTGTGTCAGCAATCTTGTTTGACATCATCATTGTTCTACTGCTGTGGTTCCATTTCTATTATTTATGTGTCATGAGAGGGTTCAGGGGTCACAGTGCAATCTTCCTCAACAAAATCAGTAATAACCTCATCCTCTAGTTCCTCTATCCCAAATTTGGTGGCAATTTCAACAGGAATATTCAAAGATGTTGGTTGTTGTGTATCAGCATCATGCTCATCTACAACTTCCTTTTCCTGGAGTTTCTCTTGGGGAGTCTCACCATCTTTCCAATCAGGTTGTCCCTGTTCTTCCACAGCTATAGGTGCAGGCTGCTGTGTTGCAAAGGCACGAACAATGACCTTGTAACCTGACTCATTAAATATTTCTCCACACGTAGGACAAACCACTCTTTCTTCCTCATTACCAGCCTCGGTAGGATTTGATCCTTTCAGTTGGTATGTAGCTTCAACCAATGTGTGCAGCTTCCTTTCACTATGTTTTCTGCATGCTTCCTTCCAATTTTCTAATTCCTTTCGAAGTGCTTGTACTTCCTCTTTTAATAGCCCATTTTCAAACAGAAGTCCTTCAATTTGAGGTTCTTCTGCGATCAGTTCCTATGGGGCATCAATTGCTTTGGGTCTAAGAATGGGGAACTCAATGTGTGCTTCTAGGGTTTCCCATCTTTCCTGTGCTGCTTCTGCTGCTGTGACTGACCTGGTTCTTTTTTGTCTTATTAGTGGTGATGCCTTTATTTCATCTTTTGATCTCCTCCTTTTTATTCGTGGTGCTGGAGTTTCTAAATTTGCGGCTGATGTGGAAGGGATATCCCCAGTTCTAACATTTTCTTGTTCTTCGAGATGTTCTTACTCAATCAGGGTTCCTCCCCATTCAGGGGAAGATACAATGGTCACCACCTCCTTGTTTTCTTTTGTTATCATAGCTCTAAAATATTTAGTTTCAACTGTCGTAGTATCTAATGCTACTCCAGTTTCAACCTCTGCTGTCAAAGCTGCCCTATTATTTAGTCTTTCCACGGGGTTTTCTTGTACATCCTCTCCCAATTGTTCTTCTTGATCTCCTGACTGATCCTCTGATCCAGTCTCATCTCCCCCCCAACTAAATTGGAGGGACTCCAAACCTCCTGTTGCTCTACATTTCCCCCCAACTGTGGATTGACCGGTTCTTCTTGATTTTGAACAAGCCCCATGAGTACAGGTACTTCCATTTCCTCTTCTATTGGAACAGCGGGCAGAAGAACGGGTTCCTGAACTTGACCTATAAATTGCTCCCAAGTTTGGTTTTGTTGAACAAGGGTCTGTAAAATTATTAATTTAATGAGGCCATGGTGGGTAAGGGAAGAGATTGGATGCTTGGCGGTTCGAACAAACCCCGCCATATGATGTAAATCATTGAATAAATAAAATAGAATGTTTAGCAAAGCCCTGTGATGGAGATGAGATAATAAAGGAAATTGAGAGTGATAGATCGTTTGATACGTACCTTCAAAATAGCGAAAACTTCAACATTTTGTCTGAGTTCTCGCATGTTTGGAGGTTCATGTCGAGCTAGAATACCCATGTTTGTATGCCTTCAGAGGTATGTTGCAGTTCGACAAATTATAGATTCCGACAATGAAGGTTAAAGCACAGAGTATGCATGAATAGCTGAGAGTGGAGTTGGGTAAATTCGGAAAGTTTCATTGCATCAGATTATTTGGAATTTATCCCAAATTAGGAAAGGTGGCGGTTATCAGGTAACATAATTAGTCATTAATTCACACGAGTGGAGAGTTAACGATGTAATAATGGGCACAGAAAGGAAGGTATGATTAATATTATCAGATCCAGTCAATACTTAATCAAGTAGTTAATAAAATCCATACCTTCGAAAATACAAGATGGATGATGTTCTTTGGAGAATAGTAGAACGTGTGAAGTGCAGTCATTAAATGTAACAATTATTACAGGGATGCTATAATGACCTTTTCTGCCGGTGAACCAAAAAACATCATGTCAAATTGGTCAAAAACATGATGAGTGCTAGAGTATAGATCTAATCGCCGACATTAGGAATCGGAGCCATATCTAGAGGATTCGCTAACCACGGTTGCAAATATTTATGCCAATAACAGAGGAGTCACAACCACAGATCATAGAGAAATCAGACAGTTTAGCACAGTCGCGGCCTTGGATTATAGAAAAATCAGCCAAATGTAGCGGAGTCGCAGCTGCTGGAAAAGGTGTCGTAGCTACCGGAAAAGATGAAAAATGGACAAAAGTAAAACGATGTTGCAGTTTCCAGAATCGAAAAAAGGCATTAAGCTGATGGAAGTTGACGGTGTTGCAGCTGCCGGAAAATATGAAAATGGACAAAAGTAAAACGGTGTTGCAGCTGCCGGAATTGAAAAAAGGTGTTAAGCTGACGAAAGTTGACGGTGTTGCAGTTGCCGAAAAAGATGAAAATGGACAAAAGTAAAATGGTGTTGCAGCTACCGGAATCGGAAAAATGGTGGGAGCTTTACGGTGTTGCAGCTGCGTGAAAGGGGGTAAGGGTGGAAGTTTTATGGTGTTGCAGCTGCGCGAATGGGAATAACGGGAAAAAGTAAAACAATGTTGCAACTATGCAGAACGAGGTAAAAGACTGATTTTGAAAATGTTTTAGTTGCAGGAAATAGGATAAAGGAATGTGTTTCGGCTGCAACAGATTTATTCAAGGAATTTTCTTCTGGTTCAGGAAGTTACAGAAGGACAACCCTGGGCAACAGGCCTGATGATGACCACCGCTCTTTAGGTGCTTCCCTGCACATTTCATAAAATAAAATAAAAACGGATCAAGTGCAAAAGAAAAAGATAACAATAGCAGAAAAAAAAACAAACAATTTATTTATGTACAAAGATTCATATGAGATTTACAGTGGTTAACTAAGGATTGACAGGGGCAGAGAAAAATTCATGCCCTTGTGCTAACTGGTATTCTGGATCAGTTGCAATCTGTGAGGTAAATGAATCCTTTGAAATGGGCTTATGGTACAGTCGCATCCTGTGACCATTAGCAAATAATGGTGCACGGTCCTCATCAATGGTTACCAGGTGGACCGTACCATTATCAAATACTCTGTCTACTAGGTATGGGCCCATCCATCTTGTGTGTAGTTTACCCTTGAAGTCTCTTTTGAATTTTGAATCGTATAATAGTGCCCAATCTCCCTCACATAAGAATTTCTTTTTGATGAATCAGTCGTGCTAATTGGATCTATGTTGCTGAATTAATACAATTTGATCTATAGCGGCTGACCGGTTCTCGTCAAGTTCATTCAATTGATTCAATCTTCTCTTCTGGGATTCGGTTACATCTAAGTTTACCTCTATGGCTATCTTCAAAGTCTTAATTTCAAATTCAATCGAAAAGACGACGCTTTTTCCATACATCAAGTCATAAGGAGAGAAACCTGTAGTGTTGTGCCAAGTGGTACGATATGCCCACAATGCTTCCAGAAGTCTATCAGCCCAATCTCTATGATGGATCTTGACCGTCTTGGTAAGAATAGCTTCAATGACTTTGTTAGTGCTTTCCACCTAGCCATTGGCTTGGGGATGGTAAGGTGAAGCTATCTGGTGCTGAATATGGTACTTCCGTAGTAGAGCTTCACATTGATGCGACACAAACTGCAGTCCTCCATTGGTAACCACTTCCTTGGGTACCCCGAAATAGGTAAATATTTCAGCATACAACAAATCAATCATAGCCTGGTCATTGGCTTTCACCAGAGCCACAACTTCTACCCATTTCGTCATGTAGTCGTTACAGACCAAGATGTAGGCTTTCTGCTTGGAATGAGGGCTGATAGGACCAACAAAATCTAAAGTCCACCTATCAAAGGGTTCAACCACTAATTGTGGTTGAAGAGGCATTTGATCTAATCTATTGGACTCACCCATCCTCTAGCAGCTATCACAAGACTAGACATATATTTTTGCATCCCTAAAAAGGGTCAACCAATAGTAGCCCATTCTCAGCGCTTTGTGTCCTGTCCTTCTGTCTGCAAAATGCCTCCCGAAGGCTCATCATGGTAGGCCTTCAAAATATGGAATATTTAATCTTCTCTTACACACCTTATGATCTCAAGATCAGGGCCAATGTAGAAGAGATGACCGTCTACCCAACAATACCTGGCACTTTGCTGAATAATTTTCCTCTTTTCTCTTTTGGACAAATGTGCTGGAAGCTTTCTTGCAGCCAAGTAATTAGCGACATCTGCATACCAAGGGGAGTGAGTTGAAACTACAAATAAGTGTTCATCTAGAAAAGAGTCCTCAATAGGCAAATTATCATCACTGTTAGTGAAATGAGATAAGAAATCAACAACAACATTTTCTCTTCCAGGTCTTTCTATAATGGTAATATCAAACTCCTGTAATAATAAAAGCCACCTAGTCACCCTAGCATTAGTAACAGGTTTATTCATTAGATATTTGATGGTCGAGCGGTCAGTGTGCACAAATGTAGGATATCCAGTAATATAATGTCGAAATTTGTTAATGGAGTAAACAATGGCTAAGAACTCCTTCTCGGTAACAGTATAATTAAGTTCAGCAGGGGATAAGTTTTTACTAATATAATAAACTGCATAAGGTACTTAACCATCGTGTTGTCCTGAAAATGCTCCAATGGCAGTATCAAAAGAATCTGAAGAAATGTGAAAAGGCAGGGTCCAATTGGATCCTCTTAAGATGGGAGCTATGGACAGCTTCTCCTTAAGTTTAACAAATGTTGTCTGGCATGCCTCATTCCAAACAAATTGCACGTCCTTCATTAACAGTGAAAACAAAGGAGAGGTAAGTTTGGAAAAGTTTTCTATAAATGTTTGGTAATATCCAGCATGCCCTAGGAAACTTCACACTTCTTTTTGAGTTATAGGAGTAGGTATATTTTTTATTACCTTGATTTTTGAGGGATCCACCTGGATGCCATCAGCAGAGATGAAATTCCCCAATACTGCTCCTTCACTCATCATCATATGGCACTTTTCAGTGCTTAAGAGAGTTGGGTCTATTCACAGCGAGTTAAAACCTTTTCCAAATTTTTCAATGCTTCTTCAAAATATTTTCCATAAGGATTAAAATGATCCTTAAAAATTTCCATACTATCATTAACTAATTCTGAAAATATGCCAATCATAGCTCTTTGAAATGTTGTTGGTGCATTGCATAAACCAAAGGGGAGTGCTCTGTAAGAAAAAGTTCCCCAAGGATAGGCGAAGGTAGTTTTATCCTGGTCTTCAAGAGCAATCCGGATCTGATTTTACCCGCTAAACCCATCCAGGAAGGAGAAGAACTTCTTCCCGGATAAGGTGTCAAGTACTTGATCGATGAAAGGCAAGGAAAAATGATCTTTTTGTGTTGCCTTGTTCAGCTCTCTATAGTCCACATAGACTCTCCTTTTACCATTCTTCTTGGGTACTATTACAAGTGGGGACACCCACTCGCTATCTGAAACGAGATATATAAATCCTGCTCCCAAGAGTTTCTAAATTTCTTCCTTCACTATGTCCCTAAGATTGGCGTTCATTCATCGTTGAGGCTGGCACAAAGGCCGGGAGTTGATTTTGATATAAATATGATGGGTGCACAGGTTAGAGGGAATACCCCTCATGTCTGTGTACTCCCAAGCAAATGCCCCCTTGTGTTCTTTTAAGAGACTGATTAGGCGCTTATGTTCATCTAGGGAGAGGTTGGGGTTAATATTCAGGGTTTTTCCAGACTCTACCTAGATAGGAATACTTTTTGAATTTTTCAATACTGGAACTATATGAGTGTCACTGGCTAATGCCTCTTCTGTGATATTTTCTTGTTCCTCCTCACCTAGAGTAATATTCAGGATTTGATAAATTTCCTTATTGACAAGAGTGGGTTCACTAATGAAATTATTAATGGAATCGTCATCAATTTCATCCTTAATGGTTAAAGCCTTCCCTATTGTTAATAATAGCTGAACGCCCTCTTCTTCCTCTGGCCCCATCCATAAAGGGGTTTCAGCTTCTAAGCTTGATTGAGCTGGAGGATAGAGAGTGAGTTTCTTTATCTCGATGCCATCTGATATGGTTATAGACCCAGATCGGCAGCTGATGCAAGCATCAGCTGTAGCTAACCAAGGTCTTCCCAGGAGTAGTGGGTGTCCTCCTAGCTGCAACTTAGGTTGTAAAACCAAGAAGTCAGCAGGGTACTCCCAAGAATCAACTGAGATTATGAGATCATCCAAAATTCCTTCAAGTTTAATAGTGGATCTATCTTCCAGTTCTAAAATGGTGGGGGTTGGCCTGAGATTAGTGAGCCCAAGTTTTATTACAGTTTCAATAGTCATAACATTATTTGCTTCTCCTAAATCTACCAGTACGTTGGGTATCTGTGTATGCCCAATCTGCATAGTGACAGTGGGATTGCCAGGATTGTCATATTTGGCCAAAAGGGTTTTTCCCATTATCAATGCAGATAATTTCCCTATGACATCAACAGTGGGAGGATCCCTGGGTTTCCTTCCTGGTTTCCTTGTACACATATCCCGAACAGTTCTAGCATAGATAGGTACATCTTGAAGATCCCAAAGGAGGTAATTTTAACATAAAGGTTTTTTAACTCTCCTAAGAGGTTAAACTGAGGTTGTCCCACTACCTTTGGTAGCATTAATCTTTCAGGGTACGATGGTTGCCTAATCAGTTGGGTAGGTTGTGTGTCACTAGATGTATTATTCTCTGTTTTAGCTGACATATTAGTAGGATGTTCAACATCTTCAATGATGGGGGTCACATTAAATAAATGTTGTGGGTTCACCCCTTCTTCATGCACAGGGGATGGAACATCCTCAATGATCAAAGGCTCCACTACCTTTTCTAATCGTAAGCAAATATCATTACAGGGCACGAGAGTAAGGGAGTAAGCAGGCATGTTGATAGTCTCAAATTGATGGACTGTTTTATTATTTGGGTTAGGATTAGGTTGAGCAGGTAGCTGAGGTCGTATCAGAATATTGGGGGCAGCATTGTTCTGAAGTTGCAGCTGCGACTGCTGATAAGGCTAAGGATATTAAGGAGGGTGTGGTTGTTGAGAAAATGGTTGATGCGGAAGTTGTTGAGGAAACCGGTTCCCTAGATGGAAATTCCTCCATCAAGGAGACCAAGAATTTGGTTGGTGTGGTGGCTGTGGTGGCTAAGGTGGCTGGACCCAGGGGTTCCATGAGTTAAAATTTTGAATGGAAGGTTGAGAGGGGTACCATTGAGGATTAGAATAAGATGAAGGGAATTGTGTATTCATGTGTTGTATATTATTCCAATTATTCATGTTATTCGAAAATGGAAACGAGTCTGGAGTCATACCTTGATTTCGAGGCTTCCATGACTTTTTTTGTGCAATAAAGCAAGCTGGTTCCACCTCTGGAGTTGATGCCTGCAGAACATCCTTCACTTGGGGTAGTGACGGGCATTCTTTTATGTCATGGTTCAGCTCACACATCTGACACAATTATATCTTGTCGAGCAGGCACTCCTTCATAGGGTGGTTCTTTCTACATTGAGGGAAGAATACACCTAGTGTGAGATCCTCTACTGCTTGTTTCTGCTTTTCCCTCGGGACATCTATTTTCGAGAAGATAGAGCTCATCATTTCTGTTTTAAAATTTTCTTGGAGGTTTCCTATCTCTGCATGGGTGTCTCCTCCATTAGATGACTTCTAAGTTCTATTGAAGACATCATGTTCTAATTTGTCCCGTTTATCCCTCCTATTATTCCTGGAAGATCCCCTGGAGTACCTTTTACACAGTTCCACAATTTTCTCGAAAGACTCCTTGGAGATATCCCCCTTTCCTAACAAGTTTAACATATCTAGGAAATCATCCCTAATCCCATGAAGTAGGATTATTTTGAGCACATATAACCCCATATTAGTCTATCTAGCTCTCTGCACATTATATAAAAGCCTCTTGACAAAATATTTTAGAATTTCATCATCCTTCTGTACCATTTTAAATAGTTCTTCTCTCTTGTCCTTGGTATTGCAATACTCCTGATATTTCTCCAGGAACACCTACTTCATCCTATCCCAATTAGTGACAGTTCCACCTCCTAGGCTCATAAACCAATGTAATGCATTGTCCTTCAGAGTGGCAGGGAAGAGTTTCATCTTCTGTGTGTTGCTATTGTAGTCATAGCTGTGGCAGAGGATATCAAATTCGTAAAGAAATTCATCTGGATCCTCTGCCGCTTTTTCATAAAAGAGGGGCAACACCGATGGCGATATATTTTTCATAGGGGCTATCACTTTTGGTTTTTGAATTGGGAACTGAAGTGTATCCACCATCCCTTCAGGTAGGGAATTACCTTCATGATGATGATTTTCTCCCATTGCCTCTTCCTCTTCGGATTCGTGTCTGTTACTCATATCTTCTTATGTTTTCTCCTCTTCATTCTTCCACTAATCGATGAATTTTTGATGGAACTGTGCCCACTCCTCCTCAGTTACAACCTTCCTGTTAATGTGATATATCAAATCTCGATCAGTTGATCCTGTAGTACTAACTTTGTCCTCCTCTGCAGGGGTATTTGAGGGTGTTGCAACTCCTCGTGTGTTCTCCACGGTAGAACTTGATGCTGGCACTCCAGGATTGGCAGGGATTCTTTCGATGGGTGTTTCTTGATAGCGAGCCCTGGTAGAAGAATTGGTTCTATCAACCAGATCATCAATGAATGTTCTTCTCCCCAATTCTGGATCTCGACCACCTGCAACGTTAGTGTTCTGTGGGGTTCTGGGATTTATAAAATGATCATGTTGTACCCTTCTTATATTCATGCAACCCAAATCATACCAAAAAAAATAAAAAAGAAGAAGACTAAATAAAAACAATTACAGGATGCAACTACAATAGTGTTTAATAATTATCCTCCTCGGCAATGGCACCAAAATGTTGGGCACCCGATATGCAAGTTAATTACAGCTGACATACACAGTGTTCAATATTTATTGTCAACCTAGGGAAGTATTTTATTTAAAGGATAACATACACTATATATGCTTAAACACTGAGTTGTTGTAAGTAAATAATCCTATTCTCTGCTCAGCTACACTCATCCCAAATATCCACTTAATCTAGTTTACTTTCTAAAGGATACAACCACAATTACCTTTTACTATTCTTAATCTAGAATTGAAAGATTCAAGAAATCACATCTAGATTACTCTTGCAGAAAATGAAATCCTGAATGCCAAACCATCTAATGATTCACCCAATTATCTTGATCCAATTATTCTAGAAATCCAAAAGTCATGAATTGAGTTCAACTATTCTAGGAATTAAAAGTACAGGAATGAAATTCTGCAACTATAAAAGCAAAGGAACAAAATGCAAAGATCTATAGAAACAACAATTGAAATATCTAGGGATGAACAGGGTTGTTACAGCTACCACACAGTTGCATAAGGGACAATTACCTATACAGTCGACTGTCACACCATACCACTGCAACTTTCCAAGAGATGCAATTAATAACACACTATAAATCAATAACTGTTGCGGCTTACTATGAGGAAAGGAAATTATCACAACATCACACGACATAATAATTATAATTCCTAATTAACTCAGCAATCCCTATGGGAAGGTGGGCCCAGCCTTCACACAAAGATGCTGGAAGTAACGCACGTTAAAACACTGAGATCTGAAGTAACTCCTTGTATTAAACAGGGTAGATAAATCACGCAACCTCAGTCACAGCTGATACAATAATTTGGTTAAGGGTTCAACTCCTCGCTCAGATCAGCTCCCCATATTTATACAATTTCAATCATAACATCCTGTCCCTATTATTAGGCATCCATGAAGATCTCTGATCTTCACGCTGCCTCAATTACAATAACTGTTACAGTCATGGCAGGATGAGAGTAGAAAATATAGTGAATTTGTTATTTGACCTAGAAATAATGATCATGATTGAATGAACAAATATCCCACAGATCACAGCTACTTTTGAGCAGCGGCACCCTGTTGCCTCCAAATCTGTCGCAATCTGTTGCAGCTACCCTTGTACAACTTGCATGGAATAATACACTAGGGTTGGGTTCTTTGGGCGATGGTGGGATGGATGGCGATCAACTTTAGCGATGAATGTCCATCCTTCCCTTAGCATATTCGGCCCGCTACACCTGCATTCTCTATATCTCGAAATACCTTTATAAACCATCATATGTTAGCATATTTTAAGATGTAGAGCCTTGATTACCACAATCCTAAGCATTAATAAAATAAGACAATGATTAACCATAACTTTGTGACTTGAGGGGCCAGTGAGAGAAGAACGTCTATTTAGCATGCACAATAGGGTAGGATGAGGCAAAAAGAGGTGGATAAGGATGGTCAAAAAGGGGCCATTTATGGGCCCAACAATTACCTTCCCACCTTCTCAAGGACAACCTGGTTTCTCTGCATTTTATGTGCAACTCCCACCTAGAGCGTCATATCTCCCTTCAAATCAAAACGAAGACCAAAGAAATGACAATCGAAACCCTAACAAAGTGCATAAGGGATGCTCCATGTGAAAACCAAGGTGCATTCAATGCGCTAACCTAGCCGCGACCTCCATGCATATTAAAACCATGGGCCAAAAGTTTGGCTCCACATTCTTTGCCACCATTTCATTTCCCTTTTGCATAGTCTTAAACCCTCCTATATTGCGATTGGCATAGGTATATGTCATAGTTTTCAATGCCACAAAATATTCCATAGCATAAACCCTCCACATTAAATTTTAAACATAAAAGGATTTATAAACAAGGTTTTAAGCCTCATCACCATTGTTCTTATAAACATGCATGCATATAGTATAAACCCCTTATCATAGCTTACAAGGTATGTTTTGAGACCTTTAGGCTTAGATCATTTTCCTTATATAGTTGAGCATAGGATTGGCAATTCTTAAGTGTGGATTGTTGTATATGTTAGGACATTGTTTGTGCCACGTTCGCAAGACTTAGTTCATCGACAAAATCACCTATAGAAGGATATGAACACATACATTAGTTCATGGTGAACTAAGTAAACCCCGTAGCATAGAAACCCTAATAATAGTTTCTTCACCAAGAGTGTATCACAAGATGATCAAACCCAATAAGAAGAAGTCTTTTGCAACTATCTATCTCTCCTCCTTGTCTCTCTCTCTCCTCATACGAACTTGAGTCAGTGAGTGTGTGTATAAATGAGAGAGGGTGCCTCCCTATTTATACATTTTAAGTGACTCACCTAATACATGAGTGGGGCCAACCTCTTACCCTAAGAGGGCCAACTTCTCCTAGTGAGACTCCAAAAATACATTACATGATGTTACGATGGGGAATATTTGTCCGACTTATACCGGAGGTTGTACGTGAAGGTCCATACACAATAATGACATCTTTAAAGAAGGAAACACATCTTTGATGGGTGTACAACAACATACAGTGATAATATACATCAAAATATCTTTCGAAGTTACAAATACACCAAGAATATGATCCACCACTCTTGTATGTGCATTAGTTACTAAAGTCACCCCTCTAGAGACTAAAGAGATTGTAGAGAGATAAGTAACATATATATGTAAAGAGATAAGTAACAAAGAGATAAATACTGTAAAACCTATATATATATATATATGATGGAATAAAATTTACTTTATTTTTGGTTCTAAAGTGGTCATTTCAAACTTATAGTGTGAATTTATATATATCCGTGGGTGGTAAAAATGGTGATATTGTAAATAATGTTTATGTTTATTATTTTTTTATTTATTTAAATTATATTGAAGTATACTATAAAAAAATAAATGATCTTTTAGTTTAGAGAAAACCTATTGAGACATAATGTCACATTTAGTATGAGAGCCAATATCTCAAATTTGTTTAATATGAGTGAGTAAAATAGCTAAAACTTATATGGTAAAATAAGAATAATGTCATAAAATCTAGTTGCTCTCGCCCAAGCTATTGAAGCATATGACTTTGGAAGCTCATACATAAACAAACGGATGCAAGAGGATGGAGTGCTCACGCTATATTCTATATGCCTCGTTTAGTATTTATTTTCAAGGAATCTGGAAAAAAGGTTCCTGTTATTGGCCCAATACATAGAATCTTGTTTGGCATTGCGCCATATCAATTTCATTAAGCGTTCTCTTGTCGATCATCTTTTCAACATCCAAAATAGAGAAGCATTCATCCAGTATCTTAGCTTATCGTCTCTCTATCTCTTTTGATCAATATTGGATTCTTCTGTGTATCTCTATTGCTGGAAGAGGAACTAGGGTTCCATTGAAGTATTGTACGAACCTGGTGTTGTATTCCAACGATATCCTTTACAATGGAAAAAAACACCAAGAACCCTACATCTGCGATTGTCGGGGCTCCCGAGTGGGGGTAACCTCAATAATATCACTGTTAATAATCACTTCCGAGGTATGACGGTGCTAGACGATCCAATCACATTCCATAACAATCTGCATTCACGTCCCATTAGAAGAACTAAGGGATCCTACTTGTATGACATTAAGAAACACCTTCCGTTCTCGTCTCTGTTTTACATTTGTGCTGAATTCCATAGGCCCTATGGAGACACTGGGATTTCTTGGATTTCTTGATGGCAGGACGAATTTCCAACATCTCTACCGATCCCGATTCTTTGAGGAATATCTCTGCGTGAATATCATGCTCTGAGTGCTACTAGTAGTGCAGTGCAAACAATTCTAGATCAATGTAACCTTTAACGTTTAACAACATATAATTTTGTTGAATTTTGGTTGTTTATTTTTAGATTTATGTTGGGCTTTCGCATCTTGTTTGTTTGTTGGAAGTCTACATTAAGCTGCCAATCAAAGAGTTTTAGAAATGTAAAATTCTGCGCTTATGGATCCGCAAGGTTTTAGAAATGTATTGTCAATGAAAAATTGTTATTTAATTTTCATAAATTTGACAGCCAAAGTTGGAATAGCTTCATTACCTTTCTTGGTGTGAAGCTAAAACCAGATTAATTTTTGTATGGAAATGCCAACCGTTTCAGATTTTATCTACATATAGGCCTGAGCTTAAAATAGGCCTGAGCTTAAAAAACATGTACTGTTCATCCAACGGACCAACAGCCAAGTCAACCATTGACTTCGCTGTTGGTCGGTTGGATGAACAGAACATAGATGTTTGTCAAGGATAGCTCTTATGGAATTAAGACCCTTAAATATTAATAATTAAGATCCTTTAATAATGGGAAGAAATACTAGAATTCTTGCGATAATGCTCCTGTTACGGTATATAGTCGAGAGAAAGTTGCATTTTACTGAATTTATTTTACGTAGATACTTGATAGAGTAGTGAAAGTTAAGATATGTTCCATTTGTCTCAACGGCCACGCACTGGTTTGAAGAGTCAAAATTTCTTTTGCTAGTTTTGTCTCAATAAACTGACCCTTTTAGCCACACGTCTAAATTGACAGGCGGCTTAATTTCAAAAAATGAACGAATGGATGATCATAGTGTTGACTTAAATTAGTAAAATGATTATAAAGGCTAACTCGAGCCACCATTAAAAGTCACCTACGCCAAACGACCCTTTCAATCCACTTAGGACAGCTTCCAAATGAAACAATCACTTATAAAAACTAATCCTTATACCTCTCATTCCATGATCTCTCTTAAAAGAAATAGCACCCGTATACAATGCTTATTTGTGCCTGCCTTCCGGCTAGCAGGGATTATATGAATAGCCTTAGTCGTTTTTTCAATTCATGAGGATTAATGGCTAAATTTTCCATTGCATTTTATTAAGATCACTTTTAATGAACCAATCTATATACTCCACTCTTTTTGTCACCCTTTTAGTGTTTATTCATTGTCTTATTTGGCCTTTTCTCTAGGCACGGTGCTGTTGTTGGCTTAAAAACCTTAGACTAAACAAGATATTATCTAATGTTTTTATTTTTATTTTATGAAACTAGACGATGCTAGAGATCGTCCTAGCAATACTTCTTTCAATATTAAATGTTAAGGAGACATAAGCTTATGTTGTGGTTTTGTTGGTGCACAGCCTTGGGGTTTTTATGTGGAAGTTTTATTTCTCCCCATCTGTCAGCAACTTGCCACAAGTCTTTGAGGCTACCACCAACTTATCACATGTCGTCAAGGTTACGAACACCAAGATAAACTCATACCAGGACTCTCTTTGGTTTCTCTTTGTCTCTCCTCACTACGGTCATATATTGTCTTTGTTGAAGAATGTAATCTCCCTCGTCAAATGCTTCATTAATTAGTTAGTTAATTTTGTAATTGATTTGGTCACCTTATCTTGATTAGTGACCCATATTATTTTCTGGCCCATAGTATTGGCCCATGGTATTGTTGTGATGTAGTTCTATGTATGTCACAACTTAATAATGAGAAGGAAATCAATATGCCCACTTGTGTTTTCCTTCTTTTATTGTTTCTTCTTTAATCTTTAACATCATATCAGAGTGTATGGCTTGATCCATTTCTAGGGTAATCCTTTTCACATAGTGGAAAGCATATACACACACGGAGGTCGTGATTGAAGTCGGGACACAATAACGTGGAGAAATCGGGCATAACGTTTTTTTCCTTTCTTGGAGCACCATCGCACCTAGTCCATATCGAGAACTGTGGTACCTCATGGAGCACCACACTTTTAATTCACACAAAGTGCGGTGTCACCACACTTTTTACATAGACAAAGTGCAGTGCCACCACTCTTTTTATTCACAAAAAGTGCGGTGCCACCAAAATTTTTACACAGACAAAGTGCGGTGCCACCACTCTTTTTATTCATACAAAGTATGGTGTCATCACACTTTTTTATTCACACAAAGTGTGGTACCAACGGGTGCCACCGCATCTTTTATACATACAAAGTGCAGTGCCACTTCCTTTTTCACTTAGCAAAAGTACAATGATCCCCGGTCACTTACACCAATTCTTTGGTATCGTCGTGTACAAGCTATACAAGTTGTAGTGCCTATTTTTATATAGTTTTTTTTTTAAAGAGGGAGATATGTAGTTAGTCATACCAACATGGCTACTACCAGCACAAGCAATTTGAAGTGGACCTCTGAACTCGTAATGACCGTTACGAACTATGAGTTTTGGCCTATCAAGATGAAGGCGTTTCTCCAGCTCAACAAATGTTGGGATATGGTTGAAACTGAGTTCAAAGAACCTGATACAAATGCTCTCGCTACAATGAATAATTCCTAGAAGAATGACTTACAAGCTCGTTGAGACCAAGAAATGACAGCCAAATGGTTGATCCAAAGTTGCATCGAGGAGTCCATTTTCTCACAGATCTCAGTAGGTACCGGCACACATCAAGCTTGGAATCTGCTCGCATCTGCCTATAAGGGAACAGATCAAGTCACAAAACGGTAAGATTGCAAACCCCCTAACTTCTGTTTGAAAGCATGAAAATGAAGGGAACATAAATTGTAGATTAGTTTATGACTAGGGTTTCAGGCACTATAACCCAATTTCAAACCTATGGCAAACCTCTAGAACATAAATTAGTTATTCAGAAGATTCTAAGGTGTCTCACCAAGAAATTTGTTATGGTGGTGATTGCAATAGAATAAGCAAAATATATGTCTTATTTCACCCTAAAAGAGTTGACTCGATCCCTTCTATCTCATGAAGCTCGACTTAATCAATTAGAACAGTCATTGGCCAATGCTTTCAGCACCCAATATTCCCTCGGTAAATTTCAAGGAAGACGAGGAAAAGGTAGATGAAAAAGAGGCCCAAGGTATCCTCTTACAGAGGGCAGAATCAATCATGAACATTTAGATCACTCGGAGCACTCTCACAACTCTCAAGGTCAAAGGTGGAGAGGCAAGAGGTGGACCAATAAGTCTAATATTCAGTGTAACTACTGCAAGAAGTATGGACACTATGAATGTAATATCCCCCAATTTCGTAATAATTTTTAAAAGACTATTTTATTTTTGTTTTGTTTGAATGTGATTGGCGGACCTGGAATATGCCAATAGGTCCTTGAAGGACAAATGTAACTGAAACGTTATGCTTTCAATAAAAATATGAATGATAGGGAGAGCCATGTTGAATGCGGAAACTATGCATGTGAGAGTGGGGGATGTGAAGGGTCACTCTTAGGAATTTGCACCAGGTGTGGGAATTGCCAGTATGGCACTAGACTCACCTTGGGGGATCAAGAGGTAGTGGAGCAGAAATTCCTGGGGGGAATTGTTCATTAGCTGCAAAAGACCTAGGAAAAACAAAAGGGAGAAATAAGGAATCATATGCTAGGAGGCGTGACGCCATTGAGTATGCTGGAGGAAGGAATTGCTTGTTGTACTATGTGTGAGGAAAGAATTTCTCACTGGAGAACTGGAACTGGGTTTGAGTGTCACCACTCTTGGCATGCATAGTTTAGCTCAAGGGTGATTGAGGACGAAGAGATATGTACCTAATATACGGTTGGGTGGAACGTGGATGTTCCCTTCTCATTGTGTATCGTATTTCAACAAATTCTAGTACTAAGTATTGTTCCTGTTATTTTTTATTGAACTCCGGGTATGTTTGTTCATGTTTAAGATGTGTTTAATGTCAATGAAATGATGAAATAGTGCATCTTATCTTTGTTAATGATGTTAATGACGCTTATGAACTATTGTACTCATACATTGTTTGGAATGCATTTGGAAAAATGACAACTCAAGTGGTAGATTGTGGTTATATAAAGAGTTATTTGTTGACTGCATGATTTCCTTTGATTGATGAGGTTAAGGCGCGTCGGTATATGTAAGAATGCATTTTTATATGTTGCTACAGTGTTAATAGAATGCCTTAGGTTTGCTACTGAAAGCAATGTTGTTAAACGAGTGTGTACAACTTTATGTAATCTATGGTTATTATTAATTTCTGCAGTGTAACTGTTTATGAATATACTGAAGGTGTTGAGTTCTTGTACACTGTCGATTGATGCCTCGTTTTGGGTTTGTTCATTCTCATAGGAGAAGGACTCTTAGTTTGTTGGGAACGGCTATGAATCCATGAGATGCACATACCACTAAAGATGCAATGCATTTACTCTGTCTTTCAGTGACTGTAACGTGTGTTTAGTATTTTTGGATGCTCAAACAGTGTAGTTCAGCTCCTTTAAATTTTTTACTAGGATTTTGCCTATTTTTGTGGTTAAACCAACCTAAGGAACCCCTGGTAGGGAAGCCAACGTGCTCTCCTAGATTTTCCCTGTTTAACTGAAGTCCTGTGTAATTCTCTAATTTTCCTAAGGGGGTAAAAATTGTGAGAGAGGGTTTGGTTGCCAAGGTTCATAAGAAATCGGCCACTATACACCTCCAAAACACTTAATTGTGAGCTAGTTTAAGTAACTCAAATGGATTAAATATGGGAGTACTTTGAGGTTTGGGATCTTTCCTTACTGGGGCCAAGGATTCACTCATAATTTAAGAAAAAATCATTGGGTAGGAAGGCCTACGAAAGTATTAAGGATGTTAAGACTTCCGCGATCCGCGATCCGCACAGCGGACATCAGAAAGAGGAAAAGAAAAATTCAAGTCTTAATGATGTTAAGAGTTCTGCGATCCGCACAACAAAAAGCAGAAGGAGGAAGGAAAAGTTAAGTCTTAAGGATGTTAAGACTTCTGCGATCCGCGATCCACACAGGAGAAAGAAGAAAGTAGAAAAGAAAAGTTAAAGTCTTAAGGATATTAAGACTTCCCCGATCCAGGATTTGCACAGCAGAAAGCAAAAAGCGTAAAAGAAAAGTTAAGTCTTAAGGATGTTAAGACTTCCACGATGCATGATCCGCACAGCTGAAAGCAAAAGGTGGAAAGAAGAAATGTGGAAGGATGAAGGAGGAACCATGGTTGAAGGACTCCATCAAACGCTATGTTTTCTGATTTCTAAGTTTCGAGGTCAGAAAGGCGGAAAGCGGGAGTGCGGAAGGTGGAAGGTGGAAGGTGGAAGAGCCGTTAAGTATTTCCATTGCACATTAAGTTTCTGATTCTCGATTTTCGAGGTGGAAAGGGCGAAAAGTGGAAGTGTGGAAGGAGGGAGAGTGTTTAAGTGTTTTCATTACACATTAAATTTTTTATTCCTGATTTCTGATATCGGAAGCACGGAAAGAGGAAGTGCAGAAGGTGGAAGGCGAAAGAGTGGTTAAATGTTTCCATCACACATTATGTTTCTGATTCCCAAATTCCAAGGATGGAAGGGAGGAAAGCGTAAGGGCAGAGTTTGGGAAGCGAATGTTGGAAAGTTAGTTTAGTGTAGAATGTCTATCTGGTCGTAGAAGTGGATCTGTTTGTGGAATTTAATGTTGTTTATTGTTTCATCTTAAGGGTGAATTGTTATGGAAGGTTATAGCCAAATTTATGTGAAAGAAATTTATGTTTTCTATTTTCTTTATTTATGGATTTTTACAAGTTATTGGGGTATGTTACATATGGTATCATAGTTATAGTTTCAACCATGTCGCCTTTTGGGGAGCATCTAGTTCCACTGCACTATGAAAAAATTTTGTGCTAGATATTTGTGTTGGAATGTTTGTGTATCAACAGGAATTGCTCTGTAACAAGATACAATGATGGCCTCACAAAATGAACAGGAGTACCCACCTGAAGAAGGTACTCTAGAACCTCACCCAACACAGCCAAAACTAGAGTGTTTTGAAGCTAGCCAATTACTTGAAACCGTGAAGAATCTGATAGTGGAATTGCAAAGCTTCAAAGCAGAAAATGAACAGCTAAAAAGGGCTCAAGAAAAACAACAGGAGCTCAATGAAATACTATTGCAAATCTTGCAGGAGAGGAACAATGGGGAAAAACCACCCGTAGAAGCAGAGAGGGACACGAAAATTGGGAATAGTGCTGAAAGAAAAGGCAATTCCTCCAAGGAAACTCAAAAAACTAGGAATCAAGCCCAAACAGTGGGTAACAGAAAAGTGGATCTTCTAGAAGGAGAATTCAAGAAGATCAAACCCACCAGATTTGATGGGGAATAAAGGACTGGAGAAGAAGCGTAAGCTTGGTTGCTAGATATTAAAAAGTACTTTCAAATATAAAACTACTCTAGCAACATGAAGGTAAGGATGGAAGTTTACGACCTGAAAGGAAAGGCCAGTATTTGGTGGCAAGACCTAAACATCTCCCATGGATTAAAGAAGAAGAACTTGGAATGGTCGTAGTTCAAGAAACTCTTCAAGAAATAGTATTTATCATAACTCTATTATGAAACAAAGACCAAAGAATTTTATGAATTGAAACTTGGTCAGATGACCATGGAGGATCTCATCAATAAATTTCTATATATGTTAAGGTTCATGCCATAAATTAAAGAAGAAAAGGTAAAAATCCGACGGTTCTTAAGCTTCCTGCCACAGTCCTACAAAGATCGGATTGAAATTGATAACCCTATGACTCTGATGAAGTGTTAAGAAAAGAAAGACTATGTTTTGAGCAGTATAAACAAAGGATTGACCTCTCCAAAACCTGGAAGGAAAAGAAGCAAGAAAATTTCAATCAGCGGGAGAAGGGCTTCCAGCCACCACCCTTCAGGAACATGCCAAGGAATCCTCAAGGAAATTCCTACAAGAAAAATGGACAATTTCAGCGTTAAGATAATAAACCTGTGCATATTGGAACAAAAGGGGTTGTTGGAACCACCAAAGAACCTTTGAAGTCTTGGGAATTTGAAGGTCCTCACGTACAAAGGAACTGCCCACTCCTCGGTGAATCCAACAAGACGGTACACAACCTACAAGAAGCCTCCACTGTGGGAGAAATTGGCAAAATTTTCCGCCGGATTAATTCATCTCTTGAAGATCGACAGGAAGATCACCAATTTGCAATCGTAGAAATTGAAGGTATTGTTTCTAACTGAAATCTCTCTATATTAATTGATCCTAGAGCTAATTTAAGTTACATCACTCCTAAAATGATGGAGAACTTCAAACTCACCAAGGTAAGGCATGCAAGGTCTTGTTCATTCCAACTAGCCACTGGAGCAAAAAGGAAGGTAACAGAGTTTGTTGCAAATTGTGAAATTTCAATACAGGATCATGTAACAAGGATCAATTTGAATTTGTTTTCTCTAAGGCCTTATGATATGATTATTGGCATGGACTGGTTAGAAAATTTTAAATTAGTACTAAATTGATTCGATAAAACCTTTACTTATGTAGTTGAAGATAAAATTGTTAGGAAGGTAAATGGTTTTAGTAAGCATGTTTCCTTAAGGAAAATATTTGCCTTGCAATAAAGGAATTGTTTGAGGAAGGGTTGTAAGCTCTATGCTGTAAAGATTGCTGACCTATTCCTTAATGAAAACCCAACATCTGTAAGGGACCACCTAGTTTTAAGTGAATTCATGGATGTGTTCCCAGAGGAAATACCTAGACTGCACCCTCCATGAGAAATAGATTTCTCCATCAAAGTTATACATGCGTCTGCTCCAGCATCCAAAGTACCTTATTGAATGAGTACCCCTTAGTTAACAGAATTGAAAATCCAGTTACAATAACTACTAGATAGGGGTTATATCAAGCCTAGTGTATCACCATGGGGAGCCTCAGTTTTATTTTTCAAGAATAAGGATGGGACCTTAAGACTGTGCATAGGCTACACACAATTAAATAAAGTGACCATCAAAAACAAGAATCTTCTACCTCGGATTAATGACTTGTTCAATCAATTAGGGGGAGAAATTTTTTTCTCCAAATTGGATTTGAGGTCTGGTTACCACCATATAAGGATTAATGAAGAAGATGTTAACAAAAAATCCTTTAGGACTTAATATGGGAATTACGAATTCATAGTAATTTCTTTCGGCTTAACCAATGCCCATGATACATTTATGTGTATGATGAATAGCATTTTTAACAAGTACTTGGATCAATTCGTGTTGATTTTCATTGACGATATCCTGATCTACTCAAGGAAATAAGAAGAAGAACATCAAAAACACTTGAAAATCGTACTATAGACCCTAAGAGACGACTAGTTGTATGCAAAATTCGAGAAGTGTGAATTCTTCAAGAAAGAAATTCAGTACTTAGGACATGCCATCTCAAAAAAAGGGATTGTGGTAGATCCAAAGAAAATAAAAGCAATTCTGGAATGGTCTGTGCCTAAGGATGTCGCTAACATTCAATCTTTCATGGGACTCATCGGGTACTGTCAGAGGTTCATTCAAGGGTTATCAAAGATAGCATATCATATTACTTCCTTACAGATAAAGGGGGTAAAGTTTGTATGGTTTGTAAAGTGTGAGGAGAGCTTTTGAAAATTTAAAAAGACTATTAACCATGGCCTTGATCCTGAATGTGGTTAGCCCCTATAAACAATACACAGTATGTACTGATTCTAGCAAGGAGGGATTGGGAGGAGTACTACCTCACAAAGGGCATGTGGTATGTTACGAATCTTGCAAGTTGAAGGATCATGGATGGAATTATGTCGTGCATGATCTAGAATTGGAAGCAGTAGTACATGCCTTAAAGATGTGGCATCACTGCCTGTTAGGGAAAAAATTCCTTTTATTGACAAATAACACCTGTATAAAGCATATGTTTACTCATCCTAAACTCAATTCCAGACAAGCACGATGGATGGCCTTCTTAAGCGAATTTGACTTTGAAGTGAAGCATATCAAAGGTAAGGAAAATAAAGTGGTTGACGTACTCAGCTGAAGAACTCACGAAGTATTTGAGATCACCGTGATTCAACCAGAAGGTGATTTATTGAGTAGAATAAAAATATCTAGCATCCATGATGTCGAATATGGAAATCTACTGGATAAATTGCTGACAGAAGGGGTAAATTTGAATGGGAAATAATTCAAAATAGACCAAAGAGGATTAATTTGGTTTAAAAGAAGAATATGCATGCCTAATGTTGTAGATTTAAAATTGTTTATTTTGAATGAAATTCACAAACATCCTTATGCAGGGCACCCTGGTTACCAAAAGATCATAACAGCCCTCAAGAAGCAATTCTTTTGTCATAATTTGAAGGTAGATCTAGTTGATTACCTATCTAAATGTTTGGAATGTCAATAGGTGAAGTTTGAAGACCAACATCCAGCAGGTTTGTCACAAAACTTACCAATTCCTGAATGGAAATGGGAGGTAATTTCTCTGGATTTTATCAGAGGTTTTCCATTAACTCAAAAACAACATGATTCAATTATGGTCGTAGTTGATAAATTAAGCAACTCTGCTCATTTTATACCAGTGAAATCATCTTATAAGGCTGTCAATGTTGCAGAAATATTCTGGAAGGAGATATTTCGACTTCATGGAGTGCCAAAGATGGTAATTTATGACCAAGATGTCAAGTTTACATCCAACTTTTGGAATTCATTGTTTGCAGGGTTGGAAACCAAGATAAAATTCAGCACTAGTTGTCACCTTGAAACAGATGGAAAAATAGAACGAAAAAAACCTGAGTCATTGAGTACATGTTAAGGATGTATGTCATGGAGAGACCCACCAAGTGGGAAGACTATCTGCATCTGGCAGAATTTGTATACAATAATGGAAACCAGGACCCTACAAATATGAGTCCATTTGAAATCTTGTATGGAAGGAAGTGTACTACTCCTGTTATTTGGGATATCCCTATGGATTGTTTGATAATAGGACCTGAAATGTTGCAAGACATGGAACAAATTGTTTGGGAAGTGCAGAAGAATCTGAAGGTGGTGCAGGATCGCCAAAAGAGTTATTATGACTTGAAAAGATAGCATAAAGAGTTTTCGGTTGAATACCATATTTACATCCGAATCATTCCCAAAAAGACCTCCCTAAAACTCGGAAGTTGCACTAAATTCGCACCACGGTTCTGTGGACCCTTCCAAGTCTTGGAAAGGATTGGACTCGTGGCATACCAGCTAGCTCTTCAAGCACATTTAAGAATTCATAATGTTTTTCATATTTCATTACTAAAGAAATATGTATATGATTCCACTCACACCATTGATTGGAATGTGGTACAGGTGGAACCTGAGGGCAAGTTCCAGGTGGAACATGCACGCATTATGGACAGGAAAGAAATTGTGCATCGAAATCGATTCGTCACTCGGGTTAAGATGCAATGGAAGCACTTTGGCAGAGGAGGCGACCTGGGAATTGGAAGATTCCTTGAGAAAGAAGTACCCCGGTCTGTTTCCAAAAAGTATGGAAGATGACTGAGAACACTATGGTAAGTATTACATTAACAGGGAAAGGATGTAATATCCCCCAATTTTGTAATAATTTTTTAAAGATTATTTTATTTTTGTTTTATTTTAATGTGATTGGCGAACCTGGAATATGCCAATAGGTCGTTGAAGGAAAAATGTAACTGAAACGTTATGCATGTAATAAAAAACTAAATGATAGGGACAACTATGTTGAACGAGGAAACTATGCATGCGGGAGTGGGGGACGTGAAGGGTCACTCTCAGGAAGTTGCACCAGGCATGCGAATGCCAGTATGGCGCTAGACTCACCCTAGGGAATCAAGAGGTAGTGGAGTGGAAATTCCTGGGGGGAATTGTCCATTAGCTGCAAAAGAACTAGGAAAAACAAAAAGGATAAATAAGGAAGCATATGCTAGGAGGCAGGATGCTGCTGAGTATGTTGGAGGAAGGAATTGCTTGCTATACTTTTTGTTAGGAAAGAATTTATCACTAGAGAACTAGAACTGGGTTTGACTGTCACCACTCTTGGCAAGATCGGGGGTGATTATGGATGGAGAGATCTGTTCCTAATCTACGATTAGGTGGAACGTGGTTGTTCCCTTTTCATTGTGGATCATATTTCAACAAGTTCCAATACTGAGTATTGTTCCTGATATTTTTTATTGAACTCCGGGTATGTTTTCTCATGTTTAATTTGAAGGTAGGTCTAGTTGATTACCTGTCTAAATGTTTGGAATGTCAATAGGTGAAGGTTGAAGACCAACATCCAATAGGTTTGTCACAAACCTTACCAATTCCTGAATGGAAATGGGAGGTAATTTCTCTCGATTTTATCAGAGGTTTTCCATTAACTCAAAAACAACATGATTCAATTATGGCCGTAGTTGATAAATTAAGCAAGTCTGTGCATTTTATACCTGTGAAATCATCTTACAAGGCTGTCAATGTTGCAGAAATATTCCAGAAGGAGATATTTCAACTTCATGGAGTGCCAAAGATGGTAATTTATGAACAAGATTTCAAGTTTACATCCAACTTTTGGAATTCATTGTTTGCAGGGTTGGAAACCAAGATAAACTTCAGCACTAGCTGTCACCTTGAAACAGATGGAAAAATAGAAAGGAAAAACCACATTAGAGGAAATTCCAACTCAAAATGGGACTCCTAAGAAAAATAATAAAATAATAGTTAAAATAATAAAATAATATTTATTAATTTTGGAGGAAGAAAAGAAAAAAACTATTTTGTTGTTTTTATTTTCGATATATCTCCCTGTGATTTTACTCAAATTTCGATCGGGAGAGCTAGTTGGATGTGAAAGTAAATTCTGCATCCAATGAGTACCCACTCGGCATAGTTTTTTCGGACCCCTCTACCTCAAAAACAAGAAATACCTGAAAAAAACATGATGATGACATCATCATCACGTTTTTTCAGGTATTTCTTATTTTTGGGGTAGCAGGGTCCGTCAAAACTATGTTGAGTGGGAACTCGTTGGATGTTGAATTTAGTTTCACATCCAACAAGCTCTCCCGATCGAAATTTGAGTAAAAACACAGGGAGATATGTCGAAAATACGAACAAAAAAAGTAGTTTTTTATGATACCTATCTCCAAATTTATATTAAAAAATTGTTTAAGACCTATACAGTATTTCAAATTTAAATCAATTTCATTGGCTAACACATGATGACATGGAATTTGAATTGTTGTTAAAAGGCCCATTTTGAGTTGAAATTTCCTGTAATGAGTCATTGAGGACATGTTAAGGATGTATGTCATGGAGAGGCCCACCAAGTGGGAAGACTATCTGCATCTGGCAGAATTTGTATACAATAATGGCAACCAGGACCCTACAAATATGAGTCCATTTGAAATCCTGTATGGAAGGAAGTGAACTACCCCTATTAGTTGAGATAGCCCTATGGATTGTTTGATAATAGGACCTGAAATGTTGCAAGGCATGAAACAAACTGGTTGGGAAGTGAAAAAGAATCTGAAGGTGGTGCCGGATCGCCAAAAGAGTTATTATGACTTGAAAATATAGCATAAAGAGTTTTCGGTCGAAGACCATCTTTAACTCCGATTCAAGCCCAAAAAGAGCTCCTTAAAACTTGGAAGTTGCACTAAATTCACACCACAGTTTTGTGGACCCTTCCAAGTCCTGGAAAGGATTGGACCCATGGCATACAAGCTGGCTCTTCCAGCACATTTAAGAATTCATAATGTTTTTCATATTTCATTACTAAAGAAATATGTATATGATTCCACTCACATTGTTGATTGGAATTTGGTATAGGTGGAACATGTGCGAATTCTGGACGGGAAAGAAATTGTGCTTCGAAACCGAGTCGTTGCTCGGGTTAAGTTGCAATGGAAGCACTTTGGCCTGGAGGAGGTGACCTGGGAATTGGAAGATGCCCTGTGAAAGAAGTACCTAGGTCTGTTTCAAATAATTATGGAAGACGACTGAGAACACTATGGGAAGTGTTACATTAACGGGGAAAGGATCTAATATCCCCCAATTTTGTAATAATTTTTGAAAGACTATTTTATTTTTGTTTTATTTGAATGTGATTGGCGAACCTGGAATATGCCAATAGGTCATTGAAGGACAAATGTAACTGAAACGTTATGCTTGTAATAAAAAACTAAATGATTGGGACAACTATGTTGAATGGGGAAACTATGCATGCGAGAGTGGGGGATGTGAAGGGTCACTCTCAGGAAGTTGCACCAGGCGTGGGAATTCCAGTATGGTGCTAGACTCACCATGGGGAATCAAGAGGTAACGGAGCGGAAATTCCTAGGGGGAATTGTCTGTTAGCTACAAAAGAACTAGGCAAAACAAAAAGGATAAATAAGGAAGCATATGCTAGGAGCCAGGATGCCACTGAGTATGTTGGAGGAAGGAATTGCTTGTTGTACTCTGTGTTAGGAAAGAATTTATCACTGGAGAACTAGAACTAGGTTTGACTATCACCACTCTTGGAAAGCTCGAGGGTGATTGTGGACGGAGAGATCTACTCCTAATCTATGATTGGGTGGAACGTGGTTGTTCCCTTTTCATTTTGGATCATATTTCAACAGGTTCCAGTACTGAGTATTGTTCCTGATATTTTTTATTGAACTCCGGGTATGTTTGTTCATGTTTAAGATGTGTTTAATGTCAATGAAATGATGAAATAGTAGCTTATCTTTGTTGATGTTAATGATTCTTATGAACTAGTGTACTCATGCGTTGTTTGGAATGCATTTGGAAAAATGACAACTCAAGTGGTAGATTGTGATTATACACAGATTTATTTGTTTATCGCATGATTTCCTTTGATTGTTGAGCTTAAGGAACGTCAATAGATGTAAGAATGCTTGTTTCTATGTTTCTGCAATGTTAATAGAATTCCTTAGGTCTATTGATGAAAGCATTGTTTTTAAACGAGTGTGTACTCCTTTATGTACTCTCTGGTTATTATTAATTTCTGCAGTGGAATTGTTTACGAATATACTGAAGGTGTTGAGTGCTTGTACACCGTCGTTTGATGCCATGTTTTGGGTTTTGTCATTCTCATAGCAGAAGTACTCTTAGTCTGTTGAGAATGGCTATGCCTGTAGGGGATGTACAAATCACTGAAGATGCAACGCATTTACTATGTCTTTCAACGAATGTAACTTGTGTTTGGTGATTTTTGGCTACTCAAAGAGTGTAGTTCGGCTCGTTTAAATTTTTTACTAGGATTCTTCCTATTTTTATGGTTAAACCAACCTAAGGAACCCTTGGTAGAGAAGCCAAAGTGCTCTCTTGGATTTTCCCTATTTAAGTGAAGTCCCGTGTAATGCTCTAATTTTCCTAAGGGGGTAAAAACTGTGAAGGAGTGTTTGATTGCCGATGTTCTTAAGAAATCGGCCACTATAAACCTCCGAAACACTTAAGTTTGAGTCGGTTTAAGTAACTCAAATGAATTAAATCTGGGAGTCCTTTGAGGTTTGGGATCTTTCCTTAGTCGGGCCAAAGATTCACTCAGAAGTTAGGAAAAAACCCTTGGTTCAGAAGTCCTGCGAAAGTATTAAGGATGTTAATACTTCTGTCATCTGTACAAGGAAAAGCGGAAAACGGAAAAGAAAAAGTTAAGTCTTAAGGATGTTAATACTTCTACGATCCGCGATCCGCACAACGGAAAGTAGAAGGCAGAAAGGAAAAGTTAAGTATTAAGGATGTTAAGACTTTCGTGATGTGCAATCCACACAGAGAAAAGCGGAAAGTGAAAAAGAAAATTTAAAGCATTAAGGATGTTAAGACTTCCATGATCCGCACAACGGAAAGCAGAAAGCGGAAAATAAAAGTTAAGGCTTAAGGATGTTAAGACTTTCGTGATCCGTGATCTGCATAATGGAAAGAAGGAGGAGGAAAGTGCAAGTGCGAAAGGTGAAATGTGGAACCATGGTTGAAGGAATCGATCGCACGCTATGTTTCGGACTTCTGATTTTAGAGGTCGAAAATGCAGAAAGCGGAAGTGCAAAAGGCGAAAGACGAAAGACCTATTAAGTGTTTCTGTCGCACATTAAGTTTTTAATTCCCGATTTCTGAGGTCGGAAGGGAGAAAAGAGAAAGTACGGAAGGCAGAAGGAGGAAGAGTGTTTAAGAGTTTCCTTCGCACATTAAGTTTTTGATTCCCAGTTTCTGAGGTCAAAAGGGTGGAAAGCAGAAGTGCGGAAGGTGGAAGGCAGAAGATTGGTTAAATATTTCTGTCGCACATTATGTTTCTGATTCCTGACTTTCGAGGTCAGAAGGGTGGAGAGAGGAAGGGTGGAGCATAGGAAGCGATATTCAGAAAAGAATTTTTAGTGTGGAATGTCTATCTGGTCGTATAAGTGGATCTGTTTGTCGAATTTAATGGTGTTTATTGTTTCATATTAAGGGTGATTTTTTATGGAAGGTTATAGCCAAATTTATGTGAAATAATTTTATGTTTGCAATACATATATATATATATATATATATATATTCTTATTGGGGTATGTTAGAATGAACGAGAATGCAAAAAGAAGCAAACAAAATAGAACAATGGTAGATCCAAATGTCTCTAAAGAAGAAGAACGCTCGTCAAAGGTGATGTTCATGTCTTATTAAGAACACTGCAACCCAAATCTATGGCTACTAGATAGGGGTTTTAACAATCACATGACAGGTAACAAACACTATTCTCTAGTTTGGACTACTCTGTTGTCAGGGATATCGAGCTAGGACATGACTTTCTGGTTCCAACAAAAGGAAAAGGTATTGTTCCTATACGTACAAAGAAGTATGAAAAGAATTTATTCATGATGTTTTCTATGGACCACATTTGAATGTAAATTTGATCAGTATAGGTCAATTACTTCACAACCATTATGATCTTAGATTTCATGATGCATAATTTGTTATTTATGATAAACCCCCGAGTAGGAGACTCATAGACAAAGTTGAAATGACCAAGAAAAGAATATTTCCTCTCAGTCTCATGAGTTTCGTTGACCTTCCACTATGTGTAGCCCATACTATTTCTAGTCGAGATGAAACCTGGTTATGGAACTGCATATTTGTTCATATTCCCTTGAAGATTCTCAATCTCCTGCACAAGCAGTCCATGGTCAACTGGGATTACCAACTATACATGAAAAATCCAGCTACTGTGAGGATTGTATCATTGGGACACATCAAAGGGACAACTTCCCCACTTCCACTTCTCGAGCAACATAACATCTTGAAATAGTTCATACAGACCTTTGTAGACCCATGCAAACCCAATCCATAGGAGGTAGATTTTATTTTTTGATATTTATTGATTATTTTAGCAGGAAAATACAAATTTATTTCCTCAAGAACAAATCAAAAACCTTCTTCATGTTCAAATAATTTAAGGCCTTGGCTGAGAAGCAGTTTGGAAATTTCATCAAAGTACTCAGGTCAGATGGTGGAGGTGAATATGATTAACATGAGTTTACATACTTTTGCAAGAAGCATGACATCCAGAGACAATCCACCACCAGATACACTCCACATCATAATGGAGTTGTTCAAAGAAAGAACCGGACCATCATGAACATGGCCCATAACATGTTGCGACACAAGAACCTATCAGATGAGTATTGGGCTGAAGCTACTGTTGCATGCTCAATCTACTTTCTCAACAAATCAACGATGGTGTGTAATGTCACTAAAATTCATAAATAAATAAAAAAATTCTAGACTAATAAAATGCTAGATCCTAAGGGCATCTTTATTTCTACTGCGGAAGCTTGTTTGAAGAACCGAACCTAAGTTTTGTCATTTTCTTTGCTTTATTTGTTTTTTCTTGGGTAATGATGATGTCTACATAATGTTTTTCTATACTTTGATATGTTTATAAGATTAATTTTCCAGTCTATATTATTTATTAACATTGTCGATACTTACTTTGTTTTATGTCTTACTTTTGTTTTACATGTATTTAATTTGTTTATCATTCATTATGAAGAGGTTGACTTACCTCTGTATGTCAAGGAGTAGAGTGGCGGGGTCCTGTCCCTTAAAGGCCCACTCGAAAAGGTATGGTTCCTATGCTATGGGGTCTACTTAGTTCATCATGAAATAATGCATGTTTTTATAATCTCCTCTACAGGTGATTTCGCCGATAAACTTAGTCTTGTGATCATGGAAAAACCAACGTCGTAATTGTTAGCATTATTAATCCTCCCTTGGTCAAATGTCTATTAGATTAAGTTATCATTAGTTAGGAGTTTTTATTAATTAAATGAGTCCACTAGTACCATTGGGTCCACATGGCCTAATGGGGCCACATGTACCAATCACTAGAGTGTGGGGAACACTGCTAGAGGTTAACTTCCACTTACTGCATGTGCATACATCAGTTTGGGTGCCTCCTAGACCAATCCCTACATTTTAGGAGAAACTGGGAGTCCCAGCACCAACCTGGTTACATAGTCAGAATGCATCTGACTTAAGTGTTTTCGCACCAAAAAACCCACCTGTAGAAGGCGGGCGGTGGAAGAGAGAAGTTGAAACAAAGCAGAATGTTGTGCTTTCCACACACTGGAATCCTCCTGTGGGAGGCGGAAGGTGGTAGGCGGAAAATGGAAAAAACGTTAAGGAAAAATGTTGTCTTTTCGATTTTCTAGATCAGCCTACAGAATGTGGAAGGCAGAAGGTGAAATGCAGAATGTGGCTTAACGATTTCGTCAAAATGCTAATTTTCCAATTCCTGAGTTCCGTAGTGGAAAGAAGAAAGGCGAAAGTCGAAAAAATGGTTAAATGTTTTCGTCAAATGTTGAGTTTTCAATTCTCGAGTTCTGCAGTAGAAGGAAAAAGGAAAAAATTGGATCATCTGACTCCGTTGCACATTATGTTTCTGGTTCTCAGATTCTGCAACGAAAGGAGGAAAGGATAATGCAGAAAGCGGAGTTTTGAAAGGACGGGTTCAGTGCGAGAATGGCCTTTTCGGTTACAGAGTGGATCTTTTGATGGAGGAATGACTTTTCCGGTGGTTTTTAAGACTAAGAATGAATTTAAAAGGACAAACATTACCCACGACTATGTTCCAAGAAGAGAGAAAGAGAAGAGAAAAGGTTCTTTAAGAAATTTTAAATTATTTCGCATATCATTTAGGTGTATGGGCACCGAGTTCATGGACATCATGGTATATTAGAGTAGTGGGTACGCTACCGTGTGGTATCAGAGCGAGCAGTTGGAGTCGTGTTCTCCTCCAGGGCGGGAGGGGATGTGACAACACTTTGGCGAAGGCATGGACAATATGGCCAACAACTACCACTTATGGAAATCTAAAATGGAGTTACTCAAGCATTTAAATAGGATTTATCACATATTAATATCATGTGTTACCCATTAATGACCAAATTGAATTTATCGTAATTACTTTATAACCAAGTCAATATTAACCTAACAAGTGATTTATCAGTCAATGAATCACCCATAACCGTAAAATTTCCATCTTTGAAATTGAAAAAGTAACTCAAGGACATAACAACCATCCAATTGAGGCAAGGAAATTTGAAAGCCTTGACATGAACCTCCAAAGCTTCTCTATATTTTTCTAAGAAACTTTGATCCTATATTTTATATGGATATCTAAACATTTCTCTAGGCCATAAATAGATTTGGATATCCCTAAACTTGCTCTCTATACCTTTGGTAAATCTATGTTGTAGATAGAACTGGTAAAATCTATTAGTTGCAAATAACGAAGTCTTATCTCTCCAAATTGAGGTTTTGGGTCATCGACCTTCCAAGAAATTATGGAATTAATCACCTAGTTAGGGCCTACTCATAATGATATGCAATCATCTAACTTAGATACTTCTACTACTGGAGTGATACCTCTAAACCTACATCTTTAGTACTGGCGATTCCCTTCTCTCCTTCCTCTAAGGTTGAGGATTTTAAGATCCCAACCCTTTCATTTATATCCTAACTACCAAACCTAGAGTGTCTGTACAAATCATCTCACTAGATCTCCATAGAGTGTCTGTACAAATCACCCTTACTTTAGGTCGTGACCATCCTTTGGATTAAGCTATGTCCTCGGTTTTAAAACCTTCCTATGCTAGTCACAATACAGATGACCATGTGACCATAGGAATGATATTTTTAAAAGAAAAATGGAAGGTTTTCATATTCTAACATATTAACCATATATGATTTCCCATTCAAAGACTTTTTATTTGAAGATATTAATTAACAAAGAATTCAATACCATAATGTGATGGGTACCCTCTCTGTCAAGGGTTGATTGGGTCACACCTCAAAAGAAACCAAATTTATCACCAAATGATCAAACTATTGTTTGATCCCATAGGTGGATGGGAAAACTAGGTTTAGTCAAACTCATAGAAGACCATTTTCTTGTATAGCTCAATTAGATTTGAAAGAATCATACCAAGAAATTAAAGCCAATCTAGAAGATTCATAGCTCCAATGCCCCTTGCAAAACTTTATCATGATTAATAGAGTCACTATAAATAAATGAAATTTTTTTTTTTGCGGTGGTGAGACATGAACCTAACCTCTGGTTATTGTTGCCTTTAAATAATCAAACCATTCTACCATTTTAGAGAGATGAGGTTTTTTGCACACAAAAATATCCTACCATAATTTGTATTAACAAATGCTTGACATTTTCTATCAACCATGTTCCCAAAAGGGTAATCCTTGACAAACAAAGAGAAGAAATACACCACCTCCCCCTTAAATAAACCTTGGTTCCTTTCTTCCCTTTTCCACCACCTTCTACCTCATTCTCCATCTAAGATATTCCATGTGTGTATATTTGTGTGTACACATGCACACACACACACAAAAAAAAAAATTGTATGTCATTACACACACACAAACATTACAAATGGTGTGTGTGCACGCACATGTATAATGGTCAACATTTAATGTGAAAATTGGCATTGTCATATAAGAAACCTAGGTCTCCCAACAATCGGGGTCCCTTTGATTCTATTTCATTCATTCATGTATATCAAGAATTTAATATAAGTTATCAAAAGAATTATAGATAGTGCTTAATGGTGTGTTACTTTGAATAAGAATTTAGGGAGGGCACTCTCATGAAAGAAACTTATACTAAGGGAGTCTTATGGATGGTATTTGTGTTGTTCTTGTGCTACTATAGAATTGGTTTTTTCTTAATGTACTTAGAGTGTAACTCTTATCTTTATGTAATTTTGAATACTGTTTGTTTTAGAATTTTAAAGGGATGGTAGATTATTGTATTATGTAGCTTTAAGTTGTAAATATCTCAAAATAGGAGTTCCAATTCTTTCTAAAAAAATTAAATATAATGGTTTTTTAGAAGAAAATTTATTTATTATGAAAAAAAAATCACCACATAAAAGAAGGTAATAAAAAAATTGAATATATCCATTTTTTAAACAAAGATTTGTATGCTCTGTTTTTGTCCTTTTCCTATGTTTAATGAAAAAGAAGTTAATCAATTATACACTAGTATTAAAATTGCTCATTATCTCTCGTGATATTTAATAGTTTCATAATTAAAACCATAACCATATATACTATAATTGTATCAAGATGCTCATGTTATGACACCATACGGGGAAATGTGTAACATGCATAAGGCTAGTGTCAACAAATCAAATCAACATACAGAAAAAAAAAGGTGTGGTGCTTATTGAGGAAGATGAGGTGGCATTTTAAATATCCCTTTTAAATATGACTTTATGAAGATCAAGAAAGATCATAATTTTATAGTTTAATAAGAAAAGCTTAATACATCATATAAAATTGTATATAATAAAACAATTTACATCTCAAGAAAATTAAACTTTCTAAATATTTAATAAATTCATATTAAAATAAATTTATACTTATTTTTGCTACAAGAAAACCAATTCTTTAAACACCAATATATGTTCAAATCCAGATGGGGTAGTGTATGTTCACCTCTATAAACTCTAGCAGTTAAATCGTTGCATAAAAAGAAGTCCCTTGTCCTATAAACAAAGGGGTCTCATACACCAATTTGGTATGTCGCTTAGAGGTGACCTTAAAAATAAATTATTATTATTATTATATAAATGTAACATCAATAATTTATTGTATATTGTATCCTAAACAAAGTTAAATTCATATGCACACTTACACTCAAAGTGGTAAAATATTGAATTAGTTTATAAAAAATTATAATAATAAAATTTAGTATAATTTTAAAATAAAATATATTATTAAATTACATTTCCGGTTTCAAATCAAAGTCAAAGTATAGAGTTTTAATGTTTTGAATTTAGGGTTTTAATTGTAAGTTCAACAACTTAATGGAGCGGCATTTTACGGACAACTTCCCCCCCAAAAAAATTAGTTTTCTTACACCAAGATACCCTAAATATAGAAAACCGAGTCGATCCCACCGGTGGTAAATCTATATAAGAAGAGTTTCGTTCGCATGAGTCCGCGACAAGGAGAGAGTTAGTTTCGTTCTGACAGCAGCACCGTAGCCAGGCGTTCAGCGTACGGGTTCTTACCACCCACCCTACCCTACCTGGTTACGTATTACGGGCCACGGCGTTCAGCGTTCTGTGTTAGCGTTCTACAGATAACGGCGCCGGTTCTTACCACCCTTACCCTACCAGGTTGGGTTTCTAATGCGAACACTCTGAATATACATGAATAGAAACCTATAGAAACCTAGATCGTTTACATTCATTTGTATTATCTATTATCAGTTCAGCTGGATTTCCATAAACACATTTACAGAGAATATAACTCCTTGGTGGACAGTTTGTCCAAAGAAGCTATCAGGCTGCGTGAACTTATACAGTTCCGGGTCTGTTCTGCTTTGTTATTCAGGCTGTTTTTGTTTTCAAATTGATGTCCAGTGAAAATACTCCTCCTGCTAACTGAGATAGTAGGAGACTGTATAAGTTTTTATTTGACTTAGTGTTTATTTTCTTGGATCAAAGTTATATATGATCTTTAAAAAAGAAAACCCCAATAACTTGAATCGAAGTTATATATGATCTTAAAAAAAACCCTTACTTTTCTCTGAAAACTAAACACTAAGTCAAATAAAAACTTATACAGTCTCCTACTATCTCAATTAGCAGGAGGAGTATTTTCACTGCACATCAATTTGAAAACAAAAACAGCCTGAATAACAAAGCAGAACAGACCCGGAACTGTATAAGTTCACGCAGCCTGATAGCTTCTTTGGACAAACTGTCCACCAAGGAGTTATATTCTCTGTAAATGTGTTTATGGAAATCCAGCTGAACTGATAATAGATAATACAAATGAATGTAAACGATCTAGGTTTCTATAGGTTTCTATTCATGTATATTCAGAGTGTTCGCATTAGAAACCTAACCTGGTAGGGTAAGGGTGGTAAGAACCGGCGCCGTTCTCTGTAGAACGCTAACCCAGAATGCTGAACGCCGTGGCCCGTAATACGTAACCAGGTAGGGTAGGGTGGGTGGTAAGAACTCGTACGCTGAACGCCTGGCTACGGTGCTGCTGTCAGAACGAAACTAAGTCTCTCCTTGTCGCGGACTTATGCAAACGAAAGTCTCCTTATATAGATTTACCACCGGTGGGATCGACTCGGTTTTCTATATTTAGGGTATCTTGGTGTAAGAAAACTAATTTTTTGGGGGGGGGAAGTTGTCCGTAAAATGCCGCTCCATTAAGTTGTTGAACTTACAATTAAAACCCTAAATTCAAAACATTAAAACTCTATACTTTGACTTTGATTTGAAACCGGAAATGTAATTTAATAATATATTTTATTTTAAAATTATACTAAATTTTATTATTATAATTTTTTATAAACTAATTCAATATTTTACCACTTTGAGTGTAAGTGTGCATATGAATTTAACTTTGTTTAGGATACAATATACAATGTTACATTTATATAATATTAATAATAATAATTTATTTTTAAGGTCACCTCTAAGTGATACACCAAATTGGTGTATGAGACCCCTTTGTTTATAGGACAAGGGACTTCTCTCTATGCAACGATTTAACTGCTAAAGTTTATAGAGGTGAACATACACTACTTCATCTGGATTTGAACATATATTGGTGTTTAAAGAGTTGGTTTTCTTGTAACAAAAATAAATATAATTTATTTTAGTATGAATTTATTAAATATTTAGAGAGTTTAATTTTCTTGAGATGTAAATTTTTTTATTATATACAATTTTATATGATGTATTAAGCTTTTCTTATTAAACTATAAAATATGATCTTTCTTGATCTTCATAAAGTTATAGGATGGAGGAAGATGAGGTGCCATTTGAAGGAGTCACCCCAATAGAGGTTCAGCTCACAAAATACATGGATTTTGGTGAAGAGTTAAAAAGACATCTGACCTTTATATATTATTGTGATTATCAATATAGGATTAAATTTAGAGGAGGTTATATAATGCCTACTCAAAACTTTGAACTGTAGAGAACCATATGCAAAATTTCCCTTCCTTATTTTTATGGATCTGCAAAATGCACTGCTAACTCATGGGTGCAAAAACTAGATACTTATTTTCAGCTAAATCCTATGATAGAAAGAGATTCCATTAATATGGCCACCTTGAATCTGGAAGGAGATGCAAGTGATTGGTGGTTCCATGGGTTAATAACCTTGGGGCATGATACAATAACTACATATGAATAATTCACTAGAATGTTGGTGAATTGGTTTGACAGAAGATATTTGGATATATCATTCAGGGATATTGCTCAATTAAAACAATATGTAACTCCAAATGCTTACATTTCATAATTTCAAAAGGTGGTTGTCATGGTCAATGATGTGTTAGAAGCTCTCTTAGTTCTTTTGTTTATAGAAAGACTAGCAGAGCTACTCCAAGGGACTGTTAAAGCTCAACACCCTTATACATTGCAAGATTCCGCGGGATAAGACCCGAGATCTTCAAGATGTTATCCCAAAAACTATATTTCCACCAAAGAGTAATTTTCCCCCTAAATTCAAGGATAAGAGACCTTTCCAAAAGGGTCCCAGTGGATATTTCAAGAGGGATAACTTCTTTAGAGATTGAGATGAATTAGGAAGAAAAAAGTTGTGTTTTTCATGCTAGGAGCCATGGGATCCCAAACATAAATGTGCTAAGGGAAAAGCACACTATATTGAAGTTTTTTCTAAAAGTTAAAATGAGGGAGAGAATGGGGATCATCCAACATATTCAGAAGAAAATTTTGAATCAGTTGATGAGGAAGAGTAGCCACAACCAGATTCTGGAAAAACTGATGGTCATTTTCAGAGTACCTAGATTTCATACTCTCATGTTCAAAGGAGTATTCCATGGGAAGAGAGCCATTATTTTGGTGGATGGAGAAGCCACCTATAATTTTATTGATACTACAATGGTGGAGAAAATAAATATTCCCACAAAATATTTTGATGGATTCAGTGTCATAACCCTTGGGAATCATTTCATGGAGTGCACAAAAGGATTCCCAAACTGCAAGTGACCATTGGGGACTATACAATTGCTGATAGTTTTTATGTGGTTAATCTAGTTGACCGCAACATAGTGCTTGGATTCCAATGGTTATTTTCAATTGGTGAACATTAAGTGAACAACCAATTTCCATAAATGAAGTTCAAAAGTTCCAATGGAAAACAAGTTGATTTAATAGGTATGAATACTTACCCAAATCAGTTGATCTCTTCCCATAGCATGAGATTTATATTAATACATGAAGATATATAGTGGATTGTTGAATGTTTCATTTCTTCCTAAGGATCTTCCATAGACATTTCTTAACATACTGAGGACATTAATATTCTGCTAAAAAAAATTGAGAAAATTTTTGGATCTTCCTTCGGGTAGACCACCAGACATAGGGGTTGAGGATGTGATAGAATTTGAGGTAGGGACACTTCCTATCATGATTTGACCCTGCAAGCATCCCAAAAGACTCAAAATGAAATTTAAAGGACCATAAAGGATATCTTATAATTGGGGTTGATCAGACCCAATACCAATAATTTTGCTTCATCAATGGTTATAGTGAAGAATAAACATGGGACTTTGAGAATTTGCATATACTATAGAGATTTCAATAAAAGAACCATTAAGAACCAGTATCCTATCCAAAGGATTGATGAGTTGATGAATGAGATACATGGGGACAATTTTTTCTCCAATATTGATCTTCGTTTTAGATATCATCAAATACAGATGAGAGAAGAAGACATATAGAAAACAACTTTTTGTTGTCATTATGGTCATTTTGAATTCTTAGTCACGCCCTTTGTCTTAACTAATGCACCTACAACATTTCAATATTGCATGAACATGGTATTCAGGGAGCAGTTCCGTAAGTATGTGTTGGTATTTTTTGATGATATTTTAGTATATAGTAAAAATTGGAAAGAAGATATGCAACATTTGGAAGATGTACTAACCATTCTTGCAAACCAGTCCTTATATGCAAAGTTGTCCAAATGTGAGTTTGGAATAAATGAGTTTTTATATCTTGTCCATGTGATTGGGTAAGAGGGGGTGAAAGTGCACATGGAAAATATCCAAGCTATCATTGATTGGCCAATCCCTAAGAATGTCACATAATTGAGAGGATTCCTTGGAATCTGCACTTACTATCGGAATTTTTTCAGGGGTTTTTCTCAACTAGCAGCTCCCTTGACTTATCTTACCAAGAAACAAGCTTTATGTTGGTCAGAAGAGGCTCAAATGTTTTTTGAGATGATGAAAAAGGTTATGAGTAGCTGTCCAATTCTTCTCTACCTAAATTCACTCAACCTTTTTTTCTTGAGTGTGATGCCTCTAGGGAAGGTGTTGGAACAATATTGATGCAAAATAGGCACACGATTTCCTTTGAGAGAATAAATTTGCAGACCCGTGAAGGACATTATTCCATATATGAAAAACAGATGTTGGCCATAATGCATACCTTGACCAAATTCTGATAGTACCTGGTGGGTAGTAAATTTGTGTTCAAAACTTATCACAACATCTTAAGACATTTCTTGACCCACAAATAGCTTAATGATAGGAAACAAAAATGGGTAATTAAAGTTCAAGCTTATAAATTTGATATATAGTAAAAGAAGGGAAATATTAATGTAGTAACATATGCTCTATTAAGAAAACCAACATTTTCTGCTATGGAGGTCCCTAAGGGTTGGAAAGAGAAACTATCCTTAGAGTACTCCAGAAATCAATTTGCATGTGAAATTATCAATGGAGAAATTAGAGATTACATGTACAAAATAGCCGATGGGATAGTCTACTACAAGGATAGTATTTACTTAGTACCAGGATTATATCTAAGAAAGAATATTTTGGAAGCTACCCATGATTCACCACTAGCAGGGCATCCTGGTTTTTTGAAAACTTACCGAAAGAGTAGGGAGAGGTTTTTCTAAAAAGGATCCAAAGTCAATGTGTTGAGACATGTGAGGGAGTGTAATATATTCCAGCAAAATAGAGTAGAGCACACACATCCAACTGGTCTACTTCATCCACGGCCTATTCCAAATAAAAGACGAGAAAGGATTCAATGGACTTTATCACTGGGTTATCCATGGTGCAAGGTAATGATTGGATATATGTTGTAGTTGACCGATTAGCCAAGTTTGCACACTTATTTGTTGTTTTTTATACTAGCTTATCAGCTTAAATCAATGAACTTTTTTTTAAATAAATATTCAAATTACATGGCTTTCCAAAGAATAATTAGTGATAGAGAGTGTACGTTTACCATTTCTTTTTGGCAAAAATTGATTAAATTGGTGGGAATGGAATTGAATCTCAGTACAAGTTGGAATCCCCAAAATGATGGACAAACTGAGAGGGTCAATCAATGGTTGAAGGTTTATCTCAGAAATTATGTCACAGGACAACAAAATACATGGATCAGATGGTTGCATTTTGGAGAATTCTGCTACAATAGTACTTATCATCTATCTATAGGCATGTCTCCCTTCAATTCCTTATATGGATATGAAGCCACAACCTATGTGGATCAAATTTTTTGGAGAAAGTGGAGCACTAAAGTCTAAGAACTGGATTCAAGAAATTCAAGACATACTGGACACACTCAATAACAACTTGCAAACTGATAAAAACTAGTAGAAAATGTATGCAGATAGGAACATGACTAAGAGTCATTTTCAGGAGAATGACTTAGCATATTTAAGATTGCATCCTTACTGAAAATAAACTCTGAAGGGTAAAGGAGATGAAAATTTAAAACCCAGGTTCTATGGTCCATATAGAATAGTGAGTAAAGTAGGTGAATTTTCTTATGAACTGAATTTTCCAGAGAATAGTAAGGTGTATAAAGTATTCCATGTTTCATGTTTAAAGAAGGTAGTGGGGTAGCAGAAAATAGTTATTAAATCTATCACAGTAATCTAGGGACTAAACACAAGTCTCATCAAAGATTAATAACAATAGTCATGAAAATAGTGTAAAAGGGCTCCAGAATGAGTAGCCACACTGTATATTCACACAAAGAATGAGTAATCAATTACAATGATCATGTTGCAAGCATGAATGACTACCAAATCGAATCATCAAGGAGGTCATTCGAATTGAATGAGTGAGTCTAGCTTAACTGAATGTAAGCCACAGTTAACACTCAAGTTAACCACCGATCAAAACCCCAATTGACTCAACTGAGCCCTAACTGAAGTTGGAGTGCAATAAATGACTGATTCTAACTGAAAGTAGGTTAGACACATGTCATAGCAATCCAACCATCAAGTGGTATCACTTCAATGACTCCTATGAACCCCGATGAGGTTAACTAAAGTGCCCCTGTTCACTCCAGTTCATTAAATAATCATTAAATAATTAATTTAATGAGGAGAGGCAGCTTCACTACTCTGTTTAACTAATTGTAACCATTAGTTAGCAATAAAGTGCATTAATGACACTCAGATCACCCCGGAAGTGCTCTAGTTAGCCTCCTCGAATGTAGGAGAAGGCTAAGTTAGCCTCCTTGACTAAAGGTAGGCGTGGGTGTGAACTGGATGATTTCATTTAATGCTCCATTGATGTCAATTAATTTCAATAATAAGGATAGTGGTTTAACTAGGCCAAATTGACAAAAATGAGTGTGTGGTGGTAAATGTCTCCAACACCCCCCCTTAAGCTATACTCAGGAGGAGTAGAAAACATAAATGCATAAAAATGCCAGGGCCTCGGAAACTAAGGCCATAGGTCACCCTGTACAATGTTGAAATTGAAACAATGCTCAAAAACAAACTAAGTGAGGAAAAGAGGGAAAACCCAGTGGGAAAAACCCCACCTCAAGCTGAACATTGAAAGTAGTCTGAATCACCCTGATGAACTCACCCCCAATAGTGAACGGAGGTAAGTGAACTTCTTTTCTAAAAAGATCTTGGTGAATATGTCTAAAATCTTCTCATCAGTCAGGCAGTATTGCAGAATGATGGTCCTGTCATGCACTAGCTCCCTATAATAGTGCATGTGGATCTCTACATGCTTCGTCCTCTGCCTGGTAAATGGATCTGTGGATATCTTAATAGCACATTGATTGTCACAAAAGAGGGAAATGGACAAAGTACTACCAAGATCAAAATCTGAAGGAATTCCTTGCAACCAAACTGCTTGGATGCAAGCATTCACCGCTCCTCAATACTCGGCCTCTGCTGAAGATAGTGCTATGGCAACCTGATTTTTGATAGAACAGCAAATGTGGCCACCACCAAACATGAATACATATCCAAAAGTAGAATTTGGATCAATAGAATCACCCGCCCAATCGAAATCTGTGTATCCAACTAGCTCTAGCTCAAAGTCTGCAACATAGTGAATGCCATAGGTCCTGGTTCCCTGAATATACTGGAGGATCCTCTTGGCTGCCTTCCAATGAAGATCATGAGGCTGCTACATGTATCTTGATACAACATTCATAGCATAATAGATATCAAGCCAAGAATGTGTCAAGTACAATAAGCTACCAATCAGTTGTCGATAGATAGTGCAGTCCATGGGAGGTGTGCTTTTTCCTTCTTCAAGGTTGATCCCTGAAAGGAAATGGAATGGTACAGGCCTACATTCAGCCATGTTAAACTTGACTAACAAGTATGAAATGTATTTGGACTGAGTGACCATTATCCCATTATAATTTTGCTCAATTTTGAGCACCAAAAATTGTTTTAGGAGCCCCAAATCACTCATTTCAAAGGCATTGTGGAGAGCAGTTTTGATGGATGAAATGGAAGCAACTGTGCTACCTGTGATTAGTGAGTCATCAACATATAAAAAAATAATATTCAAATTACCATCATACTTCTATAAATACATATTTGTATCTGATCTACACCTTTGGAAGTTTTGCGAGAGAAGGAAGGCATCCATCTTGGAATACCACTCTCTTGGGGCCTATTTTAACCCATATAGTGACTTCTTTAGCTTGGAAACCAAAAATGGATCAGTGATGTATCCCTCAAGATACTTCATGTATATCTCCTCATGAATATCTCCATGCAAAAATTTTGATTTAACATCCATATTATGCACTTCCCAGTGCTTAGATGCTGAAATTGCCAAAACTAGGCGGATGGAGTCAATTTTTACAACCAATGCAAAGGTCTCATGGTAGTCCACACCTTGGACCTAAGAGAAACATTTTTCCACCAGACTTGCCTTATATTTTCAGGTGCTTCCATCAGCAGCAACCTTGGTCTGAAATCCTCACTTGCATTGAACCAATTTCCTTTCTGGAGGAAGAGAAACTAGCTCCCAAGTAGTGTTTTTCTGAGGAGAATTCATCTCTTCATCCATGGAAACTTTCCATCTCGTATCCTTCCGATCATGGTAGTAGGATTTTGGGTGTGGACTAGTCATCAAATAACAATTTTTGGACAGCAAATTATCATGAAAAGAGAGCACAATACCTACTCTTTGGAAATCAGACCAGGTTCTCCTTGGATCATCCGGATTTCCAATGTTATCTCCTGCGGAGGAGAGTGTCTGTCGGGCCCATGTGGGAAGATGATTTTGTACTTAAGATTCTGATTCAGCATATGATGTTTTTTGCACACTGATATCAAAAATCATAGGATCCAAATCAGGGTCATCACCCCCAATTTCATCATCCAAATATTCAATAGAGTAGGAAGGAAATTCGGCAGTTTTCTCCTTCACTAGTTCCACCTCCTGAAGAGGCTCATCGAACTTGACACTTCTCTCGATGATGATCTGTTTTGTTTTGATATCTAGTAGCTTGAAACCTTTTGATTCATCAGGACACCCAATAAACAGACATTCTATGCTCTGCAGTTGCAAATCCCTTCTTTTATCAAGTGGAATCCGGGCCCATGCAGTGGACCCAAACACCCGCAGGTTCGACACATCCGGCTTGTGTCCGAAGTATGCTTCGAAAGGGGTATTCCCTTTCATGGATGAGTGTGGAACCCTATTTTGAATGTATTCTACAGCATGCATGGCTTCAGCCCACAAATTTGAAGCCAACTTCTTAGATTCCAACATACAGGTGGTCATCTCCTTGAGAGACCGATTCTTCCTTTCCACTACTCCGTTCTGCTGGTGAGTGTAGGGAATTGAATGTTGGACCTGAATACCACTTTGGGAGCATATGTGTAGAAAATAATTACTAACATACTCCCCTCCATTATCAGATCTCAATATCTTGATCTTAAGCCCAGAGGCATTTTCGATCAAGGCCTTCAATTTAGAAAAATTTTCACATACTTCAGACTTCTTTTTTAGAAAGAAGACCCATGTGTACATTGAAAAATCATCAACAAAATTTAGAAGATACCTTGATCCATTCATGAATGTGATAGGCATCAGACCGCTGATATCATAATGGATCATCCCCAATATGCATGTAGCTTGGTTTTCCTTCCCCCGATCGAACTTGTGCTCAGGGTTCTTTCCAACCACACAGCCCTTGAAAATTCCAGTGGTTGCCTTGATGATTGGAAGGCCTTCAACCATGGATTTTTTATGTAATTGCTGGAAATATTTGAAATTTAGATGTCCAAACCTTTCATGCCATAGCATACTAACTTCATTTCCATGAGTTAGCAGAGCGGTGGGCTTTGCATCCGCCACAAAGTGGGAGAACTCATAGGCTCTTGCATGATGGTTTACAATGCCTTTAGCAATGAGTTTCCCGGATGCAAGTTCTGTTATCTCAACATCATTTGGGCTGAAAGATACTCTCTTAGGAACTCCTGTATGTGTCCTCTAATAGACACTAAGGATATTTGATGCCAGAGATGGTACATACAAAACATTTTGAAAAATAGCCATTCTCAAGATCAACAATACCTTGTCCTTCTGAAATGATGGTGAAGTCATCTCCCATGTGGATGGGAATGGATTTTCAGGTCTCCAAGGATGAAAAGGAGTCTCTTTCAGCCATCGTTTGGTTCAAAGCTCCTGAATCAATCAAGAGTGCTTTGGACTTTGAAGTGCTTGCCATGTGGGCATGACCTTTTTCATGTTGTGGTTCCCGATCTGGCTGATCTCTCCTCCGAAAGCTTTCCGAAAGATTGATGTGATTTCTCTCAAGGAGAGAGGTAGCTTCATCAAGCTTCTTCTTCATGCAGGCATGTTCAGGGTGGAAGCCCTTCCCGCAGTATGAACACTTGACTTTTTCCTTTCCATGATGCCCTTTCCCTTTGTTCTTCCTTGAGTCGAAAGACTCATCATGCTATTGGTTTTCAACTTTAGGCTTAGGAGCTTTGAATTTAGCTTTTGGATTCTTCTGCTGCTTTCCTTTACCCTTCATATATTTGGGCTCCGATACATGGAGTGCTTGATCACAAGAGGATCTGATGATCCCCATCTGGACAAGATTATCATGTTCACTTGTTAGGGACTCAATGAAGGCATTGAGTGTAGGAATCTTCCATCTAGGGGTTGTGAGCTTCCCCGCATAGAATATAGAGACAAAAACGGAATAATCAGCTCCAATTTTGGAGATTATGGCGAGGATGAGCTGATCATCCACCTTCTCCACTTTGCATTGCTTCAAGAGTAAGACACTGTGCTTGAACTTTGTGAAAAAATCATTCAAGGTCTCAAAATTGGAAGGCTGGAGAGACATCAAATCATTTTAGAGCTGGTAAAATCTCAAATCATCCTACTTTCCATATAGGGTTTCCAATTTGTCCCAAATTTCCTTTGGAGTCTTCAATCCCGCAAGATGGAAAAGGAGATCCCGGGAAATAGAGAGGCACAAGAATCTAAATGCTTCATCCTTCTTGTTCAAGAATCTTGATTTTTCTATTGTGGAACCAGGCTCATCTTCAGTGTCCATAATGACTCTATAGAGTCCTCTGGAGCGCAGCTGAATATCCATGTCTCCTTTCCATGAGTGGAAATTGAATGGAGTCAAAAGATCTACTAAGGAGGCCATCTAGATCTGCTGGAGCGAATGCTTCACCTATAGAAAACCTGAAAATCACAAAAGAAAGGGAAATGTAAGGTCGAACAGCCTACACATTATAGGATTTCATCACACCTAACATAGTCAATCAAGCAATCTTGATCAACAAGTTCTTTGCTTGGGGTATTAAGTGGTAAGCCTTGGCTTCTGGTGCAGTGCTGGATTTTTGAGCTATTGCTCAATTTTCATGCAAAATCTATCAAAAACCTTGTTTTTGAGAGATCTGAGCTTTGTCTCGCCATGAGATCTGATTCCATATTAAATCTGTCACAGTAATCTAGGGACTAAACACAAGTCTCATCAAAGATTAATAACAATAGTCATGAAAATAGTGTGAAAGGGCTACAGAATGAGTAGCCGCACTGTATATTCACACAAACAATGAGTAATCAATTACAATGATCATGTTGCAAGCATGAATGACTACCAATTCGAATCCTCAAGGAGGTCATTCGAATTGAATGAGTGAGTCTAGCTTAACTGAATGTAAGCCACAGTCAACACTCAAGTTAACCACGATCACAACCCTAATTGACTCAACTGAGCCCTAACTGAAGTCAGAGTGCAATAAATGACTGAGTATAACTAAAATTAGGTCAAACACATGTCACAGCAATCCAACCATCAAGTGGCAGTGCTTCAATGACTCCAATGAACCCCGATGAGGTTAACTCAAGTGAAAATGAACATCAGAAGTGGTTGGAGGCGTCCCTGTTGACTCCAGTTCATTAAATAATCAATTTAATGAGGAGAGGCACCTTCACTGCTTTGTTTAACTGATTGTAACAATCAGTTAGCAATAAAGTGCATTAATGACACTCAGATCACCCCTAGAGTGCTCCAGTTAGCCTCCCCAAATGTAGGAGAAGGCTAAGTTAGCCTCCTTGACTGAAGGTAGGCGTGGGTGTGAATTGGCTGATGTCATTTAATGCTCCATTGATGTCAATTAATTTCAATAATACCTAGGATAGTGGTTTAACTAGGCCAAATTGACCAAAATGAGTGTGTATGGTGGTAAATGTCTCCAACAATAGTTTCAACAGAACTTCCTCCTTTGAATTTTGAAGGGTATTTAATTTTAATACTAGATAAAATATTGCAGACCAGAGAAATGAAACTCAATAACATAACCATTAAGGATTATTTAGTCTTGTGGAAAGGGCTACCTAGTGAGGATTCCACATGGGAAAATGAACAAGTGTTGCAACATCCTGAAATTCAATTACTTGAGGACAAGAAAAACTTGGGAAGGGAGGATTGTAATGCCCCTCCAAAGTGATGTATTAATGTTGTGTGTTCCTAAACCCTAGTGGTTCTATCCTAGGAGGGATTATTTGTAAAAAAAAAAATCATGAATGTGAAACTACTAGACTAGGATGCAAATTTATAAATTTTAATTAATCTTATGATGTTTTTAATAAATTTTATGCTAAGTAATGTCCTAGGTGACAAGGAGGGTGCATGACGAAAAGTGGAGCATGATTTGTCAACCAAAAAAGGAAACTTAGAGAAAATAAAGAAAATTCTAAAAAGAAACCAAGCAAGAAGATAGAATCCTGCCAAATCAGTCATAAGAGAGAAGCCAAGACAAAGAAGGAAACTGGAGAAAATTTGTCAGTATAAAAAGCATGAAACTTTTGGAGGTTGCAGTTTCTAAAAGAGAAAGAGGAAATTTATTCAAAAGGGAAGGAGGGATAGTTTTCTAAAGAAGTAAATTCAAGTCTTTCAAAATCACTAGGGGCACATTTTCCAAAAAATATGAAAAACTATGTCAGGGGAAAAGCAGGAAAGTGGGAAGGTTTCTCCATTCACTCATGAGGGAGAATTGGTCAAGGTGGATTGGGAATGAAGCTAAATTTCCTATATAGGAATGAGATCAAACCCCTCTCCCAACTTTTGGTCATTTTGTTTTTGGTTTTAATAGTTTTCTCTCAGTGGTTGAGTGATGTACCCCAACTGAAGCTTTGGGTGGTGTGCCCCTTTGCTAGTGGATTTCATATTTGTTCCTTATGTCAGTGCAGCCATCAAAGAAGTGTTATTTCAGGTGCTTATGTCTACTTCATCCAAGTTGTAGATCATTCTGCAAACCTTGAGGACCTCCCTTCAGTGAAATTCAATCTTCTCTCTTCTTCTTATCTATTTTATGTTATTTCGGCTATTATGAAGTATTTGTAATGAAAATTTTGATCCAAATCAGATGTATTTAATGTGATGATGTAAATTCTACCATTTAATTTCAGTTTCATGGCATATTCATCCAATTTTCATAGTTTGATTCTACGTTTCTTCCTAGCCTCAAAGCCAATCTATGGGGTTTAATACTATAAGAGGATATCTATAAGCTTCAAGTGAGATCCATTTAGACCCTCGCTAATATATTATTATGTAATTAAATATATATGAAAGTTTCACAGCATTCTGAATATTTTTGGTCAATTTTCATGAAGAGTTTTAATACCCTTCCTAGAATTCAATGAAAAGTGGTCTAGTTTTCCAGTTTGAGTGAATTAATCAGTCTAGACATATCAAATTTATTTCCTTTGTGTTATAAACATTCAATAAAATTTTTATTAATATATTCCATTCCTAAAACATAATATTAAGGACCCCTTTCCTGTGTTTGGAAATCCCAGAAGTTGAGCTTATTGCATAGTCCTAGAGACTAGTTTTTCTAATGCGAAATTTAGGATTCATTTTGGTTGTTTATGATATATTATAAACCTGAAAAATGATTATTTCAAACCCCATAAAATATTTCTATAATATTCCTAAGCTTCTTTTATCCATTGGTTTCTTGGAAACTGCTTTGTAAATGTTTTAGTTTGCACCGGTTGGGACTCCCAGAAGCCTGGTAGTAGACTTCAACCTAGCTAATGTTAGAAACCTAAAAGGGACCAACATTCAGGTTCTTAGGAACCTTAAAAATAAGTATCATCCATTTCCTTATTGATTTCACCTAAATCCCAATTTATCCCCTCATTCATCTTGCTAAATTTCCCACTTGTCAACTAGTTTGCCTTGAAGTTGTATTGCATATAGCTAGTGAGACTCAATTCTAATTTAGGTTCATTACAAAAAAAATTGATTGTTATCTCTTATTGAACTTTGATTAGATATGTTATATCATAAGGATAACTTCCAAGATATTTATTGTTGTTCTTAACGGAAAAAATTATGCAATCTAGGTGACATATATGGAGACCTTGTTGAAAAGCAAAGGACTGTGGTGGTACACAAAGACTGTTGTTGATAATCCGACAGATTTCAATGGTAAGTTTATCATTGACTATAAAATTGATGAATTTTTTGGTATAACATGAACTAAATATCAAGGTATTTTCACTTTCATACAAGTGAGATCGATTGTCCTCATGTCGTCTAGAATATCCTGAAGAATCTCTTCAACAAGATAAATTAATATAACTAAAATTGGGCAAATGTGGCAAGGATTTTCCAAATAAGGATGGATAGATCATTGAGATAGTTCTAATGAATTTGAAGACACCATATGATGTTTTATGTTCCTCCTTTTGTCCCAATTGGATATCATACAAGAAAGATGGTAAGGATTCTACCTTTGATACTTTTTGTGATTTGTTGATTAAGGACCAACAAAAGTTGCTTGAAGAATGGAAGCTGTTGGGAAATAGGGCAGACCTGGGTTTTAATCCTTTTGCTTCGCACCAACAAAAGACCCATAGTGTTGGCCTTTCCGGCAACAACCTGCGAACAGGTTGCAATCTCAACCGAAACAGCTATGGGGTGCCGCAGAATCATATTTCTGCAAGCAGAGAGGGATATTAATGTACCTTATCCTTTAATAACTTATAATCAATAACCATAGAGCTCCGACATTCATATATATACAACTTCATAGATAAATAAACAAACAGTGACTTGCTTAACCCGTTACTGGGAATTCACAACGAAGCTATTTATTAGCAGTGATCTTACTTATCAGATTTATCTAATTATCAATGCATACAAGAACATGAAGACAATAACACAAAGAACCACAACACCAGATATAACGTGGTTCACCCCCAGTGTAGGGGTTACGTCCACAGAACTGTGTTTTATTCAACTTTCTACAAAATCACAGTTCTGATCTGCGCACTCAGCTGCAGATCTCTTCAAGTATCTTAAGCCGCGCACACAGTAGTAGGCCTCTGCGTACACAGCTGCAGAGGTCGTCCACGCACACAGATGGGACTAACCCTTTCCTTACAAAATAGCCTTAGCTTCACCTTAATTCTCTTTACATCCAAAAACCTAACCTTACATCTTTACACAAGTGCCTATTTATACAGCGCACTATTTACAAAAACATGGATTCAAACCATGGGCACCTCGAACCCTAAACCATGTTCTTAAACCATGGGTTTATTACAACAGAGGACTTTGACTCAACCCCCGACACCCCTAAGACTATTTTGAGTCAAAACCCACGGAGTTACCCACCTTAAGGACCGTTAGGGTGCGCACCTCAACAGAATCTTGGTAAAAATCGCCAAGCTCACTTACTGAAAAGAAAGGTCAAGACAAACATTAAAGAACATGGTTGATGTGATCATTGACCAAAATGTATTGACAAACCTACAAAGGGGATACTGAAAATCCATTTTCAATGAAGAAGGATCATAAGAAGAAGAAATGTTGATATTGTACAAACGAGGACATGTTAGAAGAACTCTTGGAAGAAGATGAAGCATTTAGACCTCCTGAAAATCATATCTTGTTTTTCATCACCTTCAAGGAATTACATGCATGCACCTATCAGATAGAATGGATAGTATATCCTGGATGCATGCATCACATGGATAAAAATGTCTCTCTATTATCATCCTTGAGTGGAGAAGCAAAGAAAAATATTTATGTAGCTGATGATTTCACCCTCACTATTGCTGGAAATGGAGATGTTGAATTCCAACATAGTAGAATATCAAATGTCTACTACATGCCTAGTTTGAGTGTTGATTTGTTGTTGGTTTCTCAACTGATGAACACTAACAATATTGTTGAGTTTAGGTTGGATCACTTTATCGTTAAGGATATGAGGCTTGGGGAAGTAGCTATTTCTTATGTTGGAATAATCAAAACCCATCTCAAGACTTAGGATAAAATAATTAATCTTTTTTATTAATTTTCTAGGTCCTACACTAGCTAGTTTGCACCCAATTCCATTTATGAGGTCAAAATTGCCCAAACTACCTCCTAGAATGAATTAGAAATATACTAGATAAGATTTTGACAACTCTGCAGTCTTCCTAGATTGGAAAGTGCGCTTTTTCAGGAGTTTCCATCTTTTATGTAGTTTTAAGGCAAAAGCTAAAGCTAATTTTAAGGTAGATTGCCTTGTTTTTTGCACCAAATCACCTCCCTTATTTTCCTCATGTAAAATCATGATAAATTCCACTTTCCTTCACTTATGAGATGTAACTAGTCATTCATAAAATTCGTGAGCATCTTGACTAGTTTGGAAAGCGTTTTATGCACCTATGGGGTATTTTAGCTAGTTTAGTAAGCATACTTTTGTACTGATTCGAATAGCATACTAATGCTTTCGAATCCTTGGAGTATCTACATAATGAGCATGATTTATATATTTAATGATGGATGATGTAAATTAATATCAACAACAATTTATGTTATTCAACATATTCAGTCTCTTTTTGAGTGTTTCTTGCATAGTTTTCAAGCAATTTTGTGAGTTCAATTGATCTAAGCTTGGGCTTAATTTCCACATGGTATCATATCCTTGGTAGCTCGATTGTTATCCTCTTATAATTTCTTCTTTTGCATGGTCAATATCGCTCACTGGGAGCGAATATTGTTTGTTCAAGGGAACAGTTTCTGAAGAATAGATCAATCTCAACAAATCATCTTGACTCTATTCAACTATTTCGAATGGAAGGCAAGGATGGAGATTTCAATGAGGAGTAAAGGCCTCTATAGAGTGACCATGGAAACTAAAGCTGATCCTAATTCAGTAGCATAGAAGATCAAATGGCATAATTGGAGAGATGAGGTGTATGGTCTCTTATGTCTTAGCATTTCCAGAGACCTTCTATTTCATCTTGATGGATTGTCATATCCAGATGAAGTATGGGAGAAAATTCAAGAATTATTTGGGAAGACAGATAAGATGACGGGTCATCAACTAGAGAACGAGTTGATATCACCAAGTCCAATCAACTTCGAATCCTTGCAAGTATACTTCTCCAAGTTTAAATCATTGGTTTTGCAACTAAAACAGTGTGGTTTTGATAAAGAATATGAAAAACTAATCTTAGACATCCTTTAGAATATTGGCCATAATTTCTCAGTATTTGTTTCAACCTTCCATGCCACCAATTTGACAGTTCAAAACTAAATATGCCTTCAATGGCAGATTTCATGGAATCATTGACTTGGGATGAACACAAATTGGTAATGATGGGCACCATAAAACCTTCCAAAGATCAAGATTTGGTTGTTGGAGATTCTAATTTTGATTCCAAAGGAAAGAATAAGGCTAATAAGCCTCCAGATAAAAAAGGATACAAGTCTAAGTCTCAAGACGAGTCCTCAAACTCCAAGAAGAAATTTCAAAAGAAGAAAGGTAAAGGTGAACATAGAAAGTGTGCATATTGTGGAAAGAGATTTTATCCTGAGAGCTCTTGCATGAAGAAGCAGATTGATATGCTTACTCAAATCCTAGAGAAGAACAACATCTCCCTTCCCGATGGTGCAATGCCACAAATAAGAAGGAAGGAGGATCCAGTTTCAAAGATAAGGAGAGAGTTCATGCCCTATTTGCAAGAATTATAATATCTCCTTCCTTTATCATCGATTCTGGAGATTCTATGCACATGGTTTCAACAAAGGAATCCTTCTCATCTCTTGATGATGTGAATAGTCCAAATATTTTTCTAGGATATGACTCAGAAACTGAAAGAAAGGGTAAAGGTAGCATTGATTTTGACCATGGTTCCTTCAATAATGTTTTGTATGTCCCAGGTCTTGTTGCTTATCTCTTGTCAATTTATCAGATGACCAACACCGGGTCTCCTATGAAGGTTTTTTTATCTCCCAATGATGTTGAAATATCTAATATTGTGAATGGTAGAGCCATTGATAAAAAATTTAAGGATCGTAGTTCGAAAGTCTACAGGTTCTCACACTTCATGCCTTCCTCTAACCCCTCTGATCTACTCACCCATGCCAACGAAGAAAGCAATATTTGGCATGAGAGGTTTGGTCATCTAAAATATAAATACCTTTCATATTTGTGTGAAAAATATATGGTCTTAGGGTTTCCAAATATAAATTTTTCCAAAGGAATCTGTCAAGGTTGCATTCTAGGAAAGCATCTAGAGCATACGTATGAGAGAGTAGATCATGAGCGAACCTCTGCACCTATTGAGCTCATCCACAATGGAATTTTTGGTCCCTTCCCTCATATGTCCATTATTCAAGACAAGTATGTATTAACCTTCATAGATGAATTTTCCAGGTACTGTTGGGTTTACTTCCTTAACCTCGAGTCTCCAAATATATGGTCTTAGGGTTTCCAAATATAAATTTTTCCAAAGGAATCTGTCAAGGTTGCATTCTAGGAAAGCATCTAGAGCATACGTATGAGAGAGTCGATCATGAGCGAACCTCTGCACCTATTGAGCTCATCCACAATGGAATTTTTGGTCCCTTCCCTCATATGTCCATTATTCAAGACAAGTATGTATTAACCTTCATAGATGAATTTTCCAAGTACTGTTGGGTTTACTTCCTTAACCTCGAGTCTCTAGTTTTTTACCACTTCAAGGTTTTTAAAGCCTTGGTTGAAAACCAGTCTAGGAGGGAGCTCAAGATCCTCAAATCTGATAATGGTGGTGAATATGTTAATTCTGAGTTCATTAAATATTAAGAATATGTAGGTATATATATGCAACACTCTATTCCTTACACACCTTAGCAAAATGGTGTGACTGAGAGAAAGAACAAAAGTCTCAAGGAGATGGCTAGTTATATACTAGGATTCTAAAACATTTCCACCAAAGTTTTAAGTTGAAGCTATAAATTGTGCAACCTACATCCCAAATAGGGTGCCTCACAAGCATCTTGATGGATTTACTCCCTTCCAATATTGGAGTGGATACAAGCCTGATGTGTCTCATTTCAGGATTTTTGGCTCAAGGGCATGGGCTAGAATTCCATTGGAGAAAAGGAGGGCTTTGGAACCCCAAATCCAAGAGTTCCTATTTGTTGGGTAATTTGAATATTCAAAAGGGTAAAATATGATCAACATGAGAACTCAAAAATCCTTCATTTACAGGAGTGTTCATTTTGAAGAAGAGCCTATGGTAGCAGCAGAAATTGGAGAGTCCTCATCACCTCCTCCACCTTTGTTTGTAAGTGAAGAAACTAACGAACTTTATGATTCTGATATGGCTGATAATTATGATTTTATTTCATATCCAAACATCCCCACAGGGCCAAATTGGGAAGAAAATAGCATCCAAGAAGTTGGAGAACTAGCTGGGAATCCTAGTGATTCTGGGAGGACTAGATCTCAATTCAAAAGTACCCTTTATGTCAAGGACCCTTTCTTTGCTGATAAGTGTTTTATAATGATTTAATCTGACCCTGAGACATATGAAGGAGCATATGAATACCCAATATGGAAAACAACCATGAAGGAGGAATTTTATTCGCTCCAAAAGAACGACACATGGGAACTAGTCATTCTCCCCCCAGGGAGAAAGCTATTCAAGTGTAAGTGGGTTTTAAAAACTATATTTTATATTGATGGTTATCCTATAAAGTATAATATGATTTTAATGGAAAATTTCTTCTCTCAAGTCCAAGGCATTGAGTTCAATGATACCTTTGCACCAGTTGCAAAGATGGACTCCATAAGACTAGTTTTTCCCATTGCAGCTTCCAAGCAGTGGGAGGTACATCACATGGATGTGAAGAGTGAATTTATACATGGTGATATGAAAAAATAAATATATATGTATCCTCCATAAATTTTTGTGACTAATCTATATCTTATGTGCAGGTTGAAGAAATCATTGTATGGGCTAAAACAAGCTCCCAACGCTTGGTATGCCAAGATTGATGGATTTTTCTATCACTGAAATATTGTAGATGAAAGTATGATACAAATGTATATTTTAATTTTATTTATGTTTCTTTAATCATTATTGTATTGTATGATCTTCTGGTCACTGGAATTTCCAAGAAATAAATTGCCTCCTTGAAGGATGCAATGAACCATTCCTTCTCTATGACTGATTTGGGTTTGTTAAGCCAATTTTTGGGACTTGAGATTTCTCAATCAGATCTTGGAATCAAAGTACATCAGTCCAAGTATGCTTCAGATCTATTGAATAAGTTCAGAATGAAGGATTGCAATCCAAGAAATACTTCTTTCCTTTCAGGAGTTAAGCTTGAAGAAGAGTAGTCAACTCCATTGGAAAACAACACCTTGTATAGGAAAATGGTTGGTTGTCTTCTTTATTTGACTCATACTTGACCTGATATATCTTATGTAGTGAGTGTGTCTTCCAAAACTTTGGGACTGCTTCTCCCTGTGTATAAACTCAGGACTGGTGGTGGAGGACAGCCAACACCCAAGAAAAATTCTTCCTATTGTGGCTACCTTAGAATACCCCCAAAAAAATCAGAGCTAACAAACTTTAAAAATTTCATGTCTATTGTAGCTGCTACAGTACCTGAAATTTTCCTCAGTGCACAGCGTGAAATTCCTCAGATGCAACTTGATAGCTAGTTTAATTTTTTCATTACCATGTAGGCATATTTCCCTTACTCCATTACCACCCTATCATCAAATTGGTGGTATTCCCCAATTTTCTATACTTAGAGGCCAAGTATTGAACCATAGCTCTAATACCACTTGCCATATATGTGGCAAATCCGGTAGAACTTTTGGGCTAATGGATAACTCCCTCAATACCACAAACTAAAAATTTATTCTCTAATACCATTATGTAATGTCCCTAGCCACCTTTGTAACCCTTCAAGGTATCAGGTGGCATTATTCATCTACACAAACATCTATTTCTTCATATGTTCTTTGGGTTCTCTCTAGTGGCCTTCCTACCTTCATTGGGAATTATATTCCATGTTTGTCCTAATATTTTGGATCCAATCCATCTAAAATTCTTGTGCACACTTTCACATGGTTCTTCATTGGTTCATCCCCAACATGAAACTTCTAAAGTTCCACCTCCAAAGAGGCCCTTCCAATATGTCAGATCCGATACATCAAATATTTCCTTTCGAATTCCTCCTGATCCTTTCCCTTTCTATAATGGATGAATCCTCCTATTTCCTTCCTCCAACAAGGCATCCCTAATCCTATCGAATCTGATACATCAAAACTCACCTATTAGTTTTATCTCCAAATACCTTTAAGGACACATTTCCAATACCCCAATATCGATACTCTAGTTTAGATATGGTGTTCCCATTCCATCGAGTATGATACACTGGAAACCTGCTCTTAGAACCTTCTGCATATACTCTGTTGCAACTTTCTCGATATAACATTTTTTATACATCACTTCCAATTTACCATTGGACTTCATTCCATTGGGGTTTCATGCATATTCATTGACATCGATTCTTGATGCTCCAGCTCCGATACACCAAATCCTGCTACATCGATATTTCCCCACCTTATCCTTTCCAATAATTCTCTGATACCAAATTCCCAATACATCTCCTCTAATGTATCATTAAACTTCGCTCTATTGAGGTTTCCTTCTTACACCTTCTGCAACAATATATGATGATTGATTTTTGATGAGGACCTCCTCAACACATCAGTATCGCTACATGTGAATTCTCAACTCCATCAATTTTCCTCCAAGCACTCTCTACCGGTTTCGATGGAAACTAGGCTCCAACAAAATATTCCCAAAACATCAAGTCCGGATCCATTAAGATCCTCGTTCCATTTAAACTCCTTGAATACACCTTGGACACATCTCTTGATGAGTGCTATCTGATATTCTTGTTGGGATTTGAACATCAAGAGACCTTCATTTCTTCCTTACCTACAGTCCCCAATAGTTTACTTCCAATGAACCTTGTTTAAAGGAATGTACTTAGTTGATATCTAGGTTTTCTCGTGAATTGAGACGATGAATTCCCTCACAATCTAATCTCAAATTCCAAGGTCATTGGGTCTATTCAAGCCTATAACAATATGCATGATTATACCTGTATGTGTTTACATTTATAGTTACTCATTCAAACAAGCCATTCCACATGCAACCAAATAAATCTACATGTGCTTAAGCCAAATTAACATAGTCAGCTTGAATGCATGTTGTCAAAACTGGTATAGACATTCACATTGATATTTTTCATATTCATAGACCACTTAATACAAAAAATAGATATATTCATTCCATTCAACATTAGTTTATGATGAATTGAAATCAACAAAACACATCAAATAAATACTTATCTTGAAAGAATTTTTCTCAAGCAATTGGTTGGGAAAAGCAACATTCCACCCAATCGTAGCTACTTTGTCTAGCATATACTCTTTTTGTTGAGAGGTGGTGCAGGTGAAAGGAACAATAAAAATATAATTTATTATTCATGCAATCTCAAACCAACAGCAAATTTGTAACAAACTTAGCTTGGAAATCTCTACTAAATATTTTAAGAATATACCTATAGTTTTGATATACCTCTCAAAGCGTCAACCAATACTCAAATTTCACCTACAAATTCAATTGTTGAGGTTCGGGTCTGGAAATCATTGTTAATAATTGAAACATGAAGAAATAGAATCTTGAACCTGTTTTTCTTTTTATAGGAACGATTGACACACAAGAAATACGCTTCAATATGTAGGAAACCAAAATTCTACAAGAAGAGTACGCTGTTGCAGGATCCATTGCTCTAGGAAGAATTACATTGTTGTGGGATGAATCACATTGCTACAAGATACCCCATTGAACCTCAATTATAAACACATACCTCTAATTCATTGGTTCCACTTGATGGAAGCATCTTCTAGTCATTCAAAGTCAAACTTTGATGCCTTAGACCAACAGTCTCTCATCCTTGCTAAGCAATTCAATAAAACTTTGTCCTGGAATAGAGCATTAACAAATGTTCCAATACATAAATAAACCGATTCAAAATGAGTGTGAATAGACCTGTAGAATGTATTAAAGGTGCTAGCACAATTTCAAAAGGATGAGCAAAAAATAAAATAATGTGTTCACAACAGGAAGATCAACGCCTTGGTTGATTTAAACCATAGAGACCAATTACATTAAACATTTCCTCATTGATTCACAACACAAATCCAAAACAAAAACACTATGCAACAATATTCGAGCACAATTAAATTGTTCGAATTGATCGACCCATAAATAGGATCTTTTTTCATAAATCAAATACATTGTAATCCAAGTGTGGTGATGAACACACAAAAATTTTCACAACATTGATCATTTACATTCAAATCTTCACCATCTGCAATCCAACCCTTGAAAAGCTTTATTTTGGATTTTTCATCACAACCATTAGATAAATAAAATCCAAAACAATAGGATCATATTTTCTATTTTAGTAAAAGAAAACCTAACTGACCCTATTTCACTCAACTATCAATTTTCACTCAATAAAGAGATCGAATCTCTTTTTTTAATTCTCCCTAATCTATGGAAACAAAAATTTAAATCCAAATATTTTCTTTTAAAAACATATATTTTGGACTTCTAGATATCTGAGTGGGATATTTGCTCAATGTTAGAGTTTTCACTTTAATTCAATTTTATTAGTATCTTTAATTGAAAGAATAACAATCAAAACAAGGGGCGGCAGGGGGGGGGGAGTTTTCGTCACTTCGGATGGATCTCTAGATATTAAGTTCGCTTGGGGGCTTGGCGATGACACAAATAATATGGCTGAAGCCTTGGCTTTATGGCAAGGACTGGGGATAGCCAAGACACTGGAAATATCTAATTTAACTATTATTGGAGATTCTAGAATTGTTATATGTGCTCTAACTAAAAACCTTATGCCTAACCAAATGACCCTGAGGCAGCTAATTCACAAAATCGTGGCGCAAGTCTCCTCCTTCAAAAAAATTGAATTCTTCCATGTTTTGAGGAAAAACAACTCTAAAGAGGACTATGAGGCTAATAAAGGCTCCTCCCTTATCCCTGGGGAGCTTATTCTCAATGGATAGGGTTCTTTCTGCTCGCCCCCATAGGTCCGAGGTCTTATTGTGGACTTCCCCTATGTGGGTCCCAGTCCGAAGGTTCGCTCTGTGCCGATTGGACGTAAGGACAGATGGCATTTGCAGTTCACATGGCTTGGTGTCGGTTGATGGGGTGAGTTTAAATGCCTTGCTTGGGCAGTCTTATTGAACGGTGTGAAGACAGGTGCCTCAACTCAGTTTCGTCCCGCATATTAAGGTTTTCAGGAAAGCTGACCTCATGTCTGCACATGGTTTGACATCGAGGGGAAATGTTGGTTTAATGGCTTACCTTGATATGGTCTTCTCATCTAAGGAGAAATCTACAGAATTCCTGTCGAAGCTGGCTGAACCAAATGTTATCATGGCAGTCTTTACTACTCGCGCATTTGAAGTTCTAATGATGTCTGGTGAGAAGGTAGAGGAGTCTTTTTCGAACCTAGAAAACTCAAGCATTTTCATAATTGCTCACGTGCTGGAAATTAAGGTGATTCCAAGCCCCCTGGGAATCATGGATTTAAAGGGTTGGTATGCTGAGAATGGAAGCATGCAGAACATGGTTTTCCTTGGCTCTCTCCAAGAGCTCTGTCAACTCGCTATTGCTAAGAGTTTGCTAATAATTAAGATGGATGCGGGGTCCTCGTCTGTCGTTGCGCCTGTCAATCCAAATCCTGTGGACATGAAAGTGAGAGAGCTAAAGCACGATCTTAAGATGCTGCAGAATCAGTTCAATGCTATTGATTATGAATGCGAAAGGAGATTGGAACATGTGAATAAAGATTTGGCCTTCCTACACAAGAAGTTTAAGCAGAAGGTGAAGCGGACTAAAAATTCATTAACCAGGAAGATAGTCGAGCTGGAAATAAAGGTAAACAAGCTTGCTCTTAAACTTGTTAAACATGAAGCTTCTGGTGCTAGGATGTCCTCCAGCTCAAATGGATAGAAGTCGTTTCTGGAATTGCTATGGCTCGTCATCTTGCATGTACATGCCTCTTTATTAATCTGCATATTTGTAGTTTCTTAGTTAATCTGCATAGTGGTAGTTTTTCAGTTATTTACTATGTTATGAATGGGTTTAAGGTCTCCGACTGCTTATGTTTTCGCTTCCACGAGGGAATTTTGGTGGCTTTAAAGCCCTTTGCCACTCCCACAAGGGCACCTCTGACTCCTCATGTATCTAATTCTTATGTTTTCTACTGCCGCTACCGTGAGGGAATTTTGTAATCTGGACCCTTTTTGGTGGTTACACCACCTCCCAATATAATATAATTGCTTCTGTCTAAAAAAAACAATCAAAACAAAACACAAAAGAAACGAGAATTTTCCTTGAGGAAACCATAAAGGTGAAAAACCTGCAACTTCCTCAGAGATATATTTTCCACTAATACAATATCACAAAATGTAAAACCCAAAAATTGGAAGTCTTTTGTCGCTCTCTCTATTTCTCCTAGATAACGAACTCGTCTTCTCTCTCTCCTCATGTGAATTTGAGTGAGTGAGTGTGTGTGTAAATGAGGGAGGGAACCTCCCTCATTTATACCCTTGAAGTGATTGACCTAAAACCTAAGTAGGTCGACCTCTTGACCTAGTAGGGTCAACTTCTCTCTTGGGAGACTCAAAAATACTTTTTACATTATTTCTTCTGGGGTGCTACTGCCCCAAATTACAACGAAGGTTTTACCTCAATGACCTTTCATGACCAAACATAATAATGACATCCCCGAACAAAGGAAAAACATCTTCGACTGAGGTACAAAAAAATACAATAATAATATACAATAGAATTTCTTCTGAAGTTACATTTAAAGCAACACTCCTTCTTATATAGGAAGGTATTCTCTCACCATAGTCATCAACACTCTGGACACATCATCATTGTTGGATCATCATCTCCATTGCTATTGTAGTCCTCATTTTTTTTATCATTGATTAGTGACATCTTTCGAACCTATCTGTCATAAGAAGTTCTATAGAGATAGCCCTTTTTCATGCTAGATGTAGGCCTAGCTCACATCTAGGTCTTCATCATATCCACAAATAATCCATCACATAGCTACATCCCAAGACCACTCATTACATTTCCACAGCAATCACCTGAGTCTCCTACCATCATCTCATCATATCTAGATCATCTCATCATCACACATGGAAAGAAGCCCAGATGCATACCTCATGTCCAATAGACTGCATGTGTCTCTCAACTTGTGAGTACATCCGAGGAGAACCCTAGTTGCATTACGTCTCTCAATGGTTAGCCTGCATATAGAAGCATGGGAGCAGAGCTAGGAGAACCCCAAGTGCATTACGTCCCAAGGACAACCTACATCTTCCACCATGTGAGAACCATCCTAGGCACACACAAAGTGTCTTTGTGACACGTGGACCTCTCATCGTCTCCAGCATGGGAGTGTAGGAAAGAGCACCCCAAGTGCATTACGTTCTAAGGACCACTTGCATCTGCATCTTTGAGTCTCATCACTCCATCTTTCTAGGGGCCTCGATCTGGATGACACCAAGCCTCTCTATGAAGTATTCAAACTTCACTATGTCTAGTAGCTTGGTCAACACCTCGGATATTTGCTCATTTATTGCCGCATACTAGAGCTTCACTGCTCCTTTATGCACCATATCCCAGATATACTGATTCTTGACTCAATATGCTTCGACTTGCCATGGAACACCAAGTTCTCCAACAACTTCACACAACTCTGGTTGTCACAAAATATACAAGTCACCTCTAACTCGAGATAAAACAAATCTGATAGTAGCTTCAAAATCCATGCTTCCTCAAAACTAGTTGAACAGGCTGCAACATACTCTACTTTGGTTTTACTTAGCACCATGCATGATTGCTTCTTGCTAAACCAAGAGATCATACCAGATCCCAAACTAAAGCAGCATCTCAAAGTGCTCTTGATCCCATACTTAATTGTGCCCTTTTCGTACCTTAATACATGTTTTGCAGCAATCAAGTGAGCATGTCTCGGATCCATCAGGAACTGGCTGAAGGTGCTCATGGTAAAGCATATGTCTAGCCTCATGTTCATCAAGTACATCAACAAACCAATCATTTTTCGATATATCGTGGCATCAACTGTCTCTAATAAAGCATCACATAGTAGCTTCAAGTTTGATTCCATTGGTGTGGCCATTCCCTTACAGTCCATCATTCTAAACCTCTTCAGAATCTCCACTACATATTTTCCTTAACCAAGGAAGATCCCATCCTCACCCTGCCACACCTCCATGTCTAAGAAGTAATGCATCATTCCTAGGTACTTTATCTTAAACTTAGCAACAAGCTTATTCTTTGCATCTGCAATGAGCTCATCCTCACCTGTCAAAAACAAGTCATCTACATATAGCAGGAGTATCACTGGTATTCCACCTTGAACCTTGAAGTAAAGGTTGGAATGTAATTTACTCTTGGTAAATCCTAAGCTCATTAGGAACTTGTACATCCTGTCGTCCGTCGTTGCGCCTATCAATCCAAGAGGTTTTCTTCACTCCGGATGGATCTCTAGATATTAAGTTTGCTTGGGGGCTTGGCGATGACACAAACAATATGGCTGAAGCCTTGGATTTATGGCAAGGACTGGGGATAGCCAAGACACTGGAAATATCTAAGTTAACTATTATTGGAGATTCTAGAATTGTTATATGTGCTCTAACTGAAAGCCTTATGCCTAACCAGATGACCCTGAGGCAGCTAATTAACAAAATCGTGGCGCAAGTCTCCTCCTTCAAACAAATTGAATTCTTCCATGTTTTGAGGAAAAACAACTCTACAGAGGACTATGAGGCTAATAAAGGCTCCTCCCTTATCCCTGGGGAGTTTATTCTCAATGGCTAGGGTTCTTTTTGCTCACCCCCATAGGTCCGAGGTCTTATTGTGGGCTTCCCCTATGTGGGTCCCAGTCCGAAGGTTCACTCTGTGCCGGTTGGACGTAAGGACAGATGGCATTTGCAGTTCACATGGCTTGGTGTCAGCTGATGGGGCGAATTTAAATGCCTGGCTTGGGCATTCTTATCGAACGGTGTGAAGACAGGTGCCTCAACTCAGTTTCGTCCCACATATTAAGGTTTTCGGGACAGCTGACCTCATGTCTGCAAATGGTTTGACATTGAGGGGAAATGTTGGTTTAATGGCTTACCTTGATATGGTCTTCTCGTCTAAGGAGAAATCTACAGCATTCCTGTCGAAGCTGGCTGAACCGAATGATATCATGGCAGTCTTTACTACTCGCGCATTTGAAGTTCTGATGATGTCTAGTGAGAAGGTAGAGGAGTCTTTTCGAACCTAGAAAACTCAAGCATTTTCATAATTGCGCGCGTGCTGGAAATTAAGGTGATTCCAAGCCCCTTGGGACACATGGATTTAAAGGGTTGGTATGCTGAGAATGGAAGCATGCAGAACATGGTTTTGCTTGGCTCTCTCCAAGAGCTCTGTCAACTCGGTATTGCTAAGAGTTTGCTAATAATTAAGATGGATGCGGGGTCCTCGTCCGTCGTTGCGCCCGTCAATCCAAATCCTGTGGAGATGAAAGTGAGAGAGCTAAAGCACGATCTTAAGATGTTGCAGAATCATTTCAATGCTATTGATTATGAATGCGAAAGGAGATTGGAACATGTGAATAAAGCTTTGGCCTTCCTGCATAAGAAGTTTAAGTAGAAGGTGAAGCGGACTAAAAATTCGTTAACCAGGAAGATAGTCGAGCTGGAAATAAAGGTAAACAAGCTTGCTCTTCAACTTGTTAAACATGAAGTTTCTGGTGCTGGTATGTCCTCCAGCTCGGATGGATAGAAGTCATTTCTGGAAGTGCTATGGCCCGTCCTCTTGCATGTACATGCCTCTTTGTTAATATGCATATTTGTAGTTTCTTACTTAATCTGCATAGTGGTAGTTTTTCAGTTATTTACTATGTTATGAATGGGTTTAATGTCTCAGACTGCTTATGTTTTCGCTTCCACAAGGGCATTTTGGTGGCTTTAAATCCCTTTGCCACTCCCACAAGGGCACCTCTGACTCCTCATGTATCTAATTCTTATGTTTTCTACTGCCACTACCATGAGGGAATTTTGTAATCCGTACCCTTTTTGGTGGTTACACCACCTCCCAATATAATATAACCGCTTCTGTCTAAAAAAAACAATCAAAACAAAACACAAAAGAAACGAGAATTTTCCTTGAGGAAACAATAAAGGTGAAAAACCTGCAACTTCCTCAGAGATATATTTGCCACTAATACAATATCACAAAATGTAAAACCCAAAAATTGGAAATCTTTTGTCGCTCTCTCTATTTCTCCTAGATAATGAACTCATCTTTGCTCTCTCCTCATGTGAACTTGAGTGAGTGAGTGTGTGTGTGTAAATGAGGTAGGGAACCTCCCTCATTTATACCCTTTAAGTGATTGACCTAAAACCTAAGTAGGTCGACCTCTTGACCTAGTAGGGTCAACTTCTCTCTTGGGAGACTCAAAAATACTTTTTACATTATTTCTTCTGGGGTGCTACTGCCCCAACTTACAACGAAGGTTTTGCCTCAATGACCTTTCATGACCAAACATAATAATGACATCCTCAAACAGAGGAAAAAAATCTTCGACTAAGGTACAAAAAAATACAATAATAATATACAATAGAATTTCTTCTGAAGTTACACTTAAAGCAACACTCCTTCTTATCTAGGAAGGTATTCTCTCACCACAGTCGTCAACACTCTGGACATGTCATCATCATTGGATCATCATCTCCATTGCCATTGTAGTCCTCATTTTTTTTTATCATTGATTAGTGACATCTTTCGAACCTATCTGTCATAAGAAGTTCTATAGAACCAGCCCTTTTTCATGCTAGATGTAGTCCTAGATCACATCTAGTTCTTCATCATATCCACAAATAATCCATCACATAGCTACATCCCAAGACCACTCATTACATTTCCACTGCAATAACCTGAGTCTCCTACCGTCATCTCATCATATCTAGATCATCTCATCATCGCACATGGAAAGAAGCCCAGATGCATACCTTATGTCCAATAGACCGCATGTGTCTCTCACCTTGTGAGTACATCCGAGGAGCACCCTAGTTGCATTACGTCTCTCAATGCTTAGACCGCATCTAGAAGCATAGGAGCAGAGCTAGGAGCACCCCAAGTGCATTAGGTCCCAAGGACAACCTACATCTTCCACCATGCGAGAACCATTCTAGGCACACACAAAGTGTCTTTGTGACCCATGGAACTCTCATCGTCTCCAGCTTGGGAGTGTAGGAAAGAGCACCCTAAGTGCATTACGTTCTAAGGACCACTTGCGTCTTTCGCCATGCAAGAACCATACCTAGTGCATCTGCATCTTTGAGTCTCATCACTCCATCTTTCTAGGGACCCCGATCTGGATGACACCAAGCCTCTCTATGAAGTATTCAAACTTCACTATGTCTAGTAGCATGGTCAACACCTCGGATATTTGCTCATTTATTTCCGCATACTAGAGATTCACTGCTCCTTTATGCACCATATCCCAGATATACTGATTCTTGATCTCAATATGCTTCGACTTGCCATGGAACACCAAGTTCTCCAACAACTTCACACAACTCTGGTTGTCGCAAAATATACAAGTCACCTCTAACTCGAGATAAAACAAATATGATAGTAGCTTCAAAATCCATGCTTCCTCACAACTAGTCGAACAGGCTGCAACATACTCTACTTTGGTTTTACTTAGCACCATGCATGATTGCTTCTTGCTAAACCAAGAGATCATACCAGATCCCAAACTAAAGCAGCATCTCAAAGTGCTCTTGATCCCATACTTAATTGTACCCTTTTCGTACCTTAATACATGTTTTGCAGCAATCAAGTGAACATGTATCGGATCCATCAGGAACTGGCTGAAGGTGCTCATGGTAAAGCATATGTCTAGCCTCGTGTTCATCAGGTACATCAACAAACCAATCATTTGTCGATATATCATGGCATCAACTGTCTCTAATGAAGCATCACACAGTAGCTTCAAGTTTGATTCCATTGGTGTGGTCATTCCCTTACAGTCCATCATTCTAAACCTCTTCAGAATCTCCACTGAATATTTTCCTTAACCAAAGAAGATCCCATCCTCACCCTGCCACACCTCCATGTCTAAGAAGTAATGCATCATTCCTAGGTACTTTATCTTAAACTTAGCAACAAGCTTCTTCTTTGCATCTGCAATGATCTCATCCTCACCTGTCAAAAACAAGTCACCTACATATAGCAGGAGTATCACTGGTATTCCACCTTGATTGAAGTAAAGGTTGGAATGTAATTTACTCTTGGTAAATCCTAATGTCATCAGGAACTTGTACATCCTGTCGTTCATCGTTGCGCCTGTCAATCCAAGAGGTTTTCTTCACTCCGGATGGATCTCTAGATATTAAGTTTGCTTGGGGGCTTGGCGATGACACAAACAATATGGCTGAAGCCTTGGCTTTATGGCAACGACTGGGGATAGCCAAGACACTGGAAATATCTAAGTTAACTGTTATTGGAGATTCTAGAATTGTTATATGTGCTCTAACTAAAAACCTTATGCCTAACCAAATGATCTTGAGGCAGCTAATTCACAAAATCGTGGCGCAAGTCTCCTCCTTCAAAAAAAATGAATTCTTCCATGTTTTGAGGAAAAACAACTCTAAAGAGGACTATGAGGCTAATAAAGGCTCTTCCCTTATCCCTGGGGAGCTTATTCTCAATGGCTAGGGTTCTTTCTGCTCACCCCCATAGATCCGGGGTCTTATTGTGGGCTTCCCCTATGTGGGTCCCAGTCCGAAGGTTCGCTCTGTGCCGGTTGGACGTAAGGACAGATGGCATTTTCAGTTCACATGGCTTGGTGTCGATTGATGGGGCGATTTTAAATGCCTGGCTTGGGCAGTCTTATCGAACGGTGTGAAGACAGGTGCCTCAACTCAGTTTCGTCCCGCATATTAAGGTTTTCAGGGCAGCTGACCTCATGTCTGCACATGGTTTGACATCGAGGGGAAATGTTGGTTTAATGGCTTACCTTGATATGGTCTTCTCGTCTAAGGATAAATCTACAGCATTCCTGTCGAAGCTGGCTGAACCGAATGTTATCATGGCAGTCTTTACTACTCACACATTTGAAGTTCTGATGATGTCTGGTGAGAAGGTAGAGGAGTCTTTTCGAACCTAGAAAACTCAAGCATTTTCATACTTGCTCGGGTTCTGGAAATTAAGGTGATTCCAAGCCCCCTGGGACTCATGGATTTAAAGGGTTGGTATGCTGAGAATGGAAGCATGCAGAACATGGTTTTGCTTGGCTCTCTCCAAGAGCTCTGTCAACTCACTATTGCTAAGAGTTTGCTAATAATTAAGATGGATGTGGGGTCCTCGTCCGTCGTTGCACTTGTCAATCCAAATCATGTCGAGATGAAAGTGAGAGAGCTAAAGCACGATCTTAAGATGCTGCAGAATCAATTCAATGCTATTGATTATGAATCCGAAAGGAGATTGGAACATGTGAATAAAGATTTGGCCTTCCTGCACAAGAAGTTTAAGCAGAAGGTGAAGCGGACTAAAAATTCATTAACCGGGAAGATAGTCGAGCTGGAAATAAAGGTAAACAAGATTGCTCTTAAACTTGTTAAACATGAAGCTTCTCGTGCTGGTATGTCCTCCAGCTCGGATGGATAGAAGTCATTTCTGGAAGTGCTATGGCCCGTCATCTTGCATGTACATGCCTCTTTGTTAATCTGCATATTTGTAGTTTCTTAGTTAATCTGCATAGTGGTAGTTTTTCAGTTATTTACTATGTTATGAATGGGTTTAAGGTCTCAGACTGCTTATGTTTCCACTTCCACAAGGGCATTTTGGTGGCTTTAAAGCCCTTTGCCACTCCCACAAGGGCACCTCTAACTCCTCATGTATCTAATGCTTATGTTTTCTACTACCGCTACCGTGAGGGAATTTTGTAATCCAAACCCTTTTTGGTGGCTACACCACCTCCCAATATAATATAACCGCTTCTGTCTAAAAAAAAAATCAAAACAAAACACAAAAGAAACGAGAATTTTCCTTGAGGAAACCATAAAGGTGAAAAACCTGCAACTTCCTCAGAGATATATTTTCCACTAATACAAGATCACAAAATGTAAAACCCAAAAATTGGAAGTCTTTTGTCGCTCTCTCTATTTCTCCTAGATAACGAACTCGTCTTCTCTCTCTCCTCATGTGAACTTGAGTGAGTGAGTGTGTGTGTAAATGAGGGAGGGAACCTCCCTCATTTATACCCTTTAAGTGACCTAAAACCTAAGTAGGTTGACCTCTTGACCTAGTAGGGTCAACTTCTCTCTTGGGAGACTCAAAAATACTTTTTACATTATTCCTTCTGGGGTGATACTTCCCCAACTTACAACGAAGGTTTTACCTCAATGACCTTTCATGACCAAACATAATAATGACATCCCCGAACAGAGGAAAAACATCTTCGACTAAGATACAAAAAACTACAATAATAATATACAATAGAATTTCTTCTGAAGTTACATTTAAAGCAACACTCCTTCTTATCTAGGAAGGTATTCTCTCACCACAGTCATCAACACTCTGGACACATCATCATTGTTGGATCATCATCTCCGTTGCTATTGTAGTCCTCATTTTTTTATTATCATTAATTAGTGACATCTTTCGAACCTATCTGTCATAAGAAGTTCTATAGAGACAGCCCTTTTTCATGCTAGATGTAGGCCTAGCTCACATCTAGGTCTTCATCATATCCCCAAATAATCCATCACATAGCTACATCCCAAGACCACTCATTACATTTCCACAGCAATCACTTGAGTCTCCTACCGTCATCTCATCATATCTAGATAATCTCATCATCACACATGGAAAGAAGCCCAGATGCATACCTCATGTCCAATAGACCGCATGTGTCTCTCACCTTGTGAGTACATCCAAGGAGCACCCTAGTTGCATTACGTCTCTCAATGGTTAGCCCACATCTAGAAGCATGGGAGCAGAGCTAGGAGCACCCCAAGTGAATTACGTCCCAAGGACGACCTACATCTTCCACCATGCGAGAACCATCCTAGGCACACACAAAGTGTCTCTATGACCCATGGACCTCTCATCGTCTCCAACATGGGAGTGTAGGAAAAAGCACCCCAAGTGCATTACGTTCTAAGGACCACTTGCGTCTTTCGCCATGCAAGAACCATACCTAGTGCATCTGCATCTTTGAGTCTCATCACTCCATCTTTCTAGGGACCTCGATCTGGATGACACCAAGCCTCTCTATGAAGTATTCAAACTTCGCTATGTCTAGTAGCTTGGTCAACACCTCAGATATTTGCTCATTTATTGCCGCATACTAGAGCTTCACTACTCCTTTATGCACCATATCCCAGATATACTGATTCTTGATCTCAATATGCTTCGACTTGCCATGGAACACCAAGTTCTCCAACAACTTCACACAACTCTGGTTGTCGCAAAATATACAAGTCACCTCTAACTCGAGATAAAACAAATCTGATAGTAGCTTCAAAATCCATGCTTCCTCACAACTAGTCGAACAGGATGCAACATACTCTACTTTGGTTTTACTTAGCACCATGCATGATTGCTTCTTGCTAAACCAAGAGATCATACCAGATCCCAAACTAAAGCAGCATCTCAAAGTGCTCTTGATGCCATACTTAATTGTACCCTTTTCGTACCTTAATACATGTTTTGCAGCAATCAAGTGAACATGTCTTGGATCCATCAGGAACTGGCTGAAGTTGCTCATGGTAAAGCATATGTCTAGCCTCGTGTTCATCAGGTACATCAACAAACCAATCATTTGTCGATATATCATGGCATCAACTGTCTCTAATGAAGCATCACACAGTAGCTTCAAGTTTGATTCCATTGGTGTGGTCATTCCCTTATAGTCCATCATTCTAAACCTCTTCAGAATCTCCACTGCATATTTTCCTTAACCAAGGAATATCCCATCCTCACCCTGCCACACCTCCATGTCTAAGAAGTAATGCATCATTCCTAGGTACATTATCTTAAACTTAGCAACAAGCTTCTTCTTTGCATCTGCAATGAGCTCATCCTCACCTATCAAAAACAAGTCATCTACATATAGCAGGAGTATCACTGGTATTCCACCTTGAACCTTGAAGTAAAGGTTGGAATGTAATTTACTCTTGGTATATCCTAAGCTCATCAGAAACTTGTACATCCTATCGTACCATGTCCTGGGTTCCTTCTTCAATCCATACAGGTATTTCTTTAACTTGCACACATGAGTATGTTTTTCATGTGTCTCAAATACTAGTGGTTTCTCCATGTACACTCCCTCTTCAACTGCACCATTCAAGAATGTTGTCTTGATGTCCATATCGTGTACCTTCCAATCTATTATTGTAGCTAATGCAATTATAGATCTTATGGAAGTATGTCTTGCTACAAGTGCAAATGTCTCCTCATAGTCTATGCCTTCTTTTTGGGAGAATCCATGTGCCACAAATGTTTCCTTTTATTTTTCAATGCTACCATCTGCAACATGCTTGATCTTATAGATCCACTTTGAAGATACAACAGACTTCCCTTCTAGTCTGGGAACTATCTCCCAGACATCATTCTTCACAATCGACTGGTACTCCTCGATCATGGCATCCTTACATTCTTTCTTTTATGTTGCTTCTTTGTAGTTGGAAGGTTCTTTATCAATGATATCACATAGGTGGGCCACATAGCTGGTGTATGGTATAAGTCTCTTGCTTTCTCTATGCATCCCATTTGGAGCGACATACTTCTCTGCATCTTGCATTGCTTCTTGTGCCGATGTTGGTCTTCTTTTGTGGGATTTCTTCTCACTGTGTGGTTCTACAGGTTCTTGTGGTTTTGTCATGACATGGTCTCTCTGATCTTCCGGAATCCCTTCTTCCATTGTTGTGTCTCTGACTCTGGTTGCTTCAGGTTCTTCTTCAATTTATCCAATAGGTATATTTCTTTATTTGATGTATGTTGAGTCTTCGTTGAAGGTTACATCTCTACTAATGTCGATTTTCTTGAATCCCTGGAAGTATATTCGATAAAATTTTGAATTTTTTCTATACCCCACAAATATTACCTTCCTTCCTGAAGGATCTAGCTTGGTTCTCTTTTCCTTTGGGATGTGTATGTACATTGGGCAGCCAAATGTCCTGAGATGGTTGAATTCTGGTTTTTCACCTAAGAAAGCTTCTTCAACAGTCTTATTGCTTAATACTCGATGAGGTGTATGGTTCTGTACATACATAGTTGTCCTTGTTTCTTCTTCCCATAAGTGCATTGGAATATCAGGGTCATGTATCATTGATTTTGTTGCTTCCATTATTGTTTTGTTCTTTTGTTCTGCAACACCATTCTGTTCAACATTGTAGGGAGTGCTCAACTCCCTCATAATCCTAGATTCTCTGCAAAGATTCTTGAATTCTTCTGAAGTGAATTCTTCACCATTATCCGATCGTAGGGTCTTGATATTCTTCTCGGTGTGATTTTCAACCAAGGCATTGAATTCCTTAAACTTACTAAATACCTCATCTTTAATTTTCAAGAAATAGATCCAAGTCTTACGGGAGAAGTCATTTATAAAGGAAACATAATATACATACCCTCTTAGTGATTTGGATGACATGGGGTCACATACATCTGAGTGGACTATCTCCAATATTCCTTTTTCTTTCACTGTTGGGAAACGCCTTCTTTACATTATTTCGTTGCACACATCCCTTGCAAATGCCTTCATGTCTTGTCTGGATTTCTAGAAGTCCTAAAATTGCTTTGCTTGCAATAGGTAGTTCTCTATAGTGCACATGTGCAAGCCTTCTGTGCCATATTTCACTTGTTCCCATGGATTCATGAACCAATGCTTGTTTAGGTTGTACCTTCAACTTGTACAAGCCTCCCTCTTGCTCTCCAATTATTGATGCATAATCTATTGTTTTTCCTTTTGGCCACATAAGGACTTGGAAATCAACAAATGAAACCATCATTCCTTTTGCATCTAGTGTTGATATGGAGAGAATATTCTTCTTTAATATTGGAACATATAGAACATCTTTCATCTTCAAAGATTTCAAAATCCCTAATTTCCATTGAGCATTATGCAGCTACAGGAAAGCTTTGATACCATGTTAGAGTTTTCACTTTAATTCAATTTGATTAGGATCTTTAATTGAAAGAATAACAAGCACAAGAAAACACAAAAGACACAAGAATTTTCCTCGGGGAAACAATAAAGGAGAAAACCCCACAACTTCCTCAGAGATAGATTTATCACTAATACAATATCCCAAAATGGAAAACCCAAAAATAGGAAGTCTTCTGCAGCTGTCTCTCTCCTCTAGTAAACTTGTCTTCCCTCTCTCTTCATGTGAACTTGAGTGAGTGAGTGTTTGTATAAATGAGGGAGGGTGCCTCCCTATGTATACCCTTTAAGTGACTGACCTATCACCTAACCAGGCTGACATCTTGACATAGCAAGGTTGACTTCTCTCTTGGGAGACTCAAAAATACATTTTACATTATTTCCTCTGGGGTGCTACTACATCGACTTACAACGAAGGTTTTACCTCAAATACCTTTCATGACCAAACATAATAATGACATTTGTGAATAGAGGAAAAACATCTCCGACGAAGGTACAATAAAATAAAATAATAATGTACAATAGAATATCTTCTGAAGTTACATTTCCAACAACACTCAATGCCCCTGCATCAAGAAGCCACCCCCAATATAGGCATGGTTTCCACTAGAAAAAGGGAACTTCTACTAAGGCTCACTCGTCCATATAAACATGCTTTCACATCCAATCCAATTGATAACTAGGTTTATCAAGCTTCCCACTGTCATATAGACACAATCACACATCCAAGGCAACCCATAATAGGGATTATGAAGCTACCAAGAGAACTAAGGGAATTATTTAAAAGATTGTGATCTCAACCACAAAGCTTCAAGCACCTTAAGAAGAATCAATGAACCTAGCACCCACAATACTTGCCCCACACAACACCAACAAGGTCCCCTTCTCTACTTAACAATCCCTCGGGCATCCGCTTCCTCCAAGTATTGTTCAATGTGTGCATAGAAAGGTAACTCAAGCCTTATAACCTTCCAAGTAGTTATCAACCTTCACTAGGTTTATCAAGAACATCCCAAATCCCTCGTCTACTCTTGGATTCATACACCAGCTCAAATAGTTAGTCAATTCATACTAATAAGTTTATGATATAAGAGCACTCAAGCATCTCAACTCGGGCGTATTTCCTTGCAACAAAGAAACTCATTGGTCAATTTTCTATCCAACTAGAACGTGAGAGAGGTAAGATTCATCAATCCCTCGAGGAATTCACATTCTCCAAGAAGTACTGACTCAAGGAGAGTAAGACTAATAAATTAATGAAGGGGTGGGCCTTACTTTGTATTTGCTTGCATGTACAACAAGCAATCCCCAATTTGAGAACTAAAGGGTGACTCGAACACACATGCCTTCCCCTTCCTAAGATAAGAACCACCTCAATCGCTTCTTCCTAGAATATTTGAGTGATTGATTACATAAGTTATATTGGTAGTTAATGGCTCATGGGTTTGAATCCCTCTCCCTAATCTTGTGAAGTTTTTGTTCCTTGCTTGATTTTTCTTGCTTTGCATAGCCATTTGTCAATTTTATTTTTCATATATATATATATATATCACAATCACAATTCTTATTGTACCTAACTAGCACACATTCCAACTATACCATAATTAACTGTCACCGCAATTTCTATCGTAATAACAATATTATATCATTTACACATGTTTATACAACAAGGTCAAAAAATGGGGGTATTACAATTCTTGTACATTTTCATAGGTATTTTCAATTAAAAATATTACTTTTATGGGTGGAAATTGTATGAGACAACCATGTGATTATTGCATAAATTCCAACCATCTATTTCATCACATTTCTCCCATCTTTGCATGTACTTTTAGTTGGAAATCATGTTTTTAATCATGGGGTGTCAAACATTTCATTTCAATCAATATTGTAGAATTTTCCAGCCAACAAATGAAGGATTTCAAGCCCTCAATTTGGAGCTAACTTATTTTGTTAAGTCTGGAATGTTATTCAATACCTCAAGTACACCTTATTTGGCGTATAGCCATGATGTTTTGAGCAGTTTTATAGAACCCCCTAAGCCCTTGTTGCTTGAGGCGAGTGAAAATGAAATTGTAGATGTTGATGAAGGATTAACTTATGATGTTTCTAGCTATGGTGATGCATACATCAGCCCATCCATTGCTAGATAGAAAAAACTTGCGGCAACATGTGCTAACCTTGGCATAGCTTTGTTCTTCTTTCTCATGTGCCTGATCCTATTTCATGTTTCATCCTTGAATCAATGAAGATTCCATCCTATGTTACCTTAATAACTGATGTATCTTTGTTTTGGTTTGTAACCAAGCACAAGGAAAACATTCATCGTCTTGATGAGCTTCTCAAGTGTTTACATTGGTTGTATGATTTCAATTAGCATAATATTTTAATCCTATGGTAGAGTAGGGTAGAATGAATCAGCTCTTGACAGCAATAGACTAGAAAAAATAAGCTCAACAAAATGAAAATTAGGTTTCATTTCATGTTATTTTGGCATTGTTGGCTTAGTCTCTTTCATGTCAATCCAATTTTGGGCCATGTTGATATATTGGACCATATGGACATTGTATGTGATGTTTAAGGATGAGGAATTTTATTTGTCCCACCACATAGTTTCCTTTATTTCATGAGATATTTTTAATAGGTACAACCAAGATATTCAGAGGTTCTCGTACACTCTTTTTCAAAGAGTACATGTCCCCAAGTTAGAGCTAGTTGTTACCCCTCATATTGTATGATGGTTACACTAATGATTTTGATTACAAAGATCAAACTTGCAAGATGATTCATTGTCTCAGGTGGAATAACTCTCGAATTCATATTATTTCTCCATAGAATGCCTTTATTTATACATCTACGATGACTCTTGGGATCACACATCCGAGAGTCTCTTCATATTCCTAATATTTACAATAACGTATAATCTCGACGGATTATATTCCAACAATCCCCCCTTAATCCGAAGGGGTGTTAGTAAGTCCGAGCATGTTTCCGAATCTTTCAAACTTTTCTTGTCCAAGCGCTTTGGTGAAGATGTATGCAACTTGATCATTTGTGGAACAATGTCAAAGATGGACTGTCTTGGCCTCTACATGATGTCGAATCAAATGATACTTTGTGTTGATGTGTTTGGTTCGATCATGGAATCTAGGATTCTTAGCCAGCTTGATTGCATAAGTATTGTCGATCAATAATGGAGTGGATTTCTCTTGTTTTTATTGCAAATCTTCAAGTATCTTCCTGAGCCATACTATTTCTTTCGTTGCTTCAGCTACAGCCACATATTCTGCTTCTGTTGTTGAATCTGCCGGAACTGACTGTTTGCGTGATCTCCATGAGACAGCTGCTGATCCAAGACTCATAGTGTATCCATAAGTTGATACTCCTGTCTCCTTATCGCCATCAAAATCTGAGTCTAAGTACCCAATAAGTTTGAATTCATCCACCTTAGAGTACTTGAGTCCAACGTCTTGAGTCCCCTTCAAGTATCTTAGAACTCTTTTTGCAACTAACCAGTGTCCTTCACAAGGTTTACGCATGAACCTTGAAAGTATGCCAACAACATAAGAAATATCTGGTCTAGTTGTTGTAAGGTAGATAACTCTTCCTACAAGTTGTCAATACTTGGTCGCATCCTCAAATTCTT